>CANTUQ010000158.1:2400000-3000000 GCA_947683425.1 Excoecaria cochinchinensis
TTGGTTCCTTGCGAACCCTTTAATGTGTTTGTATCTTGTTTAAGGTCCCTTAATAAAACGTTTTGCAAATGATAAAGTAAAACGGTTTTCGATTCGTACCCATAAGGTACTGTCAGTAATCGGTTCGTACCCATAAAGTACTGTCCGTTCACTCGTTATCCACTACTTTGAGTTAGCAGGTGCTTAATTGCTTTGTATTGTTTTGATAATTATGAGAATGTATTATCTAAATATGCATATTAATGTGATAATATGAAGGCAGTTATGTAATATCAAATGTATGACTCTATATGTTCACTTGGTCATATTTATATCATATGTATATTTCTAATTATGCCATCGATATGTGTTATGCTTCACGACCATTGTGAATGGCCGTTCATTTTCATATGTGTGTTTCCCCACTAAGCATTTATCGCTTAGCACGGTGTGTTTACCCGTGCAGGTGTGGAAGGAGTTTGCCTTGGAAGAGTCGTCGCAGCCAAGCCAACACAGCTGGGTTATAGTGTAGGGCTTAATTTTGTAGCTTGATGATTCTTTTTGTATAGAACTCTCTTATGTCAATTTTGTAATAGCTTCCGCATGTGTATAAGTATATTTTTGGATATGTAATTATCTTTTGTACCTATGGGTTGATCAAATAGTAATGTAATGGTTTCCGTTATATTAATGCATGATCAGCTTCTTTCATGAATGGTTATGTAAAGTTTTTAATTACACTGTATTTAGGTATGTATGTTTGTGTATGAATGTATGTATATTCTGTATCTGCGTGGTGGCACTGTAGACACCGGGTCTTGAGGCATCCAGATCAGAGTTACCCGATGAAGAGAGCAATGTCGATTTACAAGTAAGGGGATGGAATTCGGAGGTTTTCGTCTTTTGGTCTCGTAAGGATTAAAATCTTTTTCTATAGCATGGAGTTTTGAAAGTGTTGGATAAATTTTACAGAATTTGGGTAAAAATGGGAGTTTTGCTTCACAGACGGGCATGCCGTCTGTGTAGGGACGCCCGTCTCTACTTGGGGAGATACCCGTCTCTAGGTGTAGTGTGGACGGACAGGTGGCGATCTAGGGACGCCCGTCCCTAGTTCACTCCCTGTCCCTAGTCAGTCTCCCGCATTTGCCCTTAGTAGGGACGGCCGTCGGTAGGCGCAGGGAAGTCCGTCGGTACGGTAACTGACCGGATCACTCGAGATTGGATAAAATTTAATCTTTTTTCTTTTCAAAATAGGGATAGAATTTATCTAAAACTTGAATTTTAAAGTCCTTTTAAAATTCAAACTTTAGATAGAGATTTATCTTAATTATCTCATAAAAACCCTATAAATAGAGGATAAAATTTTAGTTTTTGGGGTTAGAAAATTTGGAGAGAAATTCTAAAGAGAGTTTTATTTAAAAGCTGTCAAATATTTTTGGAGAAAATTGCTTTTTAGAAAAGGGGTTTTTCTGTGAGTAGATCACGCAAAAGTTCATAAATCTCTATTTATCTGTAGAGTTTTATTTTGATAAAACTTCTTTTAATTAACGGATTTCTTCAAATTTTTCTTACGAATTAAGTCAAATTGAGGTGACGAAATTCATTCGTTTCCATCAATATAACTAATTCGAACACACGATTGCAATCAAATATTCAAGGAAAGAACAACATAAATTTTCTTTCTTTGATCTAATTCTTCTTTTGATCCTTGCGAGGCACACGGGGACAAAATCATCCGACATCCACCCTAAAAGGTAAAATCCGAGGGTAAACATTCTGGACTAACATTTGTATAATTTAATTTGATTCACACTAATTTCTATATATACTTCATTATCCTATTTTTACACAAAAGATTTAAGAGGTTTTTTTTTATTTGTTTTCCCCTCACTAGGGACGGCCACTGGCACGATCCAGGTAGCTGTCCCTAGGCAAAATTCTCATTTTTTTACCTCATAAAATCCTATCTCTTAACTCATTGCTATTAGAATTTTCTCATTTTTATTTTTATTCACATTTTTGCTAACGTGTTTTTTTTCTGGTGAGTTCTTTTCTGACCATTGGAAGTTGGAGTTGTGAGAGATGTTGGTTGCGCCATCCTGCGGATCTTGATTCGGGTTCATTTTTCTACCCTTACCTTGTATTTATGTCGTTATGGAAATCGTTTTAACGTCATTAAGGTAAAAAGGACCAAAAGCTTTTTAACAATTAAACCTGGAGATTTTCCCGAAAATGGTGGACCAATGTCCCATTTCAGCCAATAAAATTGACACTTCATAAAAAACCGTTTTTGTAATAAATATGCATGGTAGGACCAAAGTCCTCATTCCAATGAATATCCCGTTTTATGCATGTGTCGCACTTTTATAAATGGGAGTTGTATTTCGCTCCTAGTGTTATTGTAATTTATTTCGAACACTTTATCTTGATTCTTGCTTCTATTTACCGCTCTAGATGTGAATGATTTGTGCTTAAATAAAATGCATCGTATGGAAAGTTGGTGAAATAATAAATTCAAAACATAATTGTAAAATTAATCAAAGTACAAATAAATGAGAAGTCCCGAACTGACTCTGGTCTTTGGGACTCGAAAAGGCGAGAGGTCTAGGACTTCCAAGACACCTTTTGAGTCCCACCAAAAGGCTTAAATATTCAATCCTAGTCTGTAGGGGAGTAGAGGATAAGGCCTCCAAGATCCCTCTGGCTAGCTCAAGATGGATATGTATGCGCCGTCTTAGGCTCGATAAGGCTAGACGACCCTTCCCAATGTTCTATTGGGTGGCGACTCCAAGAAACCTCATTGTTGCCCAAAATAGACGCACTTGTAAATACCTTACAAGCTTTATAAACCTCTCCCGATCGCCCTGAAGCGGGCTTTCGGGAGGCCGCAAGGTTCGGCACGCGTCACAGTGGCGACTCCGCTGGGGAGGCTACCGCAAAGGATCAAAGGATGATTCGCAAGTTGTCTACCCAGTTTATTTGTATAAATGAGGTAATGTACAAACGACAAGCTGATGGTATCCAATTGAGGTGTTTGGACCAAAAATAAGCCAGGAGGGTAATGGAAGAAACACACGCCGGAATATGCGGAGCCCATATGAATGGGCTGACATTAGCCAAAAAGATCATGAGGCAAGGCTTCTACAGGCTTACGATGGATAACGATTGCTCAAAGTATGTGAAGCAGTGCCAACTATGTCAGCAATACGCAGACTTAAGGCATTTGCCAGTCTTAGAGCTACACAGCCTAACGTCACCTTGGCCATTCGCTGCTTAGGGAATAGACATTATTGGAGAAATCCGCCCTACGGCATCCAACGGACACAGATATATAATAGTTACAATCGACTATTTTACAAAATGGGTGGAGGCGGAGTCCTTTAAGAAGATCGATGCAAGAGATATGGCCAGGTTCATTGAAAGAAATCTGATATGCAGATATGGCCTCCCACATCACATAGTGTCTGATAACGGGGTGCAATTCATAGGGGAAACCAGAAAGATTCTTGAGAAGAACGGGATCGAGCACCACAAATCCTCCCCCTATCGACCACAAGCTAACGGGGCAGTAGAGGCAGCCAATAAGAATGTGAAGAGAATCTTAGCCAAGATGGTCCAAACCTACAAAGACTGGGTAGAGAAGCTTCCCTTTGCATTGTGGGGTTACAAAACGACGGTAAGGACGTCTACAGGCGTTACTCCGTATTCTTTGGTTTATGGGACAGAGGCAGTGCTGCCGGTTGAGGTAGAGCTCAAATCACTAAGAGTAGTCATGGAAGCTCAGATTCCGGAAGCCGAATGGATACGAGAGAAGTTACAACATTTGAATTTATTAGATGAGAGCAGGATGAAAGCTTAATATCATAATCAGATCTATCAGAAAAGGCTGGCTAGATCATTTGGGAAAAAGGTGAGAAAGCATCCGCTGAAGGAGGGGGATTTTGTGTTCAAACAGATGAGACCAGGAGTACCAGATATCAGAGGAAAATTTAGACCAACTTGGGAAGGACCATATATCCTCAAGAAGCTGTTATCCAAAGGAGCTGCAATCTTATCGGATAGCAATAGTAATGAATTCAAGGAACCGGTCAATATCGACAGACTCAAAAGGTTCCATGGCTAAAGACCAAAATCAAAAGAAGAGAATAAAAGCCCCGCGGGTCGAAAACCGAAAAAAGGCGACCCTGCTAAAATCAGGCTCCTCTTCAGGGTGAAAATAGAAAAAAGGCATCTTGGGCAAAAATTAGAGGCTTGAGAGAAAATATCCAATCATGAAAACCTGAGAGGGCTGATTGGAGACAGGAGTTTGATGCTGTCAAGATTTAGTTTCATGAATGAATGTAGTCTTGCATAATTGAATTAATGTCAAAAAGCGATCATGTATGCTAAAGTCGTACTGAAATGTGCACAAATTTGTGAAATGCAATAAGTTTGATTTATTCATTTACACTATTGTCCAATTCTGCTTTAAAAAAGAAACATACTGCTCAAAATGCATGTAAAGCTAAACTATGCCCTACTACTACCCTCGCTGGCTAAATGCCTCAGTCGCCGAGTTCGGTTATCAGCCGCCGGGCTAAGTATCCACCTCTTCTATGCCCTGGTAGAGATGGTAGAATGGTTCCCGAACAAAGATATGACGGTTTTCAATGGAAGTCGGCTCCAAAGCTCATGATAGCGGGAGGTAAAGGCCGCAGAAAGGACTCCACCTTGAAAGGATAGAGGGAGTCTCACCACATCCTGAGTCACTCCGAGTTGACGGGAGCAACGAGCCGTGATGTAGAAAGTCGCCTCATGGAGCCCGCATAAGGGAACACATCCTGAAGACCCATCAATAACTGCACCGGACAAGGGAAGCCAAGCGTTCGTAAAGCTAATATCATCGTCAGGTAATGCACTCATTGGGAGTCCCAGGTAAATGCAGACGACGTCGAGGGAGGAAACACTTCGCAGAATAACGATTGATGACTCTAGGAGGTGGCTCTAACAAAAGCTTTAATTTCTCCTGCAACCAAATCTGATAGGGGAAACAAAGAAAGACAAAGAAAATAGAAGCCAAAGAGAATAAAATAAAAGGCAAAGATAAGCCGCTGGAGTAATTTGGATTTACTTAAGGCAAAAATTAGGCATAGGGCTGTGTGAAAATCCAAAAGGACGCACTTCCCGCTAAGAAAAGCTAGTGTGAAAATCCACAAGGGACGCAGTACCTTTTAAAACAATGACGTACCTGGAGTAATAAGGGGCTCCTAGAGAATGAAGTGGTAGACCCGACATGAACAGAGTCCAAACCCAAGATAGTCTCAGCTAGAATAAGGGGGAAAGGTGTGAGCCCGTGATGGAAGTCATCCAGAATTCCAAACAGACGAAGGTCTCCGAGCAGCTCCTCTGAGGTCACGACTAGATACTTCATCAGGCAGAAGAGGAAGATGACACTTACGATGTATGAAGGGATGTTGGAGAATTCATCCATTGCTTCAATCAGAGGTTCTAAAGAAAATACGGAGCCCTGAGGAACTAGACGAGAAGCGTCAGAAGGAGCTACACTTAAGGACAAGGCAATATCCCGGATTTGGATCAAACCGCAGCGAGGTACACAAGGCAAAGCACCAGGTGGATACCAACTTCCAATGATAGCAGCAAATTCTTCAGGCAAGGGGCATATTTCCTGATAGGTGAACCTGAAAACATGAAAACGAGGATCCCAGAAGTGGGTTGCAGCCAAAAGAAGGGTGTAGTCTACCTTGACTCTCCGTAAAAACCTCAGTCCAGAAAGGGGGGCAAGAATACTGTGTTCCCAAATTTGAGCGTCATCTAAGACACGGTGCATTTTGGAAAAGAAAGGAAAATTGATGCCTTGATAACTAAGGCCACAGTTGCTAAGAGGAAAAAAGGAAAAAACGAGAGAAATGAGCCTATTCTGGAGCTAAAATAAGGAAGGGGCACGAAATTCAAGAAAATGGTTGAATTTTATAGATTTAGCTGACAGACGGCTAACCTGTCCCTATATTGAGACGGCGAACCCGTCTGTAGCTTGTCCACCTGGCGAATCGTGCATTGTGCATATCACGCGCATTAATTAGGTAATTAATGAGGGAATCTGGATAGACCGACGGATTGCCCGTCTGTCGCTGTATGGGCAAAAATCCCGTCGGTACTTAAAATCTATATAAAGACGCAAGTACTGACGGAAAATCGCTTTCTTCTTCTTCTTCTTCACACCGACGCCTTTTCCTTTGTTTCCAGTAGTCTTTTTTCGTTTTTGTCTTTTCAAATTGCATTTTTTCGCACCAGTTTCCAGTTTTTTGACTTCTTCAGTGGGTCTCGACTTCCAGGTTAGTAAAAATACCTCCATTTTTCTTTTTTTTATTATTATTATGAGCAAGGGGATTTATTTTTCTTTTGAATTAATGGAATTAGTGGCCTGTTTAATCCTGATTGACAATGTAAATAAGTTAATGAGATGAAGTTTGTTTTAATAAATAAAGAGTGCATGAACGTATATTGTTCAAGGAATAATTAGTGTTTAGAGTATAAATATGGCCTTAGGAACTCATATATTTTGAAGCAAATAATTTGAGAACTAGAAAGCAAAGGTGATTATATTGCATTGTTGTTTGGGGTCTGAGGCCCGTCCTGTTCTATTTCTTCTTCATTATGCAAGAGTTTGGGCACACCCTTGCCGGGGTGCTGCCAGTTTTTTTAGCAAATGTGAATATTATATTGTTGCTTGGGGCTTGAGGCCTGTCCCTTCTTTTTATCTTTTCATACAGGAGGTTGGGCACACCCTTGCTGGGGTGCTGCCCAAATTTTTTAAAATCTTTTTTGTTTAGACATACCCAGGCAGAATGCCACCTAAATTTCTACCATAAGGTCTGTTCATACCCACAATATCAAACTAACTATTTGTCTTATTCACAGGATGCCACCACGACGATAAGCTCCACATGATCAGCCCGAGACTGAGGCCCCGGGTTGGATGAGCGATGAGGCTAGACAGAGATATGCGGCACTGGCTCAGGTGCAGTTCCGAGCTAGCCGTTTCGTTTCTAGGCCGTTCCTTGAGGCTCTAGGGATGGCGGATGAGGTGGACATACTGATGGCAGGCGCGGGTTGGATAGATTTTTTGACACCTTCTTTCCAGACTCACCCAGAGGTGGTACGGCAGTTCCTCGCTACGCTACACTATGGCGGATATCAGAGATCTGACACGGAGGAGGGTGTCATCCAGTTTTGGATTGAGGGCCACAATTTCAGCATCACCCGTCAGCGGTTTACAGAGGCCACTGGGCTCCCATTCGGGCAGGATGTCATAACACCCCAGAGATCAGTGAGACGTCAGCATTGGGCGGTTATAGCCTTACCAGGAGTGCCGTACGATCATGATACGACGAAGCGTACAGTACTTTTATCACAGGCTCTGCGCTATCTTCATCGAGTATTGTCCAGCTCCTATTTGGGACGAGCTGGTAACCCAGGTTCCCTGAATGCCGCAGAGATCTGGAGTTTATGGGCCATGATGGCAGGTCAGAGGCTCAATATCAGCCACGAGATCCAGGTCAACCTGGTGAGGGTATCCAGGGGGGCAGCCCCAATAGTGTATGTCAGGGGGGTCATTACCAAATTGCTCTTGAGTTTGGTTGTTCGTCCAGATATTTTGGGGCGCCCTTTGGATGAGAGTATTTATGTGGACGCTCAAGCGGCTATGACGATGGCCATGATACTATCGATACCGGGCCACCCCAAGGCATACAGGCTTCGCACTGTGCACGAGACTAGACGCGCATTTAGCTTGCCCTCGTTAGAGCCAGTAGAGGAGCAGGCTCAGGATCAGCCAGAGTACCCAGAGCAGGCTCAGGACCAGCCTCCCGAGCACCCTCAGCATCAGGAGGACCAGCCTCCCCGACAGCCAGAGCATCCAGATGGTCAGCCTCCGCAGCCGCAGCACGAGGAGCAGCCGGGTACACCTTTTGATATGGGGATCGAGTTTACTATGGATGAGTTGCTGGCTATGCCTCCAAGACAGAGAGTACAGAGTCCTATGCCTCCATCATCGAGAGTACAGCGGACAGCTCCCCGAGCGCCTGAGAGGTTTAGCCCAAATGCTAGAGTGGGGGATCCGGGAGCATCTACTTCTACAGCTCCACCACCTAAGCCTACACCAGATTTAGCTCCCCCTCCATCCTCGTCATCAGCTTTCCCAGCGCAGCCAGATTTTACTATCCTATTGACTTCTCTGTTCGCATCTTTGGAGCATAGACAAGAGGAGAGAGACAGGGCCCTTCTCGGACAGCTCGGAGAGCGAGATAGGGTCATATTAGATCGGCTGGATCAGCAGCAGGGGATCATCCAGGACAAGGGGAGGCTTATTGATCATCTGAGGCAGGAGCAGGAGAGACTCATAGGTCAGCTGAGGCAGGATATGAGGGCCTCCCAGAGTGAGGCAACCCAGAGGATAGACGCATCCGTACAGATGGTGCATGAGTCAGTGGAGGCTCTTAGATTCAGGATTCAGGTCCTGGAGGGTGCCATACCTCCCATTGCTCAGTCCCTGCAGGAGTTTAGAGAGCAGACTGAGGATAGGCTGAGGAGTATGAGGACCACCTCCACAGATCAGACCCTCCGCTTGGGCGATGGTTTCAGAGAGTTAGGGGGGTTGTTACCAGTACACTCCAGTTCATGACGGTCTGTGCACAGCCGTTTCTCGATGGATATGCTCAGGTCCAGTTCCAGTAGCAGGACTCAGCAGTAGCATGGCCGTTATCGGTACCAGTGGCTGTACCTCCCAGATACCAGCAGGTAGCCAGGGATTGGGCTACTCAGCAGGCCGAACCGTCAGCCCCTCCCAGTCAGCCGTCTGCCTTAGATGCAGGGCCCTCCGATGCTCCAGCACGAGACCAGCCGGTTCATATATCGGACGATGATGATGACCCAGAGGAGCTCTCGGATTATGCGCCATTATAGATTGTTCAGGGAGTTCTTCTAGTTTTGTGTTTATACTTTTTGTAATCACATCTGTATATTGTACAAAATTTAACCTTTTAGTGAAAAAAAAAATTTTTTTGGATCAACTTGTTAAATTGGCATGTTATTTCTTCATGATTTAAATTTAAGAGAAAGAGAAAAAGGAAAAGAGGAATTGATCACATGGAAATAAGATAATGAATAATAAAGAGAGATATAAGATGTTCATAACTCTACCAATCAAGGTACTTGGCGTAAGAATTAACAAAAGTCTCTTACAATACAGGAACATGGTCTTACACCGATTCAAAATCGACCGGCAGTCAAAAGGAAGAATAAACAAATCAAACATCATCTCCTTCGGGACCACAGGAAATCAAAAGATCAGAATTGCACTTTGGGGGCACGATGAGGCCGCCAAGTTAAATCACTCAGTCCGAAGAAGACTCGGTGTAGCTCAGGAGAGCAACTATCGCACTTTGTACAGTCCCAAGAAGACTCGGTGCAGCTCAAGATAGCAATTATCGCACTTTGTACAGTCCGAAGAAGACTCTGTGCAGCTCAGTAGAGCAACTATCGCACTTTGTACAGTCCGAAGAAGACTCGGTGCAGCTCAGGAGAGCAATTATCGCACTTTGTACAGTCCGAAGAAGACTCGGTGCAGCTCAGGAGAGCAACTATCGCACTTTGTACAGTCCGAAGAAGACTCGGTGTAGCTCAGGAGAGCAATTATCGCACTTCGTACAGTCCGAAGAGGACTCGGTGCAAACCCCGCGTTTTATAAGTCCAGAACCGATTCGACGCATTGCCGCTTCCACTGCGAAAAAGTAAGGACTGCCTCAGGTATGCGTCTCTCTCCTTTCTTCTCTGAATTTTGGCTCATCTAGGCACTAGTGCACTGGTTTCCCCAAAATTGGGGGCAACTGTAGACACCGGGTCTCAAGGCAGTCCAGATCAGAGTTACCCGATGAAGAGATCAATGTCGATTTACGAGTAAGGGGATGGAATTCGGAGGTTTTCGTTTTTTGGTCTCGCAAGGATTAAAATCTTTTTCTATAGCATGGAGTTTTGAAAGTGTTGGATAAATTTTATAGAATTTGGGTAAAAATGGGAGTTTTGCTTCACAGACGGGCATGCCGTCTGTGTAGGGACGCCCGTCTCTACTTGGGGAGATACCCGTCTCTAGGTGTAGTGGGGACGGACAGGTGGCGATCTAGGGACGCCCGTCCCTAGTTCATGCCCCGTCCCTAGTCAGTCTCCCGCGTTTGCCCTTGGTAGGGACGCCCGTCGGTAGGCGCAAGGAAGCCCGTCGGTACGGTAACTTATCGGATCACTCGAGATTGGATAAAATTTAATCTTTTTCTTTTCAAAATAGGGATAGAATTTATCTAAAACTTGAATTTTATTGTCCTTTTAAAATTCTAACTTTAGATAGAGAATTATCTTAATTATCTCATAAAACCCTATAAATAGAGGATAAAATTTCAGTTTTTGGGGTTAGAAAATTTGGAGAGAAATTTTAAAGAGAGTTTTATTTAAAAGCTATCAAATATTTTTGGAGAAAATTGCTTTTTAGAAAAGGGGTTTTTCTGTGAGTAGATCACGCAAAAGTTCATAAATCTCTATTCATCTGTAGAGTTTTATTTTGATAAAACTTCTTTTGATTAATCGATTTTTTCAAATTTTTCTTACGAATTAAGTCAAATTGAGGTGACGAAATTCAGTCGTTTCCGTCAATATAACTAATTCGAACACACGATTGCAATCAAATATTCAAGGAAAGAACAACATAAATTTTCTTTCTTTGATCTGATTCTTCTTTTGATCCTTGCGAGGCACATGGGGACAAAATCATCCGATATCAACCCTAAAAGGTAAAATCCGAGGGTAAACATTTTGGACTAACATTTGTATAATTTAATTTGATTCACACTAATTTCTTTATATACTTCATTATCCTATTTTTACGCAAAAGATTTAAGAGGTTTTTTTTGATTTATTTTCCCCTCACTAGGGACGGCCACTGGCACGATCCAGGCAGCCGTCCCTAGGCAAAATTCTCATTTTTTTACCTCATAAAATCCTATCTCTTAACTTATTGCTGTTAGAATTTTCTCATTTTTATTTTTATTCACGTTTTTGCTAACGTGTTTTTTTTTCTGGTGAGTTATTTTCTGACCATTGGAAGTTGGAGTTGTGAGAGATATTGGTTGCGCCATCCTGCGGATCTTGATTCGGGTTCATTTTTCTACCCTTACCTTGTATTTATGTTGTTATGGAAATGGTTTTAACGTCATTAAGGTAAAAAAGGACCAAAAGCTTTTTAACAATTAAACCTGGAGATTTTCCCGAAAATGGTGGACCAATGTCCCATTTCAGCCAATAAAATTGACACTTCATAAAAAACCGTTTTTGTAATAAATATGCATGGTAGGACCAAAGTCCTCATTCCAATGAATATCCCGTTTTATGCATGTGTCGCACTTTTATAAATGGGAGTTGTATTCCGCTCCTAGTGTTATTGTAATTTATTTCGAACACTTTATCTTGATTCTTGCTTCTATTTACCGCTCTGGATGTGAATGATTTGTGCTTAAATAAAATGCATCGTATGGAAAGTTGGTGAAATAATAAATTCAAAACATAATTGTAAAATTAATCAAAGTACGAATAAATGAGAAGTCCCGAACTCACTTTGGTCTTTGGGACTCGAAAAGGCGAGAGGTCTAGGACTTCCAAGACACCTTTTGAGTCCCACCAAAAGGCTTAAATATTCAATCCTAGGCTCTAGGGGAGTAGAGGATAAGGCCTCCAAGATCCCTCTGGCTAGCTCAAGATGGATATGTATGAGCCGTCTTAGGCTCGATAAGGCTAGACGACCCTTCCCAATATTCTATTGGGTGGCGACTCCAAGAAACCTCATTGTTGCCCAAAATAGATGCACTTGTAAATACCTTACAAGCTTTATGAACCTCTCCCGATCTCCCTAAAGCTGGCTTTCGGGAGGCCGCGAGGTTTGGCGCGCGTCACAGGCACCTTTACCCATACGGCATCTCACTCCTTATCGGATGGTATCGCCTACGTATGAGTAGGGGGTGTTATATAAATGGTAAATGTTATATGGTGTATACTATAGATAAGTATAGTGGAGTGATATTGATTGTAGTGTTGTGATTGTTGGATGATTGATTATATTGTTGTGGCCATGTTGGCCTGTGTATTGTTTGATTTTACAGGAGGTTATTGTTAACATTTAGCCGTTATGTTATCGAATTTTCTATTAAGTAATTACGATATTGGAATAGTTATAGATCGATCGACAAGTAAGATAAGCAAAGGATTAAGTAGTGTTGCAAATCGAATTTAAGGAAATAGCGATTGGTAGGAAAAAAAATTTCCTATACTTTGACTAAAATTTGATGAAGTCCATTAGTCATTGAAATCGTTGAACCTAAGTTGGTCCGATTTTCATATGTGTAGTGTAGTGTGAAAAAGGTGTTACAATACATGTACAACAAATTACATAAACATTTACTCATTTATATTTCATATTATTTCCTTATTATTCTTTCATTCACTAGTGGCCTGCATTCCCAAGGGGAAAAATAAAAAGGAACACATAGGTACCTGAGGGAACTATCACATAATATGTATAAGGATCCAATCGAGGATCCAAAAACACATATAGGTACAAAAAGTACAAGCTCAGAATAATGCATATGTCACATGCAAATGACATGGTTAACTTTATATTTCTTATTACTTATTTAATATTTTTTTATTCATATATGGCCTGCATTTTCAAATTGGTGGATAACAGGAAGAAACGTATGAGTACCTGAAGATACACTTATTGCTCTAACATGTGGGGGATCTACCGCGATCCAGAAACATATAAGGATCCAATTCAGGATCTAGAAACACATAAGGAACCTAAATGGGATCCAGTCTTGATCCAAATGGCAATCAAGACATGCAGGCTGTAGCACTCAGAGGTCACTATACGCATGCCTATCTATCCACGACTCGATCAAAGCAGGCTTATACTCATATTTGTGTATTATTCTCATCATTGATATTCATATCATGTTCACATTCATTTACATATAATGATCATATGCACTTGTAAAATCCATAACAAATTCTCATATGCCACACTAGCATAAACTCAGTAAATATCATGTAATAGCATTTCATGGATACCCTAATCATTTCAATCATATATATATATATCCTTGTTAATAATGTTAACCTTACAAACACATTTAATGCTTAACTAGTCATTTAGAATTCTCATATATCATACTATCTTATATAAATAAAGATTTGTATCATTTTCATATTAGTCAATGCATTACTACATAAATTCCATTCTCATATATATATATATATATATATATATATATATATATATATATATATATAATATACATAATTTTACCATTTAGTATTGTTCAAAAACATACTTATAGATTCTTATACAATTATGTTTACATTACTATTTCTCATGCCTAATTATGGTGACTTAATCCATATAAACAATCTATCCACGACCTGACTTTGCAGGCTAATAGTCTTTAATCCAATTATTCTCATTACCACATTGAATAATAGCCACACTAATTATCTTACAAATTAATTCCATACGCATATGGTCCATTTCATAAGCCAAAATAGTCATTATTTAATTCATATAAAATATATGTACATTAATATCACATCATTTAATATTAACATTGTAACACCCCATTCTCATTCACACACAGCTTCGATGCGGCAGTTGGGAATGGTTGTCACGACACACACATCGCATGCACATGAATTACCACAACCTAGATCCATGGATTCCTAAACCAATTAATTTCATTATCATGCAGTGGAAGATTACCATTGACATACATGTTCATACACTCACTTCAGGTTACAATAAGGCTTATACACCTATCTTATATTATGAGCTTAAAATCTCATTACTGAGTCATTGATTACACTGTTTACACACACACATACACACACACACACACCCACACACACACACACACACACACACACACATATATACATAACCCTAAAAGATTAAACATCATTGCATTATACAAAATTCACCAAAACCTACACTAACGAAGTCCTAGTGTTGACTGCTGGTATGCGGGACCGTCCTTCAGATCACTTCGCTTCAGAACCTACATGGATTACCAAACTCGTGCTAAGCGATAACGCTTAGTAGGGAAAACAACACATAATATACAATAACAGAATATCCATACATGGGTAAATACTGCATTATAAGTAACATAAAAGTACATACTAACTTCACATTTTTTACATAACATATGCATATATATCCAATGTGCTTAACATAATAAAATAGTCACTTTTTAGTTTATGCTATTGCATCAACTATGCGTACTCATCACATTCATATTCATAGGTATCTTACATACGAATCACATTATCTAATTAATTAAATAAGTTATTCATAGCCTTGCCTTCAACTCGAAGATACGGATAACGGGTATCGCATCAGTACCCAGAGGTACAGTAATCGCATTAGTATCCATAGATACCACACATTCGCATTAGCACCCGTAGGTACTGAGTATTCAATAAGATATCAATAAACTTGCATTTGGGGATCCAATATGGATTCAATTTGCATTGATGATTCCAGAGGAATCAGACACTTTGGCTAAAGTCCTAGACCCTATAGGCATGCTTATCTATCCACTACTTGACTTATAGGCTAAATTATTAGTCCGGTTTATTTATATTATGACATTCATAATACATTATCACATTGCTTATTCATACTATGGTTCACTTCACAATTCATTCATTAAGGCAATTGTACATAATGGTATTCACATGAATAATATAATGATTGTTCTCATAAACATGTTCATTCATTATATAAACATATAGACTAAATAATTTAAGTCAATTAAGAAATCACTTGAAACATTCTGAAGTGTCGCGCTCGCGACCCATCTCACGTTAGAGACAGAAATCACCCCTCGCCTCTGTCGCGCTCGTGCCTATCCGAGCACCCGCGACAAAAGCCACATCCACCTAGAAGAGCCTTTGGTAGCGCTCACAACAGAACTGAATTTCCCATTCAATCTCTCTTACACCACCTTCCTACCTTTACGCTTTGTCACCCTTACACATAGGACTTCATAACCTGTTCAAACCTTGTTATATGCCAATATAATCTTCTACACACTTATTTAAAAACATGCTAAGAATACAATGACTCAATTCACATTATTTTTAGTCTAATATGTGAGGAGTTGTGGCCAATGGAATCATACATGCTCCAAAAAGCCCTCCTACCACAATAGCCCCACTTAGGTGCACATTCAAAGGACCCTAAAGTTTCCAATTCTGCATAATTACTTCTACACTTTTGTAACCACATTTCCTATGAACTCAATGCCTCATACATCATTCCAAACAGAGCTACACTATAAGTTATAGATTAAACACACTCACAAATTACACTACCAAGTTCAGTTTTATTAGCACAACTAGTAAAGCTCAGACTAACAACCTACAACACCCTCATTTTACAAACCTACCTACTCAACAGATTCACACGCTTCTCAACAATCTCAATTTCTCAACAAGCACATAATACACATAAATTACATAGCTTTAACTTTAATTACACAAAACAGAGCATCGCCAGTACTCAAGATAATCAATTCATCATATCAATTGCTACATCTCACGCACACAAGTTCAAATTTTCTATTCATTTCAAACCACATACTCAAATAAGTATTTCAATGTCAAAATTCATTACAAGTCATACGTAAAGCAGTATTTTCCCAAACCTTACAATCCTTTGCTCCAATAGCTTATTTTGCACTTTTAGCTTTTCCCTTATCCTTCTTTTTCTCAATCACTATAGTGCAATAATCCAATTTCCAGAATTGGATACAAGTGATCAAAATCCACTTAAATTCATAATCAAGAAATAGAGTAGAAAAAGATGAAGGACACACTAATAAACCACTTACCTTGCTAACTTAAACTCATCACAACATATAAATAACTTAATCCCTTACAATAGAAGTACCATAAACTCCTAACCTAAGTGATGGAAAACAGAAAAGAAGAGAAAGAAGAAGAAGAAGAAGCCGATCCTCAAGTGCAGCAATAATGAGTTTCTCTCTCCTCCAAAATTCTTATATTGCATGCTTAACATGTGTTGGCACATCCAGTAAATGCCACTCGAAAATCCACTATATCTCTCTAATCCCACATAACTTAATTAATCACTATTAGGCATTAATTAATCTCCAATAAACTTAACATGCACTTTTGCAATGCAATCATTAAAACTTATTTAATTGCTCAATTATGTCCTTAATTCCAATACATTTAAGTCCCGAATTTGGCAACTCTCAAATTAAATTTATCCAATTAGCACAATTAGACCAATATTACTACTAGGGTAAAATTCGGGCTGTTACAACTCTCCCCTCCTAATAAGAATTTCGTTCGCGAAATTCATACCTGAATCAAATATTTGATGATACTTTTCTCGCATAGTAGCTTCTGGTTTTCATATTTCTTCTTCAATCCCATGGTGTCACCAAAGCACCTTTACCAATGGAACTTGTTTGCTTCGAAGCTGCTTAATTTCTCTTGGCATAATTGCTTTAAGCTTCTCATCATAGGAAAAGTCTGATTGCACTTGCACATCTTGAATTGGAATAATGTGGGATTCATCCGAATGATATCTCCGAAGCATTAACACACGAAGCTTGGACAAGGCTCGAGGCAAAGCCGATTGATAAGCCATAAATCCCACTCTTTGTAACACCTTGTAAGGCCCAATGAACCTCGAGCTCAACTTCCCTTTCTTACCAAACCGCAATACCTTCCTCCAGGGAGATACTTTGAGAAACACTTTATCACCCACTATAAATTCAATGTCTTTCCTCTTTCAGTCCCCATATGACTTCTATCTATCACTTGCAGCTTTCAATCATTGTTGAATTATCTTTGCCTTCTCCTCAGTGTCACGTACCAAATCGGGACTAATAACCTTATACTCAATCAATTATGACCAACATATCGGTGTTCTGCACTTTCTACCATACAAGAACTCATATGGTGCCATTCCGATACTCGACTGATAACCCTTATTGTAGGCAAACTCCATCAGTTTAATGTACTGATCCCAATTCTTTGAGAAATCAAACACACATGCCCAGAGCAGATCTTTTAACACTTGAATTACCCTTTCAGATTGTCCATCAGTCTATGGATGGAAAGTTGTACTGAAATTCAACTTATTACCAAAAGCAATTTGCAATTCCCTCAAAAACTTAGAAGTAAATCTTGGATCTCTATCCGAAACAAAGGACAAAGGAATACCGTGCAGTCTAACAATTTATTTCACATATAATTCAGCTAACCGATCCATGGAATAGTCCAGTCAAACTGGTATAAAGTGAGCTGACTTAGAAAACCGATCCACTGTAACCCACACGGAGTCATGCTACCTCTATGTCATTGGCAATCCAGTGACAAAGTCCATAGTAATGTTGTCCCATTTCCACTATGGAATTGGAATGGGATTCAACATACCATGTACAACCTGATGTTTTCCTTTCACTTGCGACAAGTCAGACACTTAGAGACATAATCTACAATATCCTTTTTCATTCTAGGCCACCAATAGGACTGCTTCAAATCCTGATACATCTTAGTTTCTCCTGGATGCATGGTAACAATTGTATTATGCGCCTCATGCAAAAGCCTCTTCCTCAACTCCTTATCACTTGCAACACATAAACTGTCTCTAAAGAACAACACACCCTCTTCATTCACATAATAATCAGTCTTGTCTCCATTTCTAACTGGTTGCACAATCTGTTACAACTTGGAATCACTTTTTTGTGACTTTACTAACTCATCTCTCAAAATCGGCCTTGCTTTAACCTGTGCCACTAATGCACCATCAGAATTAAATCTCCATTTAACTCTTTGAAGTGATAAAGCTAAAATCGACTTTCTACTCAATGCATCTGCCACTACATTTGCCTTACCCGGATGGTAATCCATAATACAGTCATAGTCTTTGAATAATTCTAGCCACCTTCTCTGCCTCAAGTTTAACTCTTTCTGAGTAAGTAGGTACTTGAGACTCTTATGATCAGTAAAGATCTTACACTTCTCACCATACAAGTATTATTGCCAGATCTGTAAGGTAAATACTACTACAGCTAATTCCAAATTGTGAGTCGGATAATTCTATTCATGTGGCTTCAGTTGCCTAGAAGCATAAGCTACCACTTTCCCATCTTGCATTAACACACATCCGAATCCAACTCTAGAGGCATTGCTATATATAGCATACTGTAGACACCGGGTCTTGAGGCAGTCCAGATCAGAGTTACCCGATGAAGAGATCAATGTCGATTTTCGACTAAGGGGATGAAATTCGGAGGTTTTTGTCTTTCGGTCTCGCAAGGATTAAAATCTTTTTCTATAGCATGGAGTTTTGAAAGAATTGGATAAATTTTGGGTAAAATTTGGAGTTTTACTCCACAGACGGGCATCCCGTCTGTGTAGGGACGCCCGTCTCTACTTGGGGTGATACCCGTCCCTAGGCGTAGTAGGGACAGACCCATGGCAATCTATGGATGCCCGTCCCTAGGATCGTGCCCCGTCCCTAGTCAGTTTCCCGCATTTGCCCTTAGTAGGGACGGCTGTTAGTAGGTGCAGGGAAGCCCGTCGGTACGGTAACTGACCGGATCACGCGAGATTGGATAAAATTTAATCTCTTTTCTTTTCAAAATGGGGATAGAATTTATCTAAAACTTGAATTTTAAAAGTCCTTTCAAAATTCAAACTTTAGATAGAGGTTTATCTTAATTATCTCATAAAACCCTATAAATAAAGGATCAAATTTCAGTTTTAGGGGTTAGAAAATTTGGGGAATTTGGAAAGAGAGAGAGATTTTAGAGAGATTTTATTTAGAAGAAAAACTATCAAATATTTTTTGGAGAAAATTGCTTTTTAGAAAAAGGTTTTTTCTGTGAGCAAATTACTCAAAAAGTTTATAAATCTCTATTCATCTGTAGAGTTTTATTTTGATAAAACTTGTTTTAATTAAATGATTTCCTCAATTTTTTTCTTACGAATTAAGCCAAATTGAGGTGACAAAATTCAGTCGTTTCCATCAATATAACTAATTCGAACACACGATCGCTATCAAATTATCAAGGAAAGAACAACATAAATCTTCTTTCTTTGATCTGATTCTTATTTGATCCTTGCGAGGCACACGGGGACAAAATCATTCGACATCCACCCTAAAAGGTAAAATCCGAGGGTAAACATTCTGGATTAACATTTGTATAATTTAATTTGATTTACATTGATTTTTATATATACTTTATTACCCTTTTTTACAAAAGATCTAAGAGGTTCTTTAATTTGTTTTCCCCTCACTAGGGACGGCCGCCGGCACGATCCAGGCAGCCGTCCCTAGGCAAAATTCTCATTTTTTATCTCATAAAATCCTATCTCTTAACTTGTTTCTGTTAGAATTTTCTCACTTTTATTTTTATTCACGTTTTTGCTAACATGTTTATCCTTGTGAGTTTTTTTATCTGACCATTGAAAGTTGGAGCTGTGAGAGATGGTGGTTGCGCCATCCTGAGGATCTCTATTCGGGTTCATTTTTTATCCTTTAGCTCTTATTTATGTTGTTATGGAAATGGTTTTAACGTCATTAAGGTAAAAAGGACCAAAAGCTTTTTAACAATTAAACCTGGAGATTTTCCCAAAAATAGGTGGACCAATGTCCCATTTCAGCTAATAAAATTGACACTTCATAAAAAACCATTTTTGTAATAAATATGTATGGTAGGACCAAAGTCCTCATTCCAATGAATATCCCGTTTTATGCATGTATCGCACTTTTATAAATGGGAGTTGTATTCCGCTCCTAGTGTTATTGTAATTTATTTCGAACACTTTATCTTGATTTTTGCTTCTATTTACCGCTTTGGATGTGAATGATCGCGCCTTTAATAAAGTACATCGTGTGGAAAGTTAGTGAAATAATAAATTCAAAACATAATTGTAAAATTAATCAAAGTACGAATAAATGAGAAATCCCGAACTGACTCTGGTCTTTGGGACTCAAAGAGGCGAAAGGTCTAGGACTTCCAAGACACCTCTTGAGTCCCACTAAAAGGCTTAAATACACAATCCTAGGCTCTAGGGGAGTAGAGGATGAGGCCTCCAAGATCCCTCTGGCTAGCTCAAAATGGATATATATGCGCCGTCTTAGGCTCGATAAGGCTAGATGACCCTTCCCAATGTTCTATTGGGTGGCGACTCCAAGAAACCTCATTGTTGCCCAAAATAGACGCACTTGTAAATAGCTTACAAGTTTTATGAACCTTTCCTAATCGCCCTGAAGCGGGCTTTCGGGAGGACATGGGGTTCGGCGCTCGTGACAGTGGCGACTCCACTGGGGACAGACTCGAGACTTCGATTTGAAAGTGCTTTGATTAAAATTTACAATTAGATTTTAGCTTAAAAATTTCACCATCTTTCAAAATTTGCATTTACATCGCATTAGAGCCTTAGATCTATGCTGGTTTGGTCCCTCTTTTAGCCCCGGTGCGTTCCCGAAGCACGACCCTGTTTTCACTCAATTTAGGGAAGTGTTAAGGATAATCACCAGCCCAAGCCTCGTACCATCATGCTATATTAAATGGTGACCCGATCGGTCGTTACGCTCGTGATGAGCTAGACCCGTTGGCAGGGACCATGCTTGGGTAGCTCTAAAGTAACACCACCCTTTGACTAAAGCTCATGTAAAATGGAAATAGTTACTTCCCCTAAGTGGTATGAACCTTAATACGATGCTTGCTGTATGGATCATTATGTATTGGACAAACCCTGATAGTTTGACTGGTCACCTAATCAAAGGCTTTCATGCCCCGATAGGCCCAGGATTCCTTATTCGGATTGCCTAAATACATAATGATCATAACCCAACCGCCTGTGCATTAGTTAGGAGAGGTTATGCTGCCGGATTTTCACCGTGCACCATACGCGTTCATCGGGTCCCCAGATTGACCCATGGGCCAATCCCACCTAGGAAAGAGACTATGACCTCGTGTGCGGGAGTAATAAGGTTGGAAGGACCTATGTGCTTGCATGTGGCTTGTGAGTGTTGCATAGCACGATCATGCATTATTGCACAATCATGCATCATCATGACCCCTGTGTTTTTCAGCCATCATAGATTCGCCTAGGTGGACAAGGGGGTCCCGGGGACGGCTATGCAGGAATCCATTTTTTGAGTTACCAAAAAGGATAGAGTATCCGGACAATTCTTCTGAGACCAGTTACGCCACTTTAGATCAGTTTTCTGCACCCGAAGAAATGGCAAACTCACCGAGAGGGGCAGAGGCCACCTGGGCAATGATAGCAGAGGAAGTGGACCGAAGGTTGGAAGAGTTTGAGAACCGGATGTTGGCAATGATAGCCGCAATGGGTCAACGAGCAGCCCCACAAAACCCACAGCCTCCTCCTGTGAGGAATAATGAAAGGGAAGAGGTCAGAGAGGACCCACAAGATGAAACTCGGCCGCCACTCGTGAACCTAAGGGCTACTACTTCGGGGGTACATAGGGGAAGACCTGTCCCGAGGCTGGATGATGATTGGGAAGATGAGGAATATGAGGAACGTATGTCTGAGAAAGGGAAAGCCCCTCATATTGAAGAGGCCATCTGGAGGAAGGTGGAAGAGAGATTTGAAGCTATGACGAGGATGTTGACGAAGGGCCAAGGAGTGAATCCTGAGGATAAAGAGTTAGAAGGAGAAGATCTAGTCCCAATGAACTTTAAGATGCCGGACATGCCAAAGTTTGATGGTACTTCTTATCCCTTAGCACATATAAAGCAGTACTCATTGGTGATGAAAGGAACCACTTTGACAAGGAAGCAAAAAATTGAGTACTTTTGCTTGAGCTTGACGGGCCCGGCGGTGGGTTGGTATCACAGGCTCGATCGCTAAACTAAGGAAGACTGGGATTTATTAACAGAAGAATTTTTGAGGCAATATGATTGTAGTACAAGAATGGAGGTAACCCTGAAGGACATGGAATTGTTACAGCAGAGAGCAGGAGAGTCCTTCCATGAGTATCTAACCTGGTGGAGGAATTGGGTGATGGAAATGAAGAGGAAACCAAATACCCAGGATCAAATACGGTTATTCATTAAAAATGTGAGCCCGTATTTGAGGGATGGATTAAGGATGAAAGGACTAAAAGATTGGGAGTCCCTGAAGGACATCGCCATTGAGGCCGAAGGAGAGTACCTTGTTAGGAAAGTGGGAAATGAGAACTATCCTAAGAGAGGTAGTGGGAGTCAAGGGGCCGATAGACTAACAAGTTCTGCTAGTGGTACAAGGAAGATTGCTGAGGTGTCAACTACAAACGCCACTCCGAGACATTTTTCCAATCTCGGGAGGTCCTTATCATGGGTACTAAGAAGATTGATGAAAGAGAATAAGCTGCAACCTCTACCGCCCAGACCTGCGAGAACTCAAGGCACGCCAGGACATAAGGACGATGAGTATTGTGCATATCATCAGCACACTGGACATGCAACCGACAACTGCAGGACTTAAGGCATGCAATTCAGGATTTGATTGACTCAAAGCAGATCACAGATCCAGAAAAGAGAGGGGGTCAAAAGAAAGCTGGGTACAATAACATGCCTCCACCCGTGAACATGATCGGGTCCAGTTTGCCCGAGAACTTTGTGTTGAAAGAATTATACGGCAACGATATCCACACTACTGTCACGAGCCTCTATGAGGGGAGTGAAGAAGGGCTTCCCGCTGCAGTGATCGATTGCTGGTCCACTGATGATGGTGGAACTAAAAATGATGATTTGGAAGCATTTTTCGACCTTTGGGGTTCGGAAGAGGACGAGCCAAAGAGAAAAGAAGTGGGAGCTATGACCCGGAGTGGAAGGGTAGCCCCGGAAGTGGATAAGCCACAAGAGCCGATTGAGGACAGAAGGGGCAAGGAGCCGGAGGAAGATCCGATTGTCAAGCAACTGAAAAAGACGCCGGCTCAGATTTCAATATGGGATCTTCTGAGACAGTCACCATCACATAGGCAAAAGGTGGTGGAGGCTTTGTGCGAAGCAACTGTGGCTACAACCATTTCACCTACGGAACTTCTAGAGGTAGTAAAAGGAGGATCGGGAGAAAATGTTGTTTTTACCAGTGCGGATCTGTCGGTAGAAGGTCGCAACCATAATCGCCCTCTGTACATAAGGGCGCAGATTAACCAAAAGCATACCGCCTGTGTAATGGTAGATGATGGTTCTTCCATAAATGTATGCCCACAGGTAGCAATAGCAGCTTTTGTGGTAACAGAGGATATGTTGGCAAAATCTGATCTTACCATCACGGCATATGACAACTCGCGTAGGCAGGCTTCAGGAACCTTCACAGCGGTGGTGAAAAAGGGACCAGTAGAGTCAGAAGTAGAGTTTGTGGTGTTGCCCATACCCGCCAATTTCTCAGCTTTGCTAGGCAGACCATGGTTTCATAGATTGGGAGGAGTCCCCTCTACACTGCATCAGATGGTAAAGATACCTCATGAGGGCCAGATCGTGACTATAAAGGCTGCACGAGAGAATCAGGTTTCAGTACTGGAGATAGCCAAACAGCCGTTTAATGGGTTTCATGTCACCATGATAGGCAAAGAAGAGCAGAAGGAAGAAAGCCCCCAGGTATTGAATATGATGAAGAAAATGTCATTCCTCCCTGGTGCAGGGCTGGGCAAGAATTCTCAAGGGATACCGACAGCCGTTACCACTAAGGGTCAAAAAGACAAGAGGGGTCTTGGATATACAGGTGTTGTAAAGAAAGGTGAGAAGTCGAAAATGGAAGTTCCCCATATTCGGAAGACCTTTGTGACAGCAACCGCAGCATGTGCCTATGCAGGAGAAAATGAACCGCAGTGGCTGGATGGAAGAATTGTGCCAGGGTTCGAGGTTTTCAATGATGTCTATGACTGGGTCATTGGATTAATGAAGCCAGCAGAGGGTTTTTGGGATGAAGAAATCATGACCAGTAGGACAATTTGGGACCGCGAGACGCCGGAAGAAATAATTACTGAAAAGATGATAACCACCCAGCTGAAAGGAAAGGCCAAGATAGAGGAAGCTGTGCGAGAGGTGAATGAGGAGACTCCAAAGGGCCGATGTGATGCGAAAACGTCGACTACAGTTGATACACTAGCAGAGGAGGAAGAGGAAAATAGTTAAGTTTTTCTTTTTGCTCCAGAACTTTTCAATGATGTTAATGACAATTTCAATCTTATTAATAAATTGAATGGTTTTGCTTACTTGTGTGATATTATTGATGATTTCACTATGCATGATCATGATCATTATCCATCCATATTTGATATTGATTCAATTGATGCTACTCCATTCAATCTTGGAACCCTAGAAAATCCAAAAGAAATTTTGATAGCATCAAATATAACTCCTGAAGAGCGAGAAAAATTTGAGAGAATCTTAAAAAAATATGAAAAAGTCTTTGCCTGGACCTACGAAGATATGCCAGGAATCGATCGGAAAGTCGCAGAGCATGCTATCCCCACCTATCCAGACCATAAACCTGTTAAGCAGAAGTTAAGAAGGCTTAGGCCGGAATGGGCGGAGAAAGTGAAAGAAGAGATTCGCCAGCAAATCCCAAGTTTTTAGTAGAGGTGCAATACCCAACATGGTTGGCCAATGTTGTCCCTGTAGCCAAGAAGAATGGCAAAGTAAGAGTATGTGTGGATTATCAGGATCTGAATAAGGCCTGTCAAAAAGATGATTTTCCATTGCCTCATATAGACGAACTAATAGACAGCGCCGCTATTTGTGAGATGTATAGCTTCGGAGATGGTTACGCGGGCTACAATCAAATTCTTAATGAAATAATTGATCGGATCAAGACGGCCTTCATCACGGAGTGGGGGACTTACGCTTATCGCGTGATGTCTTTTGAATTGAAAAATGTAGGGGCCACTTATCAGAGGATGGCAACGAAGATATTGGATGAATTGATTCATAAAGAGGTAGAGGTATACGTGGATGACATGATGATCAAGTCAGCCACTAGAGAAGGCCATTTTGAAGCCCTGGAAAAGTTCTTTCGAAGGATAGATAAGTACAACTTGCGGTTGAATCCTAAAAAGTGTATCTTTGGTGTTACCTCAGGGAAGCTGCTAGGACACATAGTTAGTAAAAGGGGGATTGAGATTGACCCGGATAAGGTTAAGGCCATCAGAGAAATGCTGATACCGCAGAAAGAGAAGGATGTAAGAAGCTTTCTGGGTAGGTTGCAATACATCAGTAGATTTATCGCTAAGCTTACTTCGATCTGTGAGCCAATCTTTAAACTACTCAGAAAAGATCAACCACTAGTATGGAACGAGAGTTGTCAAAAGGCTTTTGATGCTGTCAGAGAATATTTGTTGAATCCACCGGTACTGAGACCACCACGGCCAGGCAAGCCGCTGATCCTATACCTGGCCATAGAGGATAGTTTTGTAGGTGCTATGATGGCCCAAGAGGATGATGTTGGAGTGGAATTTGCTGTTTATTACCTCAGCAAGAAATTCTTAGCCTACGAAGTCAAAAACACAGAGGTAGAAAAGATTTGCCTTGCAGTAATCTGGGCTTCTAAGAAATTGCGACATTACTTTCATGCTTACAAAGTGCAGGCAGTCGCGAGGCAGAATCCCCTGAGATATTTGCAAGAGGCCCCATCTTTGCTTGGGAAAATGGGTAGGTGGTTGCTGTTACTTCAAGAATTTTATGTGGAGTATCTCACCCGGAAGACCATCAAAGGGCGTGCAGTGGCAGAATTTCTAGCAGAACACCCGATCCAAGGAGACTCATACGAGTTTAACTTTCCAGACGAGGATGTGGCAGCTATCGGGATTCAAGGTTGGAAATTACACTTTGACGGAGCTGTAAATAACAAAGGGCCAGGAGTAGGAGTCATTCTGACAACCCCGGATGACGAAAAGCTTCCCTTGGTGAAAAAGTTGAGATTCAAGGCTACCAATAACGAAGCTGAATATGAAGCATGTGTTTTTGGATTGGAGGCGTTAATAGCTTTAGGAGCGAAGAATGTGGAAGTGTTTGGTGATTCTTCCTTGGTGGTCAATCAAATCCGAGGTGAATGGGCCGTGAAAGAAGAGAGGCTAATGCCATATATCTGGCAGTTGAGAGACCTGAGCAGTCAATTCGAAGTATGCATATTCCATTTCATTCCCAGGGATGAAAATCAATTAGCCGATGCGCTTGCCACGCTAGTATCAATGTGGGACAACCCTAAAGGGGTGCACATGAAGCCAGTTTTAATCTATAGTTCTGAGAGACCTAGCTTCGAATCGAGATCAGTTATGGAAGTAGAAGTGGCAGATGGAAAGCCATGGTATCATGACATTATGAATTACCTAGAGAATGCGACATTTGCGGAGGAGGCTACCGAAAAGGATCAAAGAATGATTTGCAAGCTATCTACCAAGTTTATTTGTATAAATGGGATAGTGTACAAACGGCAAGCTGATGGTATCCAATTGAGGTGTTTGGACGAAAAAGAGGCCAGGAGGGTAATGGAAGAAATACACGCCGGAATATGCGGAGCCCATATGAATGGGCTGACATTAGCCAAAAAGATCATGAGGCAAGGCTTCTACTGGCTTACGATGGATAACTATTGCTCAAAATATGTGAAGCAGTGCCAGTTATGCCAGCAATACGCAGACTTAAGGCATTTGCCAGTGTCAGAGCTACACAGCCTAACGTCACCTTGGCCATTCGCTGCTTGGGGAATAGACATTATTGGAGAAATCCGCCCTACGGCATCCAACGGACACAGATATATAATAGTCGCAATCGACTATTTTACAAAATGGGCGGAGAAAATCAAAACATGAGAATCCTAGCCAAGATGGTCCAAACCTACAAAGACTGGGCAGAGAAGCTTCCCTTTGCATTGTGGGGTTACAGAATGACGTGAGGACGTGTACAGGCATCACTCCGTATTCCTTGGTTTATGGGACAGAGGCAGTGCTGCCGGTTGAGGTAGAGCTTAAATTGCTGAGAGTAGTCATGGAAGCTCAGATTCCAGAAGCCGAATGGATACAAGACAGGTTATAGCATTTGAACTTATTAGATGAGAGCAGGATGAAAGCTTACTATCATAATTAGATCTATCAGAAAAGGCTGGCCAGATCATTTGGGAAAAAGGTGAAAAAGCATCCGCTGAAGGAGGGGGATTTGGTGTTCAAACATATGAGACCAGGCGTACCGGATATCAGAGGAAAATTTAGACCAACTTGGGAAGGGCCGTTTATCCTCAAAAAGCTGTTATCCAAAGGAGCTGCAATCTTATCGGATAGCGATGGTAATGAATTCAAGGAACCGGTCAATGTCGACAGACTCAAAAGGTTCCATGGCTAAAGACAAAAATCAAAAGAAGAGAATAAAAGCCCCGCAGGTCGAAAATCGAAAAAAGGCGGCTCTGCTAAAATTGGGCGCTTCGTCAGGGTGAAAACCGAAAAAAGGCATCCTGGGCAAAAATTAGAGACTTGAGAGAAAATATCCAATCATGAAAACCCGAGAGGGCTGATTGGAGACAGGAGTTTGATGCTGTCAATATTTAGTTCCATGAATGAATGTAGTCTTGCATGATTGAGTTAATGTCAAAAAGCGATCATGTATGCTGAAGTCATACTGAAATGTACAAAAATTTGTGAAATGAAATAAGTTTGTTTTATTAATTTACATTATTGTCCAAATTCTGCTTTAAAAAGAAACATACTGCTCAAAATGCATGTAAAGCTAAACTATGCCCTACTACTACCCTCGCTGGCAAAATGCCTCAGTCGTCGAGTTCGATTATCAGCTGCCGGGCTAAGTATCCATCTCTTGTACGCCCTGGTAGAGATGGTAGAATTGTTCCGGAACAAAGGTATGACGGTTTTCAATGGAAGTCGGCTCCAAAGCTCATGATAGCGGGAGGCAAAGGCCGCAGAATGGACTCCGCCTCGAAAAGATAAAGGGAGTCTAACCACATCCTGAGTTACTCCAAGTTGACGGGAGCAACGAGCCGTGATGTAGAAGGTCGCCCCACGGAGCCTACATAAGGGAACACATCCTGAAGACCCATCAATAACT
Source organism: Excoecaria cochinchinensis (assembly GCA_947683425.1). NCBI lineage: Eukaryota > Viridiplantae > Streptophyta > Magnoliopsida > Malpighiales > Euphorbiaceae > Excoecaria > Excoecaria cochinchinensis. The sequence goes on from CANTUQ010000158.1 coordinate 2,428,185, forward strand.
GCACCGGACAAGGAAAGCCAAGCGTGCGTAAAGCTAATATCATCATCGGATATCTCACTGACTCTGGTAATGCACTCGTCAAGAGTCTCAGGTAAATACAGACGACGTCGAGGGAGGAAACACTTTGCAGAGTACTGACTGATGACTCTAGGAGGGGGCTCTGACAAAAGCTTTAATTTCTCCTGCAACCAAATCTGATAGGGGAAACAAAGAAAGACAAAGAAAATAAAAGCCAAAGAGAATAAAATAAAAGGCAAAGATAAGCCGCTGGAGTAAGTTGGATTTACTTCAGGCAAAAATTAGGCATAGGGCTATGTGAAAATTCGAAAGGACGCACTTCCCGCTAAGAGAAGCTAGTGTGAAAATCCGCAAGGGACGCACTACCTTTTAAAAAAATGACGTACCTGGAGTAATAAGGGGCTCCCAGAGAATGAAGTGGTAGGCCCGACATGAACAGAGTCCAAACCCAAGATAGTCTCAGCTAGAATGAGGGGGAAAGGTGTGAGCCCGTGATAAAAGTCATCCAGAATTCCAAACAGACGAAGGTCTCCGTGCAGCTCCTCTAAGGTCACGACTAGATACTTCACCAGGCAGAAGAGGAAGATGACACTTACGCTGTATGAGGGAATGTTGGTGAATTCATCCATTGCTTTAATCAGAGGTTCCAAAGAAAATACTGGGCCCTGAGGAACTAGACGAGAAGCGTCAGAAGGAGCTACACTTAAGAACAAGGCAATATCCCTGATTTGGATCAAACCGCAGCGGGGTACGCAAGGCAAAGCACCAGGTGGATACCAACTTCCGATGATAGCAGCAAATTCTTCAAGCAAGGGGCATATTTCCTGAGAGGTGAATCTGAAAACATGAAAACGAGGATCCCAGAAGTGGGTTGCAGCCAAAAGGAGGGTGTAGTCTACCTTGACTCTCCGTAAAAACCTCGGTCCAGAAAGGGGGGCACGAGCACTGTGTTCCCAAATTTGAGCATCATCTAAGACACGGTGCATCTTGGAAAGGAAAGGAGAATTCATGTCTTGATAGCTAAGGCCACAGTTGCTAAGAGGAAAAAGGAAAAAACTAGAGAAAAGAGCTTGTTTTGGAGCCAAAATAAGGAAGGGGCATGAAATCCAAGAAAAATGGTTGAATTTTATAGATTTGGTCTACAGACGGCTAACCCATCCCTATATTTCAGACGGTGAACCCGTCTGTACTTATCCACCTAGCGAATCGTGCATTGTGCATATCACGCGCATTAATTAGGTAATTAATGAGGGAATCTGGATAGACAGGCGGAATGCCCATCTGTAGCTATATGGGCGGGAAGCCCGTCGGTATGTAAAATCTATATAAAGATGCAAGTACCAATGGGAAATCGTTTTCTTTTCTTTCTTCTCCACACCGACGCCTTTTCCTTTGTTTCCAACAGTTTTTTTTCGTTTTTGTCTTTTCAAATTGCTTTTTTTCGCAACAGTTTTCAGTTTTTTGACTTCTTCAGTGGGTCTCGACTTCCAGGATGCCACAACGATGATATGCTCTGCATGATCAGCCTGAGCCTGAGGCCCCAGGTTGGATGAGCGACGAGGCTAGATAGAGATATGCAGCACTAGTTCAGGTGCAGTTCCGAGCTAGCCGCTTCATTTCTAGGCCGTTCCTCGAGGCTCTGGGGATGGTGGATGAGGTTGATATACTGATGGCAGGCGCGGGTTGGATAGAGTTTTTGACACCTGCTTTCCAGACTCACCCAGAGGTGGTATGGCAGTTCCTTGCTACGCTACACTATGGCGGATATCAGAGATCTGACACGGAGGAGGGTGTCATCAAGTTTTGGATTGAGGGTCACCATTTCAGTATCACCCGTCAGCGGTTTAGAGAAGCCATGGGGCTTCCAGTCGGGCAGGATGTCATAACACCCCAGAGATCAGTGAGACGTCAGCATTGGGCGGTTATAGCCTTACCAGGAGTGCCGTATGATCATGATATGGCGAAGAGTACAGTACTTTCATCACAGGCTCTGCGATATCTTCATCGAGTTTTGTCCAACTCATATTTGGGATGAGCTGGTAACCCAGGTTCCCTCAATGCCGCAGAGATCTGGAGTTTATGGGCCATGATGGCAGGCCAGAGGCTCAATATCAGCCAGGAGATTTTGGTCAACCTAGTGAGGGTATCCAGGGGGGCAGCCCCTGTAGTGTATGTCGGGGGGGTCATTACCAGATTGCTTCTGAGTTTGGGTGTTCATCCAGATATTTTGGGGCACCCTTTGGATGAGAGTATTTATGTGGACGCTCCAGCGGCTATGACGATGGCCATGATATTACCGATACCGGGCCACCCCGAGGCGTACAGACTTCGCACTATGCACGAGACTAGACGCGCATTTAGCTTGCCCTCGTTAGAGCCAGTAGAGGAGCAGGCTCAGGACCAGCCTCCCCGACAGCAAGAGCATCCAGATGGTCAGCCTCCATAGCCGCAGCACGAGGAGCAGAGTCCTATGCCTCCATCATCGAGAGTACAGCGGACAGCTCCCCAAGTGCCTGAGAGGTTTAGCCCATATGCTAGAGTGGGGGATCCGGTAGCATTTACTTCTACAGCTCCACCACCTGAGCCGACACCAGATTCAGCTCCCCCTCCATCCTCGTCATCAGCTTTCCCAGCGCAGCCAGATTTTACTACCCAATTGACTTCTATGTTCGCATCTTTGGAGCATAGACAGGAGGAGAGAGACAGGGCCCTTGTCGGTCAGCTCGGAGAGCGAGATAGAGTCATATTAGATCGGCTCGATCAGCAGCAGGGGATCATCCAGGACCAGGGGAGGCTTATTGATCATCTGAGGCAGGAGCAGGAGAGACTCGTGGGTCAGCTGAGGCAAGAGATGAGGGCCTCCCAGAGTGAGGCAACCCAGAGGATAGACGCATCCGTACAGATGGTGGATGAGTCAGTTGAGGCTATCAGATTCAGGATTCAGGTCCTGGAGGGTGCCATACCTCCCATCGCCCAGTCCCTGTGGGAGTTTAGAGAGCAGACTGAGGATAGGCTGAGGAGTATGAGGACCACCTCCACAGATCAAACCCTCCGCCTGGGCGACGCTTTCAGAGAGTTAGGGGGGTTGTTACCAGTACACTCCAGTTCATGACGGTCTGTGCACTGCCGTTTCTCGATGGATATGCTCAGGTCCAGTTCCAGCAGCAGGACTCAGCAGGAGCATAGCCATTATCGGTACCAGTGGCTGTACCTCCCAAATACCAGCAGGTAGCCAGGGATTGGGCTACTCAGCAGGTCGGACCGTCAGCCCCTCCCAGTCAGCCATCTGCCTCGGATGCAGGACCCTCCGCTGCTCCAGCACGAGACCAGCCAGTTCATATATCGGACGATGATGATGATCCAGAGGAGCTCTCAGATTATGCGCCATTATAGATTGTTCAGTGAGTTCTTCTAGTTTTGTGTTTATACTTTTTGTAATCACATCTGTATATTGTACAAAATTTAACCTTTTAGTGGAAAAAATTTGGATCAACTTGTTAAATTTGCATGTTATTTCTTCATGATTTCTTAAAAGAAAATTTAAGAGAAAAAAGAAAAGAGGAATTGATCGCATGGAAAATAAGATGATGAATAATAAAGAGAGATATAAGATATTCATAACTCTACCAATCAAGGTACTTAGCGTAAGAATTAACAAAAGTCTTTTACAATACAGGAACATGGTCTTACACCGATTCAAAATTGACCCACAGTCAAAAGGAAGAATAAATAGATCAAACATCATGTCCTTTGGGATCACAGGAAATCAAAAGATCAGAATTGTACTTTGGGGGCACGATGAGGCTGCCAAATTAAAACACCCAGTTCAGAAGAACGCCCAGCTCAGAAGAGTAGTCCAGGAGGAAGCACCGTCCGAAGAAGACTCGGTACAGCTCAGGAGAGCAATTATCGCACTTTGTACAGTCCGAAGAAGACTCGGTGCAGCTCAAGGGAGCAATTATCGCACGTTGTAAAGTCTGAAGAAGACTCGGTGCAGCTCAGGAGAGCAATTATCGCACTTTGTACAGTCCGAAGAAGACTCAGTGCAGCTCAGGAGAGCAATTATCGCACTTTGTACAGTCCGAAGAAGACTCGGTGCAGCTCAGGAGAGCAATTATCGCACTTTGTACAGTCCGAAGAAGACTCGGTGCAGCTCAGGAGAGCAATTATCGCACTTTGTACAGTCCCAAGAAGACTCGGTGCAGCTCGAGAAGAGTAAACCCCGCGTTTTGTAAGTCCAGAACCGACTAGACACATTGCCGCTTTCCCGGCGAAAAGGTAAGGACTGCCTCAGGTATGCGTCTCTTTCCTTTCTTCTCTGAATTTTGGCTCATCTAGACACTAGTGCGCTAGTTTCCCCAAAATTGGGGGCAACTGTAGACACAGGGTCTTGAAGCAGTCCAGATCAGAGTTACCCGATGAAGAGATCAATGTCGATTTTCGAGTAAGGGGATGAAATTCGGAGGTTTTCGTCTTTTGGTCTCGCAAGGATTAAAATCTTTTTCTATAGCATGGAGTTTTGAAAGAATTGGATAAATTTTGGGTAAAATTTGGAGTTTTGCTCCACAGACGGGCATTCCGTCTATGTAGGGACGCCCGTCTCTACTTGGGGTGATACCCGTCCCTAGGCGTAGTAGGGACGGACCCGTGGCAATCTAGGGACGCCCGTCCCTAGGATCGTGCCCCTTCCCTAGTCAGTTTCCCGCATTTGCCCTTAGTAGGGACGGCCGTCGGTAGGTGCAGGGAAGCCCATCGGTACGGTAACTGACCGGATCACGCGAGATTGGATAAAATTTAATCTCTTTTCTTTTCAAAATGGGTATAGAATTTATCTAAAACTTGAATTTTAAAAGTCCTTTTAGAATTCAAACTTTAGATAGAGGTTTATCTTAATTATCTCATAAAACCCTATAAATAAAGGATCAAATTTCAGTTTTAGGGGTTAGAAAATTTGGGGAATTTGGAAAGAGAGAGAGATTTTAGAGAGATTTTATTTAGAAGAAAAACTATCAAATATTTTTTGGAGAAAATTGCTTTTTAGAAAAAGGTTTTTTCTGTGAGCAAATTACTCAAAAAGTTTATAAATCTCTATTCATCTGCAGAGTTTTATTTTGATAAAACTTCTTTTAATTAATTGATTTCCTCAATTTTTTTCTTACGAATTAAGTCAAATTGAGGTGACGAAATTCAGTCGTTTCCATCAATATAACTAATTCGAACACACGATTGCTATCAAATTATCAAGGAAAGAACAACATAAATCTTCTTTCTTTGATCTGATTCTTATTTGATCCTTGCGAGGCACACGGGGACAAAATCATTCGACATCCACCATAAAAGGTAAAATCCGAGGCTAAACATTCTGGATTAACATTTGTATAATTCAATTTGATTTACATTGATTTTTATATATACTTTATTACCCTTTTTTACAAAAGATTTAAGAGGTTCTTTAATTTGTTTTCCCCTCACTAGGGACGGCCGCCGGCACGATCCAGGCAGCCGTCCCTACGCAAAATTCTCATTTTTTATCTCATAAAATCCTATCTCTTAACTTGTTTCTGTTAGAATTTTCTAACTTTTATTTTTATTCACATTTTTGCTAACATCTTTATCCTTGTGAGTTTTTTTTTCTGACCATTGAAAGTTGGAGCTGTGAGAGATGGTGGTTGCGCTATCCTGAGGATCTCTATTCGGGATCATTTTTTATCCTTTAGCTCTTATTTATGCTGTTATGGAAATGGTTTTAACGTCAATAAGGTAAAAAGGACCAAAAGCTTTTTAACAATTAAACCTGGAGATTTTCCAAAAAATAGGTGGACCAATGTCCCATTTCAGCCAATAAAATTGACACTTCATAAAAAACCATTTTTGTAATAAATATGTATGGTAGGACCAAAGTCCTCATTCCAATGAATATCCCGTTTTATGCATGTATCGCACTTTTATAAATGGGAGTTGTATTCCGCTCCTAGTGTTATTGTAATTTATTTCGAACACTTTATCTTGATTTTTGCTTCTATTTACCGCTTTGGATGTGAATGATCGCGCCTTTAATAAAGTGCATCATGTGGAAAGTTGGTGAAATAATAAATTCAAAACATAATTGTAAAATTAATCAAAGTACAAATAAATGAGAAGTCCCGAACTCACTCTGGTCTTTGGGACTCAAAGAGGCGAGAGGTCTCGGACTTCCAAGACACCTCTTGAGTCCCACCAAAAGGCTTAAATACACAATCGTAGGCTCTAAGGGAGTAGAGGATGAGGCCTCCAAGATCCCTCTGGCTAGCTCAAAATGGATATGTATGCGTCGTCTTAGGCTCGATAAGGCTAGACGACCCTTCCCAATGTTCTATTGGGTGGCGACTCCAAGAAACCTCATTGTTGCCCAAAATAGACGCACTTGTAAATACCTTACAAGTTTTATGAACCTTTCCTGATCGCCCTGAAGCGGGCTTTCGGGAGGACACAGGGTTCGGCGCGCGTCACACATACTCCCTACCCAAAGAAGGCTGAGTCAGGACTGGTGCTTTAACTAGCATTCTCTTCAACTGCTCGAAACTAGCTTCGCACTTTTCTGTCCACTCAAACTTAACTCCCTTACGAAGCAATCTAGTGAGTGGAGAAGCAATCACTGAAAACCCTTTCACAAAATGACGGTAGTACCCAGCTACCCCAAGAAACTTCATACCTCAGGCACATTCTTGGGTGGTTTCCAATTCACTACTTCTTCAATTTTAGCTGGATCCACCTCAATACCCTCGAAAGAGACAATGTGGCTCAAAAAAGATACCTCTTTCAGTCAGAACTCACACTTGCTATGTTTTGCATACAACTGATGTTCTCTCAAAGTCTGTAACACAATCCTTAAATGCTGCTCATACTCTAGTTCATTCTTAGAATACACTAATATATCATCAATAAACACAACCATAAACTGATCCAAATACAGCCTGAACACTCTATTCATCAAGTCCATGAATGTTGTAGGTGCGTTAGTCAGCCCGAATGGCATTACTAAGAATTCATGATGACCATAATGAGTTCTAAACGTAGTTTTAGGTATATCCTTCATTTTCACTTGCAACTGATAATACCCAGATCTCAGATCAATATTAGCAAATACACCTACTCCCTTCAACTGGTTAAATAGATCATCAATCCTTGGCAAAGGATACCGATTCTTCACTGTTACCTTATTCAGTTGTCTATAGTCAATACAGATCCTCATGGTCCCATCTTTCTTCTTTATAAATAACAAAGGTACTCCCTAAGGAGACACACTTGGCCTTATAAAACCTCTATCTAATAACTCCTGTAACTGAGTCTTCAGTTCTTTCAACTCAATAGGAGCCATTCGATAAGGTGCTTTGGACACAGGCACTGTACCTGGCACAAGGTCAATCAATAGTTTCACTTCTCTAACAGGTGGCACACCAGCCAACTCTTCTAGAAATACATCATGAAATTCCCTTACCACATAGATGTCACCAAAACCTCACTAACTAAGTCTTAGTGTTGACCGTTGGTATGCTGGACCATCCTTTATATCACTTTGCTTCAGAACCTACACGGATTCACAAACCTGTGCTAAGCGATAACGCTTAGTGGGGAAAACAACACACAATATACAATAAAAAAATATCCATACATAGGTAAATAGTACATTATAAGCAACATAAACGTACATACTAACTTAACATTTTATACATAACATATGCATATATATTCAATGTGCTTAACATAATAAAATAGTCACTTTTTAATTTATGCCATTGCATCAACTATGCCTACTCATCACATTCATATTCATAGGTATCTTACATAAGAATCACATTATTTGATTAATTAAATAAGTTATTCATAGCCTTGCCTGCAACTCAAAGATGTGGATAACGGGTATCGCATCAGTACCTAGAGGTACAATAATCGCATTAGTATCATAGATACCACACATTCGCATTAGCACCCGTAGGTACTGAGTATTCAATAAGATATCAATAAACTTGCATTTGGGATCCAATATAGATTCAATTTGTATTGATGATTCAAGAGGAATCAGACACTTTGGCTGCAACACTAGACCCTATAGGCATGCCTATCTATCCACTACTTGACGTGCAGGCTAAATTATTAATCCAGTTTATTTATATTATGACATTCATAATACATTATCACATTGCTTTTTCATACTATGGTTCACTTCACAATTCATTCATTAAGGCAATTGTAAAAAATCGTATTCACGTGAATAACATAATGATTGTTCTCATAAATATGTTCATTCATCATATAAACAGATAGATTAAAAAATTTAAGTCAATTAAGAAATCACTTAAAACATTCTGAAGTGTCACGCTCGCGACCCCTATCATGCTCACGACAGACTTGACAATATGCTTCTATCACGATTGCGGCCCATCTTGCGTTCATGATAGAACACACCCCTCACCTATGTCCTGCTCGTGCCTATACGTGCACCCACATTAGAAGCCATATCCACCTAGAAGAGCTTTTGTCACGCTCGCAACAGAACTAAATTTCCCATTCAATCTCTCTTACACCACCTTCCTACCTTTACACTTTTTAATCCTTACACATAGGACTCTCATAACCTGTTCAAACCTTGTTATATGCCAACATAATCTTCTACACACTTATTTAAAAACATGCTAAGAATTCGCTGACTCAATTCACATTATTTTTAGTCTAATATGTCAGGAGTTATCAGCAATGGAATCATACATGCTCTAAAAAGCCCTCTTACCATAATAGCCGCACTTAGGTGCATATTTAAAGGACCCTAAAGTTTCCAATTTCGCATAATTACTTTTGCACTTTTGTAAACACATTTCCTATGAACTCAATATCTCATACTTCATTCCAAATAGAGCTAAAATATAAGTTATAGCTCAAACAGACCCACAAATTACACTACCAAGTTCAGTTTTATTAGCACAACTAGTTAAGCTCAAACTAACAACCTTTGACACCCCCATTTCACAAACTTACCTACTCAATTGATTCACACGCTTCTCAATAATCTCAATTTCTAAACAGGCACATAATACACATAAGTTATATAACTTTAATTTTAATTACACAAAACAGGGCATCACCAGTACTCAAGCTAATCAATTCATTATGTCAATTGCTACATCTCACACACACAAGTTCACATTTTCTATTCACTTCAAACTAAATACTCAAATAAGTATTTCAATCTCAAACTTCATTATAAGTCATACATAAAGCAGTTTTTTCGCAAACCTTACAATCCTTTGCTCCAATAGCTTATTTTACACTTGAGTCCCCAATTTTAGCTTTTCCCTTATCCTTCTTTTGCTCAATCACTATAGGACAATTATCCAATTTCCAAAATTTGATACAAGTGATAAAAATCCACTTAAATTCATAATCAAGGAATAGAGTAAAAGAAGATGAAGGACACACTAATAAACCACTTACCTTGCTAACTTAAACTCAGCATAACATATAAATAACTTGATCCATCATAGCAGATGTACCATAAACTCCTAACCTAATTGATGGAAAAAGAAAAAGAAGAGAAAGAAGAAGAAGAAGAAGAAGCTGATCCTCAAGTGCAACAATAATGAGGTTCTTTCTCCTCCAAAATTCTTATATTGCATGCTCAACATGTGTTGGCACATCCAGCAAATGACACCCAAAAATCTACTATATCTCTCTAATCACACATTACTTAATCAATCACCATTAGGCATTAATTAATCTCCACTAAACTTAACCTGCACTTTTGCAATACAATCACTAAAACTTATTTGATTGCTCAATTATGTCCTTAATTCAAATATATTTAAGTCCCGAATTTGGCAACTCTCAAATTAAATTTACCCAATTAGCACAATTAGACCAATATTACTACTTGGGTAAAATTCGAGCTGTTATAAACATAGCATAAAAAATGGTATACACATGCTTAATATTTAAATAAGCAATTTTAACTAGGTTGCATTGCTCATATATAACTAATATAGCATGCCAATTCATTTTTAACTTTATTAGGTAATTTTTTTATTAATTATACCTTTATGTACTTCACTAATTACACATATTCATAACCTATTCACTTATGTTTCCAAGTGGTAACCACTCATATGTTCATCACACATCTCTAGACATGTATCAGATAAGTTCTAGAAATTTTCGGTGAAGTTTGAGTTCGATTCGGGATGAAAAATGTACAATATAGTCAAAATAAAGGTGAGGGACGGCCACACTTGAAGGATGGGCATCCCTCACTTGGCCTGCATGTCCCTTACCAAATGACCTATGAGGGACAGGCTAACCAAAAATAGCTCTTGAACCAATAGATTGTAACCTCAAATTACACATCAAAAATAACAAAGAAAACACCATTTTCAGCTAAAATGGTCTCATAAAAATTAATCCTCAGGATGTTAAATTTCTAGTGGCATAAATTTTAGGTCATTTGAATCTGAAACCAAGGAGATATGCCCTAAAGTGTCCACACTGCTTCAAAAATAAATTATGTCTATTTCTATAACTTTTATGGGCACAGATGTCCCATTTCTAAACCAACTAGAATCATGTAATTTGGAGTTCTAAATCTCAACTTATGAGAAAAATAGTCACTAGAGGTCAATCTAAACCTCTAGATAGAATTTACCATTCATAACTGATCAAGCTCTAATCCAACCAATTCAATGCATCCATCCTCCAAATTCAATTCAAAACATCAAAACACATATATATATAGTATGGCAAATGCAATTCATCAATTACATAATTAAAACATATAAATTCCCAAACCTGTTTCTCCTTTGCTCCTACTTGGTTTACTTTGTGCTTCCCTCTCCTACTTTCTCCTTACCCTTTGATCCATAAGCCTTCTCCACTTCAATTTATTTCTAAATTCTAGAAGTACAATTAGAAATCAAAATTTTAATTCAAACCCATAAGGAGAAGAAGAAGAAAACCATACCAAAACTCTTACCTTTATCTTACAAAATGACTAAAATCACTTAATTAACTTGAATAAAACTTGGGCAAGACTTGAATGGTGAATTTGTGCACTTGAATTAAGAAGAAGATGAAGAAAGAAAGAAAAAATATAGATTTCCCCTTAAAATGGCCGGCCAACATGAAATGAATAAGCCAAATTCTACCTCTTCCTTTACTTATATATGCACGTATATGATTAGGTGGTTTAGCCTCTAAGTGACATTTGTACTCCACCCACCCACACCTAAGTATGCTTAAACTTAATTAATCCACCACTTAAATTAATCATACAACATTCCAATTTAGCCACTTAACGTTTTTATTTATTCAATTGAATCCCTCCTAACTTTTCAACTTATGTAATTTACTCCTATTCAAATTTTCAATTAAACTCGATTAATTTCTCAACACATAGACTTAAATAATTACGGAACTTGGGCCACTTTCATACCCTAAAGGTATACAATATGACTACGGTACAAGTCGGGGTCTTACACAACCGGTAAAACGAAACGGATGGACCAGTTTGACCCTAGTTTCACTAGTTTGACCAGGTTTTGATCGAACTCTAATTGGTGCTATGGACTTTAGAAAAATTATCTACAAGCATGGATTTATTTTAAATAATATGGGGAATCATATGGTGATGATAAATAAATTTTATGGTGAGATATAAAATTGGCTTGTTGGACTGGTAAGAAATTATCAGACCGAAAAACGGTCTCCGATTGACTTGAAAATATTTGTGGAATCTAATAAATATATTTGGAGAATTTTAGAATTATTTTTGGGAGAACTTGAACTTGGGAAGTCAGAAAAATAAATTGGACTTGCTTAATTGGCCTAATTACCTAAATGGGCTTAGAATTGGTTGGCCCAACTTAGTTGGACAAGCTCAACCCATTAAGAGACCTATAAATACCTTGAAATATCAGAATTCCCTAGAGAATTTTGCAAATCTCTCCATCTTTCCCCATTTCTCTCATGGCTGAATTTCTCTCTCTCATTCTCCACCAAATTTCTTTAACTTTCCTCCATTTTTCTCTCTAAAATTAAGCCCCCTAAGCAAAGTTTAGCTCCTCTATTAGATGGTAGCAGTCTCTAGTCTTCAATTGAGGTGAAAAAAATGGTAAAAATCAGGATTATAAAATTTTTCTCTCTACATAGAAGTACCATTTCAAGTTCCTCTTACTATAGTTTATATTAATTTACAATACAAAACTATTTTAATTTACATACATACAAGCATGCACCACTTAATACATAATTATTACAAAAAGATTATATTTAGAAAGTAGTACCAAAACACAAAACGTACATAAGGAAGCTCTGCCTAATGTGTTGGCCTTGAAGATTACGAGATGACCTTGGTGTAATCTCCTACTTCAGCACCTACACCGATGAAACACGCATTGTAGACACCGAGTCTCGATGCCACCCAGATTAGGGTTACCCAATGATGAAATTAAATGCCTGTTCACAGGCAAAAAGATTGGAAGTGATGGTTTCCTTGTCAATTTTGCTTTTTAGAAATAAAAAATAAAATAATATAAAAAATAGAAATAATAAAAAAAGAGTTTGGAAATTATAGAGTTGTAGTCAAAATTGCTTTTAAAAAAAATCAAACATTTTCGGCCTCCAACGCGCCCCAGCAGGCCTCCCTCACTCATGCCAGGCAAGCACTAACTCGCAGGGCGCACGTGCTAGCACTGGGGTGAGCGCCCCACTTGCACTGCAGGGCGAGCACCCCGCTTGCACCTCACTCATTTCATTAAGAAGGGGAAATTACATCTAAGGCCTACTAAACCTGCCAGAAGCCAGGGTCATCCTGATTATCGAGTAGATCGGTATCATTGTAACGGCCCGAAAACCACCCTAGTAGCATTGAGTGTGATTGGTGTGATGAAGTGAGCATTAATTAGGGTTTACAGATTTGGATTAAATTGAAAATGATAATTTTAGGGACTTAATTGTAAGAAATTAAAGTATTGTAGTGACCAAAGTGATATTGTGCATGATTAGTGTTAAATAAGATTAATTAACTTAAATTGGATTAATTAACTTTAATCAAAGTTAGTAGGATCCATGTGTCCTTACAAGAGCTGCCACCTTGCAAATGAAGAGCTTGTTTTTTGACACCTCATGTTTGCATGCATATATAAGTAATGCATAGTGGAAAAATCTGTCCATGGTTTGCTTCTTCATCCTCTTCATTGCATGCTAAGTCTTGAGTTGCATGGATTAGAAGATTAAGTGTTAAGCTAGAAAGGTAAATTTAAGTTAAGTGTTCTTCATCTTCTTCTTAATATTTATTTTTGTGGACTTCAGCTTTGATGTTAATTCTATTTTGAATGTGTATGTGGATGTGGTTGTAAGTTGGAGAACTAGTAGAAAAGCCAAGGGAAAGGAGAAGATCAATTGAGCAGTGAAGTGAAGGAGTGTTTCAAGAGGTTTGGGATTGTATTTGAACTGATGCATGTTTAATGTGTTTGTGTAGTTGGGAGAAATTGTATGTGTTTGTATTTGTTAATTGAGATTTGATATAGTTGAAATGTAAAATGGATGTGTGACGTGCGCCGAACCCCGGGGCGCCCCGAAAGCCCGCTTTTTGGGCAATCAGGTGGAAGTTCATTAAAAACTTGTAACTTATTTACAAGTGCGTCTATATTGGGCAACAAGGAGGTGTCTTGCAGTCGCCACCCAATAGAACAATGGGAAGGGTCGTCTAGCCTCAACAAGCCTAAGACGGCACGTACATATCCATTTTGGGTAAACCAGAGGAATCTTGGAGTCACCACCCAATAGAACATTGGGAAGGGTCGTTTAACCTCGTGGAACCTAGGATTACATAGCGCGTAAGTATCCATTTTGGGCAAACCAGAGGAATCTTTGATTCACCACCCAATAGAACATTGGGGAGGGTCATCTAACCTAATGGAGCCTAGGATTATATTGATTAGGCCTCTTGGTGGGAAACAAGAGATATTTTGGAGATTCCACCCCAATGGAACACTGAGATTGACCTCTAACCTCATTGAGCCCAAGACCAGAGTGGGTTCGGGACTTCTCATTTATTCATACCTTGATTAATATTATAATTAAGTTTTAATTTCATTGTTTGATCAAATTTCCATACGATGCAATTAATTAAAACGCAATCCATTCACATAGATAAGGCGGTAAATTGGCATAAAGTAAAATATGCAAAAATAAATTACAATAAAACTAGCGGCGGAATACAACCCCCATTATAAAACAATATGTAAATCATACAAAAATCGGGATATTCATTGAAATGAGGACATTGGTCCTACCATGCACATTTATCACAAATTGATTTCTGAGAAGTGTCGATTTTATTGGCTAAAAAAAGGACTTTGGTCCCCTGACTTTCAAAAAATCCCAAATTAATTACTATAAAACATTTGGCCATTTTACTTTAATGTGATTAAACAATTTTTATGATAAAGTGAATAATATAAAATAAAACAACAAAAACAAGGGTAAAGAAAGAACCCGAATGGAAATACTCAGATCGGCGCAACCACCATTATTAACAACCCTAACTCATCCCAAATGGTGAGATAAAAGCTCACAGAAATAAACATGTCAGCGTCAAAATAAAAATAAAATAAAATAAAGAAAAACAAACTCACAAGAGGTTTTAAAGAAAATGAGTTAAAAGATAAAAGAAATAAAAAGAGTAAAAGATATAAGTTAAAAACAGGAGAATTTGCCCAGTGTGACCGGCGGACGAAGTGGTGCACCATCTACTTCCCGTCTCTCAAATTAGGGACGGCCGTAGGTGACCACTATGCCCGTCGGTCACCCCTGATTTCAGAAAATAAAATTTTGAAATTTCACTTAAAATTCTTTGTCAAATAAATCAAAAATAAAAAATCAAAACAATTAATATAAGTTAATTAAATTACACAAATATTAATTCAGAATGTTTACCCTCGGATTTTACCTTCTGGGTGGATATCAAATGACTTTGGTCCTGCACACTTCACAAGGATCAAATGAAAATGGATCAAGAAAAGAAAATTTATGTTTTTCTTTCTTGAAAATTTGACAGCAATTCAAATATCGGAATTAGCCAGGTAGATGGAAATGAATGAATTTGGTTACCTCAAATTAGCTTAATTCACAAGTGAAAATTGAGAAAAGAATAGATAGGTTGAAAGAATTTTTTGTAGAAGAAAAATCAACTAAAAAGATTCTTGAGAAACAAAACTATTAAATTTAGATTTTGGTAAACTACTTCATAAAAAGATTTTTTCTTTTAAAATTTGCTAACCCCCTTCTCTTAAATTAGTCCACTATTTATAGAGTTTTTCAAGATAATTTGGGATAAACATCAATTTAAAGTTTGAATTTTGAAAAGGATTTTAAAATTCAATTTTTACCAAATATCTCCCCAAATCTCATCCAAACTTGAAAGATATCAAGCTTATCGGATTAAATTTTATCAAATCCGGCATTTTCTGATCAGATGCACTACCGAAGGCCGTCCCTATAATTACCAATGGGCGTCGGTAGTAAGGGTACGCATGGTAATCTGGACAAACAGACGGACACGGGCTCGAGGCTAGGGACGGCCGTCTCTATGCGGACACGTGTCTGTCTCTCGTGCTACAGACGGCCATCGCTAAAATATAAGAGATGGCCCATCTATACAAGCGACGGCCCATCTCTCCATGTTAGAGACGGGGAACACGAAATAGCGACAGGCGTCCCAACTCCGACGAGCATCCCGTCTGAGGAGCAAAATCTAACTTTTCAATCTAAATTTCCCAAACTCTTTCAAAACCTCATGCTATAGAGAAAAAGACTTTAATCCTTGTGAAACTAAAAGATGAAAACCTCCGAATTCCATTCATTTATCCAAAAATAGACATTTGATCTCTTCATCGGGTAACTCTGACCTGGACCGCCTCAAGACCCGGTGTCTATAGTTGCCCCCAATTTTGGGGAAACTAGTGCACTAGTGCCTAGATGAGCCAAAATTCAGAGAAGAAGGAAAGAGATGCGTACCTGAGGCAGCCCTTACCTTTTTGCTATGTGGAATGTTATGACCTATTGCCGTTGAGCTGTAGCGCTATCAGACTGTGGCTCGTTTGCAATATTTTCTATCGCATTGTCCCGTTCGCCTTTGGTCGGCTTGCATGGCATGAGGTGAAGTGTTGTCTAACTGCATCCTCTGTTGCAATCTGTTCTATCGCTGTCCCCCGCTAACCTCATCTCGGTCTGCATGGCGGCTGGTTTGTCCCGCTAGCCTCATCTCGGCTTGCGCGGTTTGAGGTGAAGTGTTGTCTAACTGCGTCCTCTGTTGCGATATATTCTATCGCTGTCCCCCACTAACCTCATCTCGGTCTGCACGACGGCTGGTCTGTCCCGCTAGCCTCATCTCGGCCTGTGCGGTGTGAGGTGAAGTGTTGTCTAACTGCATCCTCTGTTGCGATCTATTCTATCACTGTCCCTCGCTAACCTCATCTCGATCTGCACGGCGGCTGGTCTTTCCCGCTAGCCTTATCTCGGCCTGCGCGGTGTGATTCTGATTTGCTAATCCCCTTTGTGAGATGCAATGTTCTCTAATTACGATCTCGTTTGTGAGATGCAGTGTTCTCTAACTGCAATCCCAGTTGTGAGATGCAGTGTTCTCTCACTGCAATCCTAGTTCGTGATCTGTTTTATCGCTAGTGATTAAACGTTCTGTCTTAGTAGCCGCCTCTGGGCTCACACAGCATAATCTTGGTAACCTCATGTCAGTCTGCAAGGTATGATTCTGATTTGCTGATCCCCATCCAATCTGCAATATAGAGTTGGTTGAATATAATCTGGAAGGGCATAGTGTTTGATCTGTTTATCCTTCCTTTTGGTTGCTGGTCATTTTTGGATTGGTGTAAAACCATGTTCTTGTATTGTAAAAGATTCTTGTTAATTTTTGCACAAATTAACTTGACCGGTAGATTTATGTACATTTTCATGTTGCCATTTATTATTTAACATCCTTTTTATTATATGATCAATTGTCTCTTTTAAGAGAGAGTCAAGTAATAAAACGATAAACATAATGAAATAACATTTAAATTTAACCACGGTTAATCATAAATGTTTTTCACTAAAAGGATAATTTTTGTACAATATACAATGTGATAACAATAATGAGAATATACACAGAGTCAACAGAACTCCCTGAACAGTCTATAATGGCGGATAATCTGAGGGCTCCTCCTCTGGATCATCACCGTCATTTGACAAATGAAACAGCTGGCCTCGTGATGAAGAAGTAGAGGGTCCCACGCCTGAAGCAGATGGCTGACTGGGAGGGGCTGATGGTCCGGGCTGCTGAGCGGCTGAGGCTCTGGCCTGCTGCTGGTATCTGGGAGGTACGGCCACCGATACAGATAACGGCTGCACTCTCGCTGGGTCCTGCTGCTGGAATTGGACCTGAGCATACCCATCGAAGAAAGGCTGTGCGCATACCATCATGAACTACAGTGTATCGGTAACGACTCCTCCTAACTCTCTGAAATCCTCACCCAGCCGAAGAGTCTGATCCGTGGAGGTGGTCCCCATACGCCCCAACCTATCCTCTGTCTGCTCTCTAAACTCCCGAATGGACTGGGTGATGGGGGGTATGGCACCGTCCAGAACCTGGATCCTAAACCTGAGGGCCTCAATCGACTCATCCACCATCTGCAAAGCTGCATCCGTCCTCTGGATCGCCTTATCCTGGGAGGCCCTCATCTCCTGCCTCAACTGGCTCGCAAGTCTCTCCTGCTCCTACCTCAAACAATCAATGAGCCTCCCCTGTTCCTGTATGATACCCTGTTGCTGATCCATCTGCTCTATCATGACCCTATCTCGCTCCCCGAGCTGCGCTAGAACTCTCCTCCTGTCTACGCTCGAAGGATGCGAACATAGAAGTCAAAATCGCAGTGAAATGTGGCTGTGCTGGGTAAGTCGATGGTGCGGATGGAAGGGGGGCTGACTATGGTGCCCGCTCTGGAGGTGGAGCAGTGGAAGTGGATGCCCCTGGGTCTCCTGCTCGAGCATATGGGGAGAATCTCTCAGGTGTTCGAGGAACTGTCCGCTGCACCCTTGATGGCGGAGGAGGGGCAGGACTCTGTACCCTCTGAACTGGGGGAGTATCAAATAAGTCGTCCATGGTGAACTCAATCCCCATGTCGGAAGGTGTATGAGGCTGCTCCCCCTCAGGCTGCTGCTGTGGAGGCTGACCCTCCTGATAGTCTGGGTACTGGGGATGCTGGTCCTCCTGGTGCTGTGGGTGCTCGGGAGGCGGGTCATCCATGTGAGGCTGATCCTAAGGCTGCTCCTCTACCGCCACTAGCGAGGGAAGGCAAAACGCACGCTTGGTCTCATGAATAGTGCAAAGTCTGTATGCCTCAGCCTGACCCTGTATTGGCACTACCATACCCATCGTGATGGCTGCCGGAGCATCTACATAGACGGTCTCATCTAGAGCATGCCAAAAGATATCAGGACGGACACCCAAGCTCAAAAGTAACCTAGTAATCACTCCACCTACATGCACCACAGGGGCTGTTCTCCTAGACACTCTCGCCAAGTTAACCAAAATCTCATGGCTAATGTTAAGCTGCTGACCTGCAACCATGGCCCATAAGCTCCAAATCTCTGCGGCGTTGAGGGACCCCAGATTACCAGCTCATCCCAGATAGGAGCTGAATAGAACCCTATGTACATAGCGAAGAGCTTGTGATGAGAGTACCGTACTCTTTGCTGTATCGTGGTGATACGGCACTCCCGGTAAGGCAATGACCACCCAGTGGTTGCGTCTAATTACTCTATGGGGCACTATAACCTCCGGCCCAAATGGAAGCCCCATAGCCTGTGCAAATCGCTGACGAGAATGCTGTGATGGTGGCCCTCGATCCAGAACTGTATGACTCCCTCCTCTGTGTCAGATCTCTGAAACCCCGCACACTGTAATGTAGCAAGAAACTGCCTAACCATCTCTGGATAGGTCTGGAAAGCCGGCGTCAGAAACTGGGTCCATCCTTCCCTCGCTATTAGGGTATCGACCTCATCCACCATGCCTAGGGCCTCGAGGAATGGCCTGGAGATGAAACGACTGGCTCAAAATTGCACCTGAGCCAGTATCCCGTACCGCTGTCTAGCCTCAGCACTCATCCAAGCTGGGGCCTGAGGCTCAGGCTGATCCCGTGGAACATTTCGTCGTGGTGGCATCCTAGAAATAAAGTAAACAATTAGTTTAGCATCATGGTCATAAATGGACCTAATAAAAATTTGGACAGCATTTCGGCAGGAATGTGCCTAAAAAAAAAAAAATTTGGGCACCACCCAAACAAGGGTGTGCCTAACCTCCTGCATAAGAAAACAAAAAAACAAGGGACAGGCCTCAGGTCCCAAGCAACAGTGCAGCATATTAACATAAAAAAATTGGGTAGCATCCCGGCAAGGATGTGCCCGACCTCCTGCATAAGAAAATAGAAAAGTACAAGGGACAGGCCTCAGGCCCCAAGCAACAGTGTAACATATTCATTTGCTTTATTTTCTAATTCTTAGCACTGGTTCTAATCTGCAGGTATTCCTAGGACCATGTCGGTGCATTTAACTAAACAACAGTGTTCAGAAAGATCTCGTGTTCTATGCATTTGCCATTAATTGTCCTCTTTACTTAATACATATTACTTATTCTATGTGTTAATTTATACATGCATTTAAAGCATAAAAGAAAAAAAAAACTAAATAATGTCATTTCAAATTCAACTAATAAAAATAAAGCATGCGAAAACAGGTTGAGTTAGCTTATTTATGCATAAGACAAAATAAAATAGAGTAGAAGAGAGATTACATTTTACTTACATGAAATAAAAATTAAATAAAAATAAAATGAAGAAAGTTGCTCACTAACCTGAAAACTGCAGGCAAAAATGAAACCTGATGAGAATATAGAAAATATACTTCCTATTGTTCCTGAGCACTCAGGGAATACTATGGTGCAATTAGTGTCGAAAAAGGACTAAAATTGAAGAAAATGTGAGTAAATAATGAAGAAAAGGCGTCGGTTTGCATAAGAAAATGAAAAGGGAAGAGGAGAAAAGAGACTGCCATTCCATCAGCGCTCACCCTTATATAGATTTTACATACCGACGGGCTTTCCATCCCCAGGAGCGAGCGACGGGAATGTCTTCTGTCTTTCCGAATTTTGCTTTTAACCCTCATTAATGATTTTCTTTCGATGTTCATGATGTAATGATGATGATGCGCAGATCTGCCAGGTGGACAAATACAAACGGCCTTGCCGTCTAATTACAGGAATGGGAACGCCGTCGGTTAAGCTATGCTATAAAGTTCACCATTTTCTTGGATTCTGTGCCTTTTCTCCCATTTTAGCTTTACAGTAGGTCCCTTTCTCCAGTTTTTTCCTTTTTTCTTCTTTATTTCCTTTAGTGACTTCAATTTTAGCCCCTAAAACATGAATTCTTCTCTTCTTCACAAAATGTACCGTGTCATAGACGATGCTCAAACTTGGGAAAATAACACTCTTGCCCCCCTTTCTGGGCTGAAATTCTTAAGAAGAGTCAAAATAGATTACAACCTTCTTTTAGCTTCTGGGACCCTCACTTTCATGTTTTCAGATTTACCTATCAAGAAATATGCCCCCTGCCCGAGGAACTTGCTGCTATCATCGGGACTTGGTATCCTCCTAGTGCTTTATCCTGCGTTCCTCGCTGTGGTTTGGTTTAAACTCGAGATGTAGCATTGGCTTTAAGCATTGCCCCTTCTGATGCTGCTCGTCTAGTTCCTCAGGGCCCTACATTTGCGTTAGCACCCCTAATTGAAGCATTGGAAGAGTTTTCCAGCGCTCCTCCGTACCGTGTAAGTGCCATTTTTCTTTTCTGCCTGATGAAATATTTGATTGTGGTGTCAGAGGAGTTGATTGGAGACTCTCGTCTGTTCGGGATCCTGGATAATTTTCATCGTGGACTGACCCCTTTTCCACTGACCCTTGCTGAGACCATCATAAGTCTTTATTTTGTCCATGCTGGATCTTCTACTACTTTCTCTGGGAGCCCCTTATTACTCCAAGTAAGTCATTGTGTTAAAAGGTAGTGCGTCCCTTGTGGATTTTTACACTAGCTTTTCTTAGCGTGAAGTGCGTCCTTTTCGGATTTTCACACAACCCTATGCCTTGCTTTTGCTTGAAGTGAACCCAATTCATTTCAGCGGCTTTTCTCTACCTTTTATCTTATTTTCTTTAGCTTTTAATTTTCTTTATTTCCCCTTTCAGATATGGTTGCAAGAGAAATTGAAGCTGCTGTCAGAGCCACCCCCTAGGGTCATCAGTCAGTATTCTGCGAAGCATTTTCTTCCACGACAACGGCTGTACTCATTTGGGACCCCTGACGAAGGCGTTATCTGACTCAGTGAAATATTCGATGAGGACATTAGCTTTGTGCACGTTTGGCTTCCTTTATCCAGTGCAGTTATCGATGGATCCTCAGGATGCATTCCCTTATGTGGGCTTCGTGAGGCCACTTTCTACACTACCGCCCGCTGTGCTCGTCAACTCGGGATGACTCAGGACGTGGTGAGGCTCCCTTTATCCTTTAAAGGCGGAGTCTTTTCGGCAGCTTTTGCCTCTCGCTATCATGAGCTCTGGAGCCAACTTCCGTTAAAGACTTTCATACCTCCCTTCGGGAATCATTCTGTTGCCTCCACTAGTGCGTACAAGAGGTGGGTACTCACCCGTCATGTGATAACAGAACACGATGACTCAGGCATTTGGCCGGCGAGAGTAGTGGTAGGGCATAGTTTAGTGTTGCATGCGTTGTGAGCAACATGTTTCTTTTTAAAGCAGAACTAGCCAACAATGTAAATGAATAAATCAAGTCTTATTTTACTTCACAAAATTATGTACATTTCAGTAAAATTTCACCATACATGATCATTTTGGCATCAATTCAATTATGCAAAACTTCATTCATTCAATCAGCCCTCTTGGGTTTTCTTGCTTGGACATGTTCACTCCAGCCTCTAATTTTTGACTAGGATACCTTTTTTTGGTTTTCACCCTGACGAGGCGCCCAATTTTAGTAAGGCCGCCTTTTTTCGATTTTTGACCCGCTGGGCTTTTATTCTCTTCTTTTGATTTTATTGTCTTTAGCCATGAAACCTCTTGAGTCTATCGACGCTGACCGGATCCTTAAACTCATTGCCATTGCTATTTGACAAGATCGCTGCACCCTTTAATAGCAACCTCCTGAGGATGAATGGACCTTCCCACGTAGGCCTGAACTTCCCCCTTATGTCTGGCGCACCTTATCTCATCTATTTGAATACCAAATCTCCCTCTTTTAATGGGTGCTTCTTGACTTTCTTTCCAAAGGACCTGGCGAGCTTCTTTTGGTAGATCTAGTTGTGATAGTAGGCTTTCAGCCTGCTCTCATCCAACATGTTCAAGTGTTGCAGCCGCTGCTGCGCCCATTCAGCTTTCGAAATCTCTGCTTCCATTATCACCCTCAGTGACTTGAGTTCAACCTCGATTGGCAATACTACCTCCGTCCTGTAGACCAGGGAATATGGAGTGGCTCCTGTCGAAGTTCTGATGGTCATCCTGTAACCCCAGAGTGCGAAAGGCAACTTTTTTGCCCAATCTTTATAATTCTGGACCATCTTACCCAGGATCCTCTTGACATTCTTGTTAGCGGCTTCGACTACCCCGTTGGCTTGAAGACAATACGGAGAAGATTATGGTGCTCAATACCATATTTCTGGAGTAACTTCTTCATTTCGGCCATGAACTGGACTCCGTTATCAGATACCACATGGTGTGGAAGGCCATACCTACATATAAAATTTTTCTCGATGAATTTTGAGATATCCCGAGCATCAACTTTCTTGAAGGACTCAGCTTCTACCCACTTGGTAAAGTAGTCGATGGCGACGATGATGTATTTATGCCCATTGGAGGCCATGGGGCGTATCTCTCTAATAATGTCAATCCCCCAAGCTGCGAACAGCCAAGGCGACGTCAAATTATGCAATTCTGAAATGGGCAAGTGCCTTAAATATGCATACTGTTGGCATAACTAACACTGCTTTACATACTTCGAGCAATCGTTATCCATGATAAGCCAGAAAAACCCTTGTCTCTTAATCTTCTTGGCCAATGTCAGCCCGTTCATATGGGCTCCGCATACACCGGCATGCGTTTCTTCCATTACCTTCTTGGCATCCTTTTCATCCAAACATCTCAGATGGATGCCATCGGCCTGTCGTTTGTACAATATCCCACCTATGCAGATAAACTGAGTAGATAACTTGCAAATCATTCTCTGATCTTTTTCTATAGCTTCCTCTGGAAAGGTTGCATTTTCTCTGTAGTGCATAATGTCGTGATACCACGGCTTCCCATCTGCTACTTCTATTTCCATTACTAGCTTGGATTCGAAGCTAGGCCTCTCGGAGCTAGAAATCAAAATCGGCCTCATAACTGCCCCTTCTGGAATGTCCCACATTGATACCAAAGTGGCGAGCGCATTGGCCAGCTGATTTTCATCCCTTGGAACAAAATTGAATGTACACACTTCAAACTGACCGCTTAGGTCTCTTAGGTACTTGATGTATGGCATTAGCCTTTCTTCTTTAACAACCCATTCGCCTCGAATCTTGTTAATCACCAGGGACGAATCTCCGAATACTTCCATGTTCTTTGCCCTAAAGGCTATTAATGCCTCCAGCCTAAAAGTACATGCTTCATACTCGGCCTCGCTGTTAGTGGCACTGAATCTCAACTTCTTTGCTAAGGGAAGCTTCTCATCGATCCAAGGAGGAAAATAGGGAAAACATAAGCCACAAACACAGCTCCCAAACACAATCAAATAAACTCCAAAACCTGGAAATCGTAACTTCAAACCGAGCCCCTCACGAGTCCGCTTTCTCTTTTCCCTTACTCTTTCTTCTAGCTTCCGATTCTTGCATAAACCAAATCAAATCAAATACTCCAAAAACCCAAGAATAAAATCTTATAAAATTCAGTCAAAACCGAAGAAGGAGAAGAAGAAAAGAACCCCTAAGAAGACCCAACCACTTAACTCTTACAATCCTTCAAGAACTTAGTCAAAACTCCAAGAAAACACAAGAGGGAAAGGTTGAGACCAGAAATTGGTAGCAAGAGAGAGAGAGGACGGGAAAGAAGAAGAAAAGAGAGAGTGAACTAGCTTCCACGGGAAGCTAGGCAAAATTGTTGCCCCTCCCTTCCCTCTCTCCCACTTTTCCATTAATGCTCACCTACCCTTGCCACTTGTCACAATCTTAGCAAATCAAGCCTTCCCACTTTGACTTAACCACTTATGGCACCATACCCTACACACACGCTAACCTCTCCTACAAAAATATCTTCCATGTACCAAACTCAACTCATACCCTATTATTTCTCACAACCCACTTATCATCCAAGGCACCATGCACCAAAACCACACAATAAAATCCTTTAGTCCACTTATATCCTACTCCCATACACTATAAGCACACACTATAATTCCTTCTCTTCACTTAATTAATTAATTCCTTAACAACTAATTCCTTATTATCCAAATTTTCTCTTACTCAAATTACGAAAATACCCTTACTAATCCGACTTATCACGCAGATTCCGACCAAGCCCTGTTTGGGTTGTTACAATCACTCCCCCTTAAAGATATTTTGTCCTCGAAATTTCCCCGCTAATCACTTAATCCGATAACCCAATACTCAAAACCGAACCTAACAAAAGTTAGAACACAACTTACTGGAAGGTCCCGCTCGATCCGCTGCATCCTCTCCTAGCAAGGCGTATACTCGCGAGCGCGCATACACTTCTTCGGTTTGCAGCTTTTGTACTGTCTCTGACGGCGCTTGAGAAGGTCGTCCACTGCCTCTACCACTCTGGTTTCCCCTTGCTCTTTGACCACTGACTCTACTCTCGGGTTGGCCCTGAAGCTCTCTACAATCCGGACAATTAGCCACCATATGCTCTTGGCTGCCACATCTGAAACATGCTTCGAAAATCCTTCTGCACTCGCCCCAATGGCGCTTATGGCAATGCTCGCACTCCGGGATCACACTTAACTTGCTAGAAGGTGGTGCTACACTCCCGACTTTCGAACGTACCGGAATCGAACCCTTCACACCTTGGCCACTCGGGACACCTCTCGAATTCTTACCACTTCCAATCCCACCATCTGGTGCTTTCCTCTTACTCTTGATTCTCTGCTTAATCACCTCAGATTCCTCTAACTTCATTGCCACTGCCACAAGTTGATAATACCCCACTGGGTGCAAGACTGTCATTGCCGACAAAGGACCTCTGATCACCTCACGCAATCCCTCTTGGAAATGCCTACATCTGAACTCATCCGTCAATAACTGCTCAGGTACATACTTACTCAACCGGCTGAATTCCTTATCATACTCACTCACGGTTATACCCCGCTGCTTCAGACTGATGAATTCTCTCCACTTGGCTTCCTGGTATGCCTTCGTCACATACTTCTACTCAAATTCTTGCTTGAAGAATTCGCAAGACAACTCGGCTGGTCACTGAGGATTTTGCATCACAAGTTCCCACCAGTCATACGCTGACCCTTGGAGTAACGACACTGCACAAAGCACCCTCTGGTCTGCAGGACACCTAATCTCTTGCAAAATCCGACCTACCCTCTTAAGCCAAAACTCGGCTACATCCGATTGGTCCATAGCAGTCCCATGAAAGTCTTCTGCTCCTCTCTTTCTTAACAACTCAGTCGGAGCCTTAGGGGCAGTCAGCCTTTCTACCAACTGAAGTAAACCTTGCACTAGGACCGGATTCTCTTGACCAAAACCCATACCCGGAACCTCTTCTTGCTGACGCTGTTGAGCAGGTTGCCCACCTCTCACTACACTCGCACTACCAAACGTCTCACCCACATTCTCGCTTGGATCAGACTCCATCTAGACACTACACAAGACAAGACACATCTGCATTAGGACACAACACAAAACCGACTCTCATGCAAAGACTTGACACACAACAAACAAAGACAACCAGAACTGCCTAAATCGGTGCTCTGATACCACAAACTGTAACACCCCCATCGCCGCCCCCGTTGGAAGGGCGCCGGCGGGCGCGCTACCCGACGCTCACTCGCAACATAAGGAAATATAAACAAGAATACTTACATAAGTACATACATAATACTTACATAAGTACATGCATACATACATACATGCACTAAGCGGAAGCATTCATAAACAATAATAACCAAAAGCAGAACATGAAACTCTTATATTCAAAATATTACATCATTCCTTTACAAAAACCACATTACAAAAATATTACATACAAAAAGAATTACAGGAGGAGAAAACAAAAATAAATACTTTACTCCTATGTGGCCGACCTGCAAATGCGCGACACGAGCAAGCTCCCAAAATTCCTGTCACCTACACGGGACAAGAACCCGTGCTAAGTGATAACTCTAAGTGGGGAGGAACAAACACAATAGAACACTATACAAGATATTAAACATTATCATACATAATTCACTAAACATTAGAGGGCAGAAATATATACACCGCTCAAGAGTCATTATATGAATATCAGAATTGGAAATAGAAAACATGAAGTAATGATCATAATCAGAATCACGCAATAATTAGAACACTTCACTAATCACATACTAGACACTTAACACAATAGCCTGAATTCAATGGTGGAGGATACGGGAGCACGGCACGGGAGACCGAAGCATCAAAACAGTTTTAATACCCGAAGGTAGCGCGGGAGACCGGAGTCTCAAAATAGTTTATCACTACACGGAAGATGACCGTCTCGGAGGTCGACCGCTTCGCCCAAACGGGGCGGACACGGGCAGCTGCACTCACAAACCCCTTCTTAAGCATGCTTAATTATCCAGTACCTTGACACTTCAGGCTCGATAACTCATTCACTCACACGACAATATAGAATCACAACAAGATTTAACTCAAGACTCAAACATTGAATAAATTCATAACTAAGACACTAGTACAAGGATATCATGAGTCATAAGCACAAACATATTTCATGCAATAGTGAGAAACCGTGCAAAGTGGAACAAAAGAAATGCATTCGGAAAACAGGACAAGCAGGAAGGGCCTCTGTCGCGATCACGACAGTGTCGCGCTCGCGATAGAGCACGGGGCACCTCCTCGCGAGCTCGCGCCAGAAGTTCTGCTCGCGACGAAGCCCGCTAGGCAGATTCGCGCAACCGAGCTCTGTCGCGCTCGCGACAACGTCGCGATCGCGACAGAGATAAGTTCCTTCCTCCTCGCGCGCACGCACTGCAGCGTGCTCGCGTGGAGGACTCCGCTACCGAGCTCTCTGTCGCGGTCTCGACAATATCGCGATCGCGACAGGGCGCTTTTCAAGAACAAGGGGCCAAATCCGCACTCTGTCGCGATCACGACAGAGCCCAGATTCGCCCATAATCTGCACTTTTCCTACTCTTTCACACATAACTCTTCATACACGCAAACAAACATACACAAACACTTACCTCAAGCCTTCTGCACATCACAACATAATTCTCAAGCCACATAAACACAATTTATACAATAATCAACATCAATTCATCAAGAATTCACTAAAAACCAACTCAAGATTCATTCTTTCAAATATTCATGTTCATAAAAATACACATGCAAACATCATCTTATCACTAACAATTGATTCAAAATCACTAGTTAATCTAAACATGCATTCATCCAAACAAACCAGTCAAGGTTACTAATGACATGCAATCACAAAATAGAATCGATCCAAGGAGGAAAATAGGGAAAACATAAGCCACAAACACAGCTCCCAAACACAATGAAATAAACTCCCAAACCTGGAAATCGCAGCTTCAAACTGAGCCCCTCACGAGTCCGCTTTCTCTTTTCCCTTACTCTTTCTTCTAGCTTCCGATTATTGCATAAACCAAATCAAATCAAATACTCCAAAAACCCAAGAACAAAATCTTATAAAACTCAGTCAAAACCGAAGAAGGAGAAGAAGAAAAGAACCCCTAAGAAGACCCAACCACTTACCTCTTACAATCCTTCAAGGACTTAGCTCAAAACTCCAAGAAAACACAAGAGGGAAAGTTGAGAGCAAAAATTGGTAGGAGTGAATGGGAAAGAAAAAGAAAAGAGAGAGTGAACTAGCTTCCACGGGAAGCTAGGAAAAAATTGATGCCCCTCCCTTCCCTCTCTCCTACTTTTCCATTAATGCTCACCTACCCTTGCAACTTGTCACAATCTTAGCAAATTAAGCCTTCCCACTTCGACTTAACCACTTATGGCACCATACACTACACACACACTAACCTCTCATACACAAATATCTTCCATGTACCAAACTCAACTCATACCCTATTATTTCTCACAACCCACTTATCATCCAAGGCACCATGCACCAAAACAACACAATAAAATCCTTTAGTCCACTTATATCCTACTCCCATACACTACAAGCACACACTATAATTCCTTCTCTTCACTTAATTAATTAATTCCTTAACAACTAATTCCTTATTATCCAAATTTTCTCTAACTTAAATTACGAAAATACCCTTACTAATCTGACTTATCACGCAGATTCCGACCAAGCCCTGTTTGGGTTGTTACACGAAGTCTTGAGTATTGTCCCCAGTGGAGTCGCCACTGTGATGCGCTCCGAACCCCGGGGCTCCCCGAACCGCCCGCTTCTTGGGTGATCGGGAGGAGGTTCATGAAAACTTTTAAGGAATTACAAGTGCGTCCATTTTGGGAACCAAGGAGGTTTCTTGGAGTCGCCACCCAATAGAACATTGGGAAAGGTCGTCTAGCCTCAGTGAGCCAAAGACAGCGTTGCTATGTCCATCATAGGTAAGTCGAAGGTGTCTTGTAGGTTTCCACCCTAATGATAGGATGATCCTCTAGCCTCATGCTTGGGAAAACCGGAGGTGTCTTGGAGGTATCCTCCTTAATAGAACATTAAGATGGCCCTCTCACCTCGTGGCGCCTAGGACTGTGCAAGTTTGATCCTTTAACGGGACACAAGAGGTATTTTGGAGGCTTTCACCCTAACAGAATGCCGAGGTGGTCCTCTCGCCTCATTGAGCCCAAAGACCAGAGTAGGTTTGGGACTTCCTATTTATTCATACCTAGATTAAATTTATATTTGAGTTTTAAATTTATCATTTTATCCCATTTCTCATTCAATTTAATATAGTTAAATTAAAGCACAAATGTCCATTCAGGGAAAGCGATAGGTAAATAAAGTATAATGAAAATAAAGTGGGTAAAAATAAATTACAACAACACTAGGGGCAGAATACAACCCCCATTATAAATTGCATGCCGTTCATGCATAAATCGGGATATAATTTAAGAGTGAGGACATTGGTCCTCGCATGCATATTTATTTCAAAATGGTTTTGAGGCATCGATTTTTATTTGTTAGAAAAAATAGGACATTGGTCCTCACTTTGTAAAGAAAATCCCAATTTAATTAAAAAACTGTGATGCGCGCCAAATCCCGTAGGCCCCCAAAAGCCCGCTTTAGGGCGATCGGGCAATTGAGGGTCCGCTGACAGCTTGCAATAAATCGCAAGTGCGTCTATGTTGGGCAACAAGGAGGTTTCATGGAGTCGCCACCCAATAGAATATTGGGAAAGTTTCTCTCGCCTCGGAGAGCCTAAGACTGCGCTCAGTATCCATTTTGGGCCAACCAAAGGGGTCTTGGAGGGTGAACCTCTCGCCCTAAGGAGCCTAGGATTAACGCCAAGTCTCGTGACACAAGAGGTGTCTTGGAGGGTAAACCTCTCGCCTCTTTGAGCCCAAAGACCAAAGAAAGTTCGGGACTTCCCATTTATTCATACCTTGATTAAATTTACAATTGAGCTTTGAATTTAGTGTTTCATCCATTTTCTCATTCAATTTTAAATTATTTGTCTAATCACACATGTCAAACACATAATAAAAGTGATAAATAAAATAAATGAAAGCAAAATAAATTACAATAAAACTAGGGGCGGAATACAACCCCCATTTGTAAATAAAATACAATTCATGCATAAGTCGGGCTATTTATTAATTTGAGGACATTGGTGCACTCATGCATAATTTGAAGAAAATAATTTTAAAATGATAATTTATTTTGGATGATAAATCTAGGACATTCATCCCATTTTTATTAAATAAAACCCAATTTAGTTTAATAGAAATATTTTTGTGATTTTCTTAATTAACGTGCATAAAAATAATTTATTACAAATTACATATTAAAAAAATAAAATAATGAAAGCAAAATAATGAAAATAATAACAAATCAACTCCCAAATGGATCTTCAAATCTTCATGGGCTCCCACTTGGTATGAAAAATACTCACACATAAAAATAAGTATTGAAAATAAAAGAAAAACAAAACAAATAAAAGTGAAGTTAGTAAAAAATTAATTAAACATATAACTTGAAAACAATTAAATTAATGCAAACAAAATTGCACCATGTATGACAAGTAAATTAAAATGACATAATAAAAATATGTAATTTAACAAATTAATAAAATCAACATGCTAAAAAAACATAAAATAGTGTTAATAAAATTAAACATGCATAAAAAGCACAAAATAACATCAATAACATCCAATCATGCATAAAAAGCAAAAGAAATACTAAAATTAGCATGCATAAAACATATTAATAATAGTAATAAAGCCAACATGCATAAGCAAACATAAAATAATAATTATAAAACTCAACATGCAAAAAACATGAATAGAAAATACAAACATAAAATTCAGTATGTGTAAAAGTATAAAATAATAACAACAATATCCAATGGTTATTTTTTTGCCTTAAGAATTGCTGGAAATTTCTTTAGAAATTGAGATAATTTGTTCTTGAAAGAAGAAAGAAGAAGAAAAATATTTTTTCTAAAAAAAATCCCCCCCAATTCTCACTAAAAAACTCTTTTTATTCCCCTTAAAATTCAGATTTTTTAATTAAGAAATTAAATTAATTTAATTCCCCTAACTACAAAAAACTACTGAATTTATTAGTTTGAAAGATAGAAGGCTTTTTGAATTAAATTTTGCAAAAAAAATGAGTTAAAAAGCATTTAAAATGAAGAATTTATGGCCAAAAAGGCCAAAATAGGCAAAACGGACGAACAAGGGCGCTGAGGGGCGCGGGGCGCCCCGTCGGAGCGCCCGACGGGCTACCCGCGCGTAGGCGCGCGCGACGGGCAGCCCGTCAATGTGCGCCCCCGCGCCACGCGGGCGAGCATGCCGCTCGTGCGGCGCTGCTCGAGCGCTGGGCGCTGCGCTTGGGCGAGCGCGCTCCGCCTGCGCGCCAGGAGCTGCGGCACGCGCCTAGCGCCGCCGCAGCCCGACACTCTCGGGGAAATTTTATTTTATTTTATTTTTAAAATTTTCTATAAAATATAATAATTTAAAAACTCACTTTTTTCATCACAAAATAATTTTTAAAATACTTTAAAAATAATTTTGAAATACATTTTTATTTAATTTTAGAACAACAAATCGACTAGGAAATCGTCACTTCCAACTTCATTCTTTTTGCCTATAGATCGGCACACTTAATGTCATCATTGGATAATCCTAATGAAGGCTACTTGGGACCCAGTGTCTACAAAAACATTTAACCATTTTTACATCAACAGGAAAGTATAAAAAAAATATTATTCACAATAACAATATAATAAAAAAGATAAAGTCGAGACAATGAACCCGGGAGAAAACCCTTAAGTCTTTGCAATAGCTTCTACACCAAATCTCTCCAAATCCACCCAACAAATCAAAATAATAACTCACAAAATAAAGAACACGTTAGTGTAAATTTAAAGAAAAAATAAGCATGAAATTAAGTAATAAGGAGGAAAATGGAAGGAATTGATCAAGAAAACCCTTTAAAATGAAAGAAGAGAAGAAAAGGAGTTAAATGAGAAAGAGGCTAAGGAATGGCCCAAGACGTGTGACCGACAGGCGTCCCTGGAAGCGATAGACGGGCGTAAGGGCGACCCACGATGTCCTGTCGCTCGCTTAAGCGACGGCCTTCGGTGGTCCTTATGCCCGTCGGTCGACTCTGTTTTCGAACAGTAAACCAAAAAACAAAATTTTTGTTTTTAATTTGAACAAAGGGATTTTTATGCAATAAATTAATGAAAATAATTGAATTCAAAGTAACAAGTCCAGAATATCTACCCTCGAATTTTTACCTCGTGAAGGTGAATGTTACAAGATTTTGATTCCTCGAGTTCTACAAGGATCGAACTGTGACCACGCGATCGAAACAGATTTTTGGTTGCAAAAATCTCACTTTGAAAAATGAACCAAGAGAAGGAAATTGTTTTCTCTTTCTTGGAATTTAGACAACAATAAATATCTGAATTAGCTAGATGGATGAAAATAAATGGATCTTGCTTCCTTGGATTAGCATAATTCGATAATAAAAGAAAAGAAATTTTGAAAGAAAAAAATTCTTTTTGTAAAATAAAAAGAAATCTTCTATGGAAAATTACCAAGCTTTGTTCTCTAATGAAAGTTTTTCTTAAATAATTTCTCAGTAGAAACCCCGAAAGCTGAATCCCCTTCCCCTATTTATAGGTTTTAGGAGGAAATTTCAAATCAATTTAAATTTTAAACTCAGATTTGAAAAGGATTTTTAGAAATTGAATCAAAACCGAACAATTTCCAGAATATTCCTAAAATCAAATCTAATATTCAAAAATATTTGAAAAGATTTGGGAAATTCAAAAAGATTTAAAAATATTTTTTAAAATCTTCTAAATTCTGTAGATCCGGCGGCTAAAATAACCTGATCACCGACCCATGGGCTGCCCGTGGATTACCGACGGGCGTCTGTCGCAAGCGGCACCAGTGGTCACTTGACCGGCGGGCCCTGTACGTGGCATGGAAATGAGAGACGGCTATCTCCCACGAGGAGCGGGCATCGCTCAGTCGAGAGACGGGCGCCGCTCAAACAAGCGACAGGCACTGCTCAACCAAGCAATGGCCCCCATTCTAGAGAGACGGGGTCCCTCCCCCGAGCGACGGCCCAGTGCGCGACGTGAGAGATGGGTCTCTCGCGTGGGCGACGGGCTATTCTTCCATAGGCGGGCTGCCCGTCTGTAGGCTCAAATTCCAATTCTCAAAGTTAAACTCTTTTCGACTGTCCAAAACCCCCCATTTACCCAGAACTCCACCGATCTGGACTACCTCAGGACCCGGTGTCTACAGCATGTTATGTGAATTGTTTGGTGATACCCTTATCCATATGGGTGTTCACTCCCTTCTTAGTATAAACTCCCCTACATATGGGTATGGGGTGTTACAACAAATGACTTGAAACTTGTTCTATTTGAAACTTAAAATCCTAGGGAACAATTGTTAAGAAGGGAGTTTTTCCTAAAATTGATGTTTAGATGTCGGTTTAGGCTGACCAAAATAAAGTAGTGAAGCAGTCCTAAGTTTTTGCTTCTGCTTTATTAAATTTTGGTATGTCATAGTCACAATCAATTTATTGCCACCATGACTAATGCTTAAACAAGGCAGAATTGCATGTAATTGGACCTCACGATCACAATAAAATCATTGCCACCATGACCCTCCCCAGTTTTGTGTATTTTGGATTTTTTTCTTCTCGAAATGCACCCGAACTTCACTACAAGTTCCTATAGCTTGTCTAACACATGTCTAACATTATGAAATGAGCATGTGAATGTTGTCAATTGAAACTATATGAAAATGATGCCATGGTATAGTAGTTTAATAAAGGAGTTAAATGTATACATGCTTTTTAATTATTGAACATAACATGGATGCGATATTGATCATATCCGATTGAATCATATTGTATTGAGCTCATAAATGAGCATGATGGAGTGTATACTTATTAGATGAGTTTGTTAAATCTAAAAACATCAAATTGAACCTATAGTGTGAATTTATATAAGAAAATGTGAGCATGATGTAAACCTACTTGTACTAGTGTATATTATCCCCTATTTATTAGTTGTGTTGATGTGGTTGTGTGGATTGGCTTGGGTTTAGCGAATTTGAATTTTCTGGGGATGCTCTGTCTAGATTTCACTGGACCTTTAGTGTTTATTTTAGTTATAATTCAAGATATAGATTTCCAAATTAGATGAAACTAGTTCCATTGGAAAGCTAGTTCAATTATTAAAAATTATATCTGAAGTTTTAGATGTCCACTTGATCTGAAATTTGTTGTATTTGAAAGCTAACATCCTAAGTAACATTTTTAATAAGGATGTTTTGGTTAAAAATTAGTTTTAGTGGGTCGTTTAAGTGATACAAATTCGAATACGAAAAACAGTCTCGTAAGTCTGTTTTTGTAGGGCAGTTGGAAGAGCTCTCTGTCGCGATCGTGACAGAACCTATTTGTGGAAGGTTATTCCTTTCATTTTGAGCCTCATAATTGTTATGAACCCTTGCCCCTCTTTCCTATTCTTTAGGATGCGTAATTTGTCATGTTTTTTTATCCCGAAACATACCCGAACTTCCTTGGAACCTTTCAAGATATATTCATCATACGTTTAAAGTTTGGAAATGAGCAAATTAATAGATATCATTTAGGAATACAATTGTCTAAGGTTATAAACAAGAATATTAACTTCATTATTGAGAGGTTTAATGAATCAAACACTTCCAAGTATGTTCTTTATAACCTAATTTATATTATTTTAGGCAATTTGAATTGGAATTCCATAACTTGCATTTTGAGCTAATAGGATTTTGGGGTTTGGATTCCTAACCCGTCGGGATACATAGGAGGTTTGGAACACTCTTTCAAGTTCAAACCAAAGCGTAGAAGCTCAATCGGATTTGAAGGAGAGTGTATTAATTGCACCTTATTAGTGCTTTGATAATTGTTAGGAATAATTGTGGCCCATTTGTGTAAGACCGACAAAAGTCTTTGAGTCTTTAATGATTCAAGACTTGAGGAGATTTATTTATAGTTTAGAATTTGTATGAGATGTTAAGAATGAAGTAAATGATGGAATTAAGTGTGTCGTAAACCGAAATTGGAATGAACCTTTCGTATCTCAACGGTTTTTAATTTGACTATATAATTACGGAATGACTCTTAGGCAATTGAGTAGTTTGGGATACTAGTGTTGGAACTCTTGGGTCTATGCATGAATTTAGGGAAAATAATGTTCAAGAAAATTAGTTATGGACATGACAAAAGTAAGTATGTTTCTATGTGAAGTGTATGCATGTGAGAGAAGAAAGGAGGATGATGTTTAGCTCTATTGCGAGCGTGACTGGTGTCGCGAGCGTGACAGAGATCATCTTGTTTTATCATGGTCGCGACTCAGGTCGCGAGCGCGATTCCTAGTGTATGGTTGGGTTCTGTCGCGACCGCGACATAGGCCATTTAATTTTCTGTCGCGGTCGCGACAAGGGTCGCAAGCGCGTCTCTTTTCTATGCCATGAATAGATGATTGATTGAGCTATTTGACATGAGTTTTGGCTTGTGATTCACATGTGACATAGTGTGTAATTTAAGATATGCTATATCATGCGAATTATAGTTGTAATAATTTGTGGAGCATGTATTAAAATTCAATGTGATTATAATTAAAGGTTATGAATTGTTATATTTTATATGAACCATTGTTTTAATTATGAACAATTTATATATCAGATTAGTATGCGATTATAATAAAAGTATGTACTTCTGAAAAAGATTTTAAATTATGGCATGAGCATTTCTAAAGGAAACAAGTACGTGTTAGCCTGCCTTTGTCAAGTCGTGGATAGTTAGACATGCCTAATAGAGTTAGTGTTGCTGCAGCTAGTGTATGATTTGGACCTTAATCAGGTCCCCCAAATGGATCTTCGTGATCCCTGTGTACTGAAAAGATAGTGTTGATACCTTCGGGTATCTATGAGTTATGAGAATAGTGTTAATACCTTCGGGTATCTTAGTGTTACTCGTTATCCACGCTTTTGACTTAGCAGGCATTAAACGAGCATAAATATGTGAACTGAATGATACGTGTGAATTGATAAAGATATGTGAAGCTTTGTGTAAATTTATGCACCCAATGAAAATGTGATCACCTTGTACGATGTAACTTATACATTGGCATGAGTTGCGCTTCGCACACATATGTGTCTTGGATTCTGTGGAATCCCTATGCGTAAATGTGGTAAGGTCTTTAAAAGTTCATATGCTTCAACTTTGATTATTTTCCTTGTAATAGTAACATAAGTTAATGACACGATAGTAATGTAACAATTTGAAGGAAGTAATTAAACGAAAGTGATTATATATATGAGATACATTTATATGCTTTGAACTGGAAGTTAGATTATTAGCGGCTTAATCATGACCTGTTTGATATGTGAGAGTTAATTATTGTAATTAGAGATTTGATTATAGAATGAATAAAATGATGTGTATGGCATGCGATATATGATTTATAAAACATGAAAAGCATGTATCAAGCTAGACTGTCACCCTGTTTAATCTTATAAGTGATTATGTTTAAAATATTCTAATTATGACCAATTATGTATATATATGTTAAATGATGTGATGTTGGTTATTTATTGTGTGTTGTGACAGACGGCCATAGTGAATGGTCGTCCATACTATGTGTTTTCCCCACTAAGCTTTGTGCTTAGCATGGGTTTTTATCCATGCAAGTTTGGAGTTAGTCGTATCGCCGAGGATAATCCGCAACATTCTGGCCATTCAGTCTTTAGTAGTACCTAGTGCTTAGAAATTATAGTCCACCTTTGTAATGAAATTTTCAATGAGTATTGTATTAAGCGATTGGGATGTAATAAAATATTATGAGCAATGTAATTATAAGTATATGAATATCTTTTGTGTATGTGGATATTCGTATGTTTTGAGAAAATTTTTTGTAACTCTGCTTATATTATCGTTCCCGGCTTGCTTTGCAGTAGCATTCCTCACCCATCGTCTCATACTGTCTATGTTACCATACAATATGCTATAAGTGGGTGAGGGGTGTTACATTTAGTGGTATCAGAGCATAGGTTTAGTCGGTTCTGGACAACTAGGAGTTTAAAGTGTGTTTGTATCTTTTGTGTTCGCTAAAGCGGATGTCCTCGTTCTGTATTGGTGTTAGAAACTGTAAGTTTTGTATGAGTTAAGTGGAAAGTTAGAAAGTGTAGAGTTAATAGACCACATTTTTATCTGTTTTGGATTATTTATAGTTGAGAGATATGGAAATTAGCATTAACAGTATCATAGGAAATTTTGTTAAGGAGTTTCTTCTGGTATAGTTGGAAGTTTGAAAAGAATTTCTTATTTTAAGGGAATGTAGCATAAGGACGTAAATGATTTTGATTTGAGGATTTTGGTGGCACTCTGTGCATTTGTCAGCCATTTTAATTGGGATTATTTGAACATAAGCATGTATCAGCATGGGGATGGGAAAGTAATTATCATTGCATAAATTGCATCTGCATCATTTGCATACATAAATCATTGTACATTCATTTCACTCACATCCCTCATTCGTATGTGACAAGCACTCTGATTTGACTCAATTAAAAGTGGCTGACAAGCTGCGCTTTGACTATGAGATCGTTTAGTGGAGATGTTGAGGAAGTGTAAAGTGTAGGTTACCATGAGTGAAGTTTGGCAATTAAGGTAATAGATATTACGGAGACAAGATTCTACGTGTATATATAAGTAGATTACATAAGAAGCCCTGTGTTGGATCCCAACCAATGGTATGATTATAATTGTGATATGGGTCAGGAATGAAGTGACGATTTATGGAGATAGAGTTTACTCAATTTGGTAAGATAGTTCTGGTGAGTTCAAGTTGACATTGTTTAAGAATATATTCCGTCATACGGATATTGAGATGTAATATGTGAATGATGTAGTGATTAAGAAGTGAAAAATTCTGACCAAAGTGTATAAGTTAGTTGATAGTGGAATGTTAACGCGTAAATATGGTAGTGATAAACAATACAATATGAGAAAAATTCGGTGATTGTGAATTTCGAGGACGAAATTATTTTAGGAGGGAAGATTTATAACACCCCGAAATGTACCCTAGAAGGATTTGTGTATTTCCGGGGATTTTGACGATTGAAATCGTGTGATGTGATGGTCGAAGTGATTAAGTAGTAGGAAAAGATATGATTAGAGTCAAGAAAAGAGAGCCAAGGGTATTTCGGTAATTTCACATATATATGGATTTAACTGAGTAGAATAAATAAATATGGGGGCTAAATTTTAAGAATGGATCATTTATATGCCGAATGTATGTGAGTTGTGGCATTAGATGTGTCGAAAGGACAAATTCGGTATTAACGTAAAAGTTTCGGCAAGTGCGGCCAATTCCGAAAATTTAAAAGGTATTAAGTTAGGACTTAATTGAAGGGAATAAGGTTTTAATTGAGGGCCAATGTAGGAATGATATTTATGTAATGGGCCAAGGAAATATTAAAGAAGAGTTAAAGGACTAAAAAGGAGAATCGACATAAAAATCTACCTTGGGCCAATAGGGTGGTGCCATGTGGCATTTGAGATAAGCTTGACTTTATTAGGTGAGAGAAGTGTGTGTGAGAGAGAGAGAACAGATTTTCTGCTCATCCCTCTCCTCTCGCACGTTTCTTTCCTTGCTCTTCTTCTCTTCATCTCACGCCTTCCTCTCTCATTCCTTGCAAGCCCTAAGTTGTGTATAATGGAAAGTGCAGCTCAAGTGTTCTTGGTGAGAGTTTTGGCATGATAGGGTAAGTTATGGATTCTAATTTCTGAAATATTTCCTCTTTGTTCAATTAGAAATCTTAAGTAATATGTTTTTATGAGGAAATTGGAATAATAAAATTGAAGAAAGAGTATGGAAGCAAGAAGAGCAACCACTGAAGCTAGTGGAGCAAAGGAGTTTGAGGTTTGGGAAAAGTTATACGCTTTGGTGTGAATTCTTAATTATTGATTTGTGTATGAATGAGTTTCTGTTTTGAAGTGTATTTTATTTAAAATTTCATTGGTTGTGTTGATGTGGTTGTGTGGATTGGCTTGGGTTTAGCGAATTTGAATTTTCTGGGGATGCTCTGTCCAGATTTCACTGGACCTTTAGTGTTCGTTTTAGTTATAAGTCAAGCTATAGATGTCCAAATGAGATGAAACTAGTTCCATTTGAAAGATAATTCAATTATTAAAAGGACCGAAATCTAATTCTGGCTCTAAGATCCTTGAAAATGGTAAAAACTGGGGTGTCTGTACTTAAACGGGTTTACAAGAGAAGTGTAGGTTGTGTAGCTTATATATGGACTTTTAGATGTCTAATTGATCTAAAATTTGTTGCATTTGAAAGCTAGCATCCTAAGTAACATTTGTTAAGAAGGACATTTTGGTTAAAAATGAGGTTTAGTGGGCTGTTTAAGCGATACAAAGTCAAATACGGAAAACTATCTAGTAAGTCTGTTTTTGTAGGGCAGTTGGCAGAGCTCTCTGTCGCGAGCGTGACCCATGTCACGAGCGCAATAGAACCTATTTGTGGAAGGTTTTTCCTTTCATTTTGAGCCTCATAATTGGTATGAACCCTTGCCCCTCTTTCCTATTCTTTAGGATGCTTAATTTGTTATGTTTTTCATCCCGAAACATACCCGAACTTCCTCGGAACCTTTCAAGATATATTCATCGTACGTTTAAAGTTTGGAAATGAGCAAATAAATAGATATCATTTAGGAATACAATTGTCTAAGGTTATAAACAAGAATATTAACTTCATTATTGAGAGGTTTAATGAATCAAATATGTTCTTTATAACCTAATTTATATTATTTTAGGCAATTTGAAGTGGAATTCCATAACTTGCATTTTGAGCTAATAGGATTTTGGAGTTTGGATTCCTAACCCTTCGGGATACATAGGAGGTTTGGAACACTCTTTCAAGTTCAAACCAAAGCGTAGAAGCTCAATCGGATTTGAAGGAGAGTGTATTAATTGAACCTTATTAGTGCTTTGATAATTGTTAGGAATAACTGTGGCCCATTTGTGTAAGACCGACAAAAGTCTATGAGTCTTTAATGATTCAAGACTAGAGGAGATTTATTTATAGTTTAGAATTTGTATGAGATGTTAAGAATGAAGTAAATGATGGCATTAAGTGTGTCGTAAACCGAAATTGGAATGAACCTTTCGGATCTCAATGATTTTTAATTTGACTATTTAATTACGGAATGACTCTTAGGCAATTGAGT
This sequence comes from Excoecaria cochinchinensis, assembly GCA_947683425.1. NCBI lineage: Eukaryota > Viridiplantae > Streptophyta > Magnoliopsida > Malpighiales > Euphorbiaceae > Excoecaria > Excoecaria cochinchinensis. The sequence goes on from CANTUQ010000158.1 coordinate 2,468,496, forward strand.
AGTTTGGGATACTGGTGTTGGAACTCTTGGGTTCTTTGCACGAATTTAGGGGAAATAATGTTCAAGAAAATTAGTTATGGATATGAAGAAAGTAAGTATGTTTCTATGTGAAGTGTACGCAAGTGAGAGAAGAAAGGAGGATGATGTTTAGCTCTGTTGCGAGCGCGACTGGTGTCGCGAGCCTGACAGAGATCATCTGGTTTTATCTTGGTCGCGACTCAGGTAGCGAGCGCGATTCCTATTATATGGTTGGGGCGACAAGGGTCGCGAGCGCGACTCTTTTCTATGCCATGAATAGATGATTGATTGAGCTATTTGATATGAGTTTTGGCTTGTGATTCACATGTGACATAGTGTGTAATTTAAGATATCCTATATCATGCGAATTATAGTTGTAATAATTTGTGGAGCATGTATTAAAATTCAATGTGATTATAATTAAAGGTTATGAATTGTTATATTTTATATGAACCATTGTTTTAATTATGAAAAATTATTATACCGGATTAGTATGCGATTATAATAAAAGTATGTACTTCTGAAAAAGATTTTAAATTATGGCATGAGCATTTCTAAAGGAAACAAGTACGTGGTAGCCTGCCTTAGTCAAGTCGTGGATAGTTAGGCATGCCTAATAGAGTTAGTGTTGCTGCAGCTAGTGTATGATTTTGACCTTAATCAGGTCCCCCGAATGGATCTTCGTGATCCCTGTGTACTGAAAAGACAGTGTTGATACCTTCGGGTATCTATGAGTTATGAGAATAGTGTTAATACCTTCGGGTATCTTAGTGTTACTCGTTATCTACCCTTTTGACTTAGCAGGCATTAAACGAGCATAAATATGTGAACTGAATGATACGTGTGAATTGATAAAGATATGTGAAGCTTTGTGTAAATTTATGCACCCAATGAGAATGTGATCACCTTGTACGATGTAACTTATACATTGGCATGAGTTGCGCTTCGCGCACATATGTGTCTTGGATTCTGTGGAATCCCTATGCGTAAATGTGGTAACGTCTTTAAAAGTTCATATGCTTCAACTTTGATTATTTTCTTTGTAATAGTAATATAAGTTAATGACACGATAGTAATGCAACAATTTGAAGGAAGTAATTAAACGAAAGTGATTATATATATGAGATACATTTATATGCTTTGAACGGGAAGTTAGATTATTAGCGGCTTAATCATGACCTGTTTGATATGTGAGAGTTAATTATTGTAATTAGAGATTTGATTATAGACTGAATAAAATGATGTGTATAGCATGCGATATATGATTAATAAAACATGAAAAGAATGTATCAAGCTAGACTGTCACGCTTTTTAATATTATAAGTGATTATGTTTAAAATATTTTAATTATGACCAATTATGTATATATATGTTAAATGATGTGATGTTGGTTATTTATTGTGTGTTGTGACTGACAGCCATTGTGAATGGTCGTCCATACTATGTGTTTTCCCCACTAAGCTTTATGCTTAGCATGGGTTTTTATCCATGCAGGTTTGGAATTAGTCGTATCGCCGAGGATAATCCGCAACAGTCTGGCGATTCAGTCTGTAGTAGTAGCTAGTGCTTAGAAATTATAGTTCACCTTTGTAATAAAATTTTCATTGAGTATTGTATTAAGCGATTGGAATGTAATAAAATATTATGAGCAATGTAATGATAAGTATATGAATGTCTTTTGTGTATGTGGATATTTGTATGTATTGAGAAAATTTTTTGTAACTCTGCTTATATTATTGTTCTCGGCTTGCTTTACCGTAGCATTCCTCACCCATCGTCTCATACTGTCTATGTTACCATACAATATGATATACGTGGGTGAGGGGTGTTACATATGTCGCGTGATTCTCCTTTGAATTCTGCAAGAATATGTTGACCAATAAAAATTGCTAAAGACAATTTGTCTTACAAAAAACTGTTCTTTTCAAATGATTTTAAAATTTTAAGAAAATTAATAAAGAGAAAAGATTTTATTTCTTTTTCTCGATTTTGAATATGAGAAGGATAGATCGAGGAAAGAAAATTGTTTTCACTTTCTCGAGTTCTTCCTAATTTATTTTTCAAAGAGTTAAAAAATTGATACGAAAAGAAATCCTTTGCTTTTTAAAAATCTAAAAATTGCCAACAATTGCTAACCAAAAAGTTTCTAACCCTCTATCCCGATCCTCAGCTTGCTATTTATAAGCTAACTAGAGATAGTATAGAAAATTCAAATCTTTTTAAAATTCAAATTATCCTTAGATATAGTTATCATATCTTTTTGAATTTTAATTAGATTTTAGAAGATAAAATCAAATATTATTGAATTCAAATTAAATTTTAGAAGATAAAATCAATTCTTTTTGAATTCAAATTAGATTTGGAGATAAAATCAAATCTTTTTGAATTCAAATTAGATTTTATAAGATAAAATCAAATATTTGATATTTATCTTAAGGATAAATATTAGAAAAATGCAATTTTTTCAACAAAAATGCCCATAGGACCTAACCGACTGGCGCCCCTCAGCCCACGACCGGCTCCCCTCGGCCCACCCATGAGTATCGGTCGCGGGGGTAGCACCGACTTTTAAGCAATGGGTACCCACGCGAGGGATAGGTACGAACGATGGGTGTTGCTCATGAGAGCGAAGTGCACCGCTCGCTCGAGGGACAGGCAACCTCAAGCGCGAGTGACGAGCATCGCTCTCCCGAGGGACAAGCTCCCTCAAGCGTGAGTTATGGGTACCGCTCATGTGAGGGACAGGCACCCTCAATCACAAGCGATGGGTGCCACTCACAGAGGGACAAGGGCCCCTCAAGTACGAGCGACGGGCATCGCTCACAGACCGACGGGGCATAGGTCACCGAAAAAAGAGCAAAACCTTAACAAAAAGGCCCTTTCGAAGCAAAAGAGAAATTTTGAGGACTTTTAGTCACCAATATCCCTAAAATTTGTTAATTCTAAGGGTGAAAGCTTACAACTTGACTCCTTCACCTATGGAACAGGTACCAGTATCTTCATCAGATAACTCTGATCTGGGCTGCCTTAGGACTCGGTGTCTATAGTTGTCCCTAATTTTTGGGAAACTAGTGCATAAGTGTCTAGATGAGCCAAAATTCAGAGAAGAAGGAAATAAACGCGTACCTGAGGCATTCCTTACTTTTTGCTGTGTTGAGTGGTGGCTTCTGATTGTCGCCACGAAATCATTCCAAAGACTTTGCTCTGAAAACTTCGGTGTTGAAGATCGGGGATGGTGGCTTCTGATGGTTGCCATTAAGTCATACTGAAGACTTCACTTTAAAGACTTTGGTGTTGAAGATCGGGGATCGTGCCTTCTGATTGTCACAACTAGATCATTTTGAAGACTTCACTCTGAAGACTTCGATTAATCCTTCCAGGCATATGATCGTCGCCATCGAGTTGTGAGCATATTCTATTATAACTCATCTGGCAGAAGACTCTCCTCTGATGTAGCTTATAATTAAATGCTACTGAGCTATGACAATTTCAACCTTTGTATCGTGAGACATAAGCATATTCTACTTACAACTCATTTTGCAGAAGACTCTCCTCTGACAATAAACTTGATTTTTGTGTCATGAGCTGTAAGCATATTCTACCTATAACTCATTTTGCAGAAGTCTCTCTTCTAATGATGAATCTGACTTTCATGTCATGAGTTGTAAGCATATTTTACTTGCAACTCATTTTACAGAAGGCTCTCTTCTGATGATAAATTTGACTTTCATGTCGCGAGCTGTAAGCATATTCTACTTGCAACTCATTTTGTAGAGGACTCTCTTCTGATGATGAATTTGACTTTCTTTCCATGAGCTATAAGCATATCCTACCTGTAACTCATTTTATATCTTGCTAACCACCATCGGGCTTGCATGGAATACATTTCCTGTAAATTCAAAGAACCTTGTTACTTTATTACATCAACTGGATCCTTTTGAAGCGTAAGTTCTATGTCTTTTATTTTCTCTTTTTTGTCATTTAACATTGATCTTTCTTATTCTTTATTTACCTTATTTTCTTTTATTCTATTATTTTGATGTGTCAAGTATTTTGAAGCAAAAATAAAATTTCCACAAGAATATACATATCACTGAAATGAAATAAATTTTAATAAAAGGTAAATGTCACTAAACAATATACAAAGTTTGTACATCAATAGATACATATACAAAATCTCCCTGAATGTGCACTATAAATTAGAGTAATCTAAAGGCTCCCCTGGATCCTCCTCACTATCTAATGGATGGATCGACTGAGTGCTAAATGAGGACGGCCTAGCCCTAGAGGTAGATGGTCCAGCTCTGGATGAGGAGGGCTGACCCCTAAATGTCGACGGTCCAGCCCCGGTGGCTAGCTGTGGAGGGATGATGACCACTTGTAACATCCCAAAAATGGCCTAGTTGAGATTGCATGTTAATTGAATTAATTAGGCGTAAATTGGTATTTATACAAGTGAATTGGAAATGAACTAAGGGCATTTGTGGGGTAATTTGGTAATGTGTAAGTATTGGAGTTAATTAATGGCTCAAGGGTAATTTGCTAAGGATGAAAAGAAGAAAGTCAATAAGTGGAAAATGAGGTCTAATGAGAGAGTGACAAGTGGATTTGGTAGGTGAGTGCATTAATGGGGATTTAAAAGGAAGAAGAGAGAGAGAGAGGAAGAATTGGGTTGCTTCCCGTGGAAGCCATCAGCTCCTCTTCCTTGCACTCTCACGTTCTCTCTCTCACTTCCTCTATGTCTCCATTTTTGCTCTCAAGCTTTACATGTGGGTGTTCTTCAAGATTTGAGCTAGGGTTTTCAGATCAAGAGTTGTCCAAGAGGTAAGAGGCTGTTGCTTTATGGCTTGATTCTTCTTCCTCTTCTTCTTCATAGGTTTGGTTTGGGATTATATGGTTTGTTCTGGGGTTTAAAAGTCTGATTTGCATGGGTTAATTGAGCTGTTATTTTTGTTGGATTGTGCAAGAATCTTAAGAGAGGAGAAAGAACAAAGGAAAGGGGAAGGTGGTATCTTGAAGATTAAGGGTTAAACTCCATTTCAGGTTTGGGAGTGTTTGTCCCTTTCTCAATTTGGATTAAAGTTTGGAGTTATGATTGTGCTGGAATTTGAGTGTTTTGATACATGTAAATGCACATGTTTAGTAGATTAGCATATATGATTTGTTATGTTAGAGTTATAATGGGTTGCATGTCATTAGGATGTGTTTTATCACTTTGCAATTGAGTTGTTATATTAGACGTGTTTCCATGCATGTAAAAGTTGAGTTGAATGCAGATGTAGTTGAGATGAAAAGACTTTAATAGATAATGATTTCCAATGAATTTGTATGAGAATAGAAATAAAATAGGCTTGATGTTTAATTGAGCATCCTTGCTAGATTATTGTTCTATTACGTGTTAGATAGCTATAAGCATGAAAAGAGTCTATAAGTTCAGTTATTTTGAGGTTATATGCATGATATGATGATTTTTAGTTTGATGTAGAGTTTTTTGCATGATTCTGGGTTTGGGATGTTTACACGACGATAAGACATCCCCATACCACAGTGTAATTGCATTCTGGATCGTTGTGAATTGCTGGTCCGTCGAGCCACACGGTGGTAAGGAAAGACCATACCGCCATGTAACTGCTCTCTAGATTAATTCAATTTCGGGTTCTGCATTTTACACGGCGGTCAGGATTTACTTGACCACCATGTAAGATGTTTACACGGCGGTGAGGTTATGCCATACCGCCGTGTAAACCCTATTTTTCTTCAAATGATATTTGTACGTTAAAATTTTTCGATGGTTTCCTTATTATAAGTTATAGCATGACTAATAAGATCTGTAAATAATTTCCAGTTATATGCTCTTAGTCGATAAGATTTATATATGGTTCTTATGTCTCTGAAATAGAACAGTGCACATGTATACATGAATTTTGTGATTTAACTCTATTATATCTTATTAATTCTAGAGTTTAGATGAGTTATTGTTTTGAGCCTGATAGTCATAGTAGTGGATAGATAAGCACTTATCAAGGTCAGGGTGTGAGTGTAGCTACCATATGTGGACCCGTTTGGGTCTTCCGACCGACCTCCGAAATGGTCATTTGAGACTCTGGTCTCCGGTATACCTCTGGGTATACATGTTTATAAAAGGTTTTGAGGCTTCGATCTCTGGTATACCTACGGGTATACATGATTAGAAGATGTTTTGAGACCCAAGTCTCTATATGCTTGGATACTGTGTCCTATCAGTATCAAAAGTGACCGTAATCCACCTCTAATGTGTATTCAGGCTAGTATATGTGGTTATTATGTGTGTTTCCAATAATATGAATATGGATATATGTTATAAGTATATAAAATTGGGATATGACAAGATGTGCTATAATACTTGAAGTTGAATATGAATGGTTAATTGCTTTATATTGTGTGTTCCATTTGATGAATAAGTAAGGGTTATATTTCGATATACATGTGTGTGATGAATACTTGTTATAAGCATGAGTAGTATATGTTTATATGCTTTGGTTATTGTTCAGTTTATATTATGTGATTGCGATTATATGTACATGCTTGTGTTGTTCCTCCCCACTAAGCGTTATCGCTTAACACGGGCTCTTTTCCCATGTAGGTGGTAGGCTCGTCTGCGGGTCAGCCACTAGAAGTCTATAGTTAGAGTTATTTTGTCTTCCACTGTATTTTGTGTATGGAGTTTGATTTTGGAAATGTATTTATTTTTATAAAGGATTTATTTTGTATATCTTTATGTTCAATATTTACAAATCCCTTTTGTAAAACTATATGGTTATATATATGGATTTGTTATCTTTATGATTATACGTATTTGCTTTTAGCATGTTTGAGTAAATGTATATGAGTTTGTCCGTAGCGCTCCGGTATCCTTCCAACAGGGATAATGGGATGTTACAGTTTGGTATCAGAGCACCGGTTTAGTCGGTTCTGGTTCTATGTGATTGTTTGAGTGTAGAGTCATTGCATGCGAGTCTGTCTAGTGTTGTGGCCTAATACAGATGTGTCTTATGTAAAGTCTAAATGGAGTCTGATCCCAGTCGTAATGTGGATGAGACAACGGGTAGTGTGAATCGGGTAAGAGTTGAGCAGCCCGCTTTTGGATGTCCTTCAGTTGAAAGTTCTGGTATTACTCCTAGTAATTCAGCAATTGTGCAAGGGTTGATTCAAATTTTGGATAGATTAATGGCCCCTCAAGTTTCTTCGAACTTTGTAAAAAGGAGAGGGCAAAAGAGAAAAGTATCGGGTGTAGAAGTAAAAGTAGACAAAAGACCTCGAGAGTTACCGAAATGTCAACACTGTCAGAGGCAACACTGGGGTAAGTGTAGGAAGCTTACGGGAGCTTATTTCAGGTGTGGCAGTAAGGAACACTTGCTTGTCAATTTCCCTAAGACGAGTGAGAACCTAGCTCGACAAGCCAGAAAAGATATAGAGGAATTTCTTAGAGCTACTCGAGCATCATCGAAATCAGTCGCGAAGTTAGATGCTTCTGGAGGTCCAGCCAGAGTATTTATCGCGAGTAGACAAGAAGTGAATGAGCCCGCAGAGCCTTCCGGTAAGTTTTATTGTGTTAGTTCTGATTGAGTTCGGTTTTGGTATTTGGGATGTAAGTGGTTAGCGGGGAATTTTGAGCATGAAATTTCTTAAGCAGGAGAGAGTTGTAACATCAAAAAAATTGCCTAGTTGAGATTGCATGTTAATTGGATTAATTAGGGGTAAATTGGTATTTATACAAGTGAATTGGAAATGAACTAAGGGCATTTGTGGGGTAATTTGGTAATGTGTAAGTATTGGGGTTAATTAATGGCTCAAAGGTAATTTGCTAAGGATGAAAAGAAGAAAGTCAATAAGTGGAAAATGAAGTCTAATGAGAGAGTGAAAAGTGGATTTGGTAGGTGAGTGCATTAATGGGGATTTAAAAGGAAGAAGAGAGAGGGAGAGGAGGAATTGGGTTGCTTCCCGTGGAAGCCATCAGCTCCTCTTCCTTGCACTCTCACGTTCTCTCTCTCACTTCCTCTATGTCTCCATTTTTGCTCTCAAGCTTTACATGTGGGTGTTGTTCAAGAGTTGAGCTAGGGTTTTCAGATCAAGAGTTGTCCAAGAGGTAAGAGGCTGTTGCTTTATGGCTTGATTCTTCTTCCTCTTCTTCTTCACTGGTTTGGTTTGGGATTATATGGTTTGTTCTTGTGTTTAAAAGTCTAATTTACATGGGTTAATTAAGCTATTATTTTGGTTGGATTGTGCAAGAATCTGAAGATAGGAGAAAGAACAAAGGAAAGGGGAAGGTGGTATCTTAAAGATTAAGGGTTGAACTCCATTTCAGTTTTGGGAGTGTTTGTCCCTTTCTCAATTCGGATTAAAGTTTGGAGTTATGATTGTGCTGGAATTTGTGTGTTTTGATACATGTAAATGCACATGTTTAGTAGATTAGCGTATATGATTTGTGATGTTAGAGTTATAATGGGTTGCATGTCATTTGGATGTGTTTTATCACTTTGCAATTGAGTTGTTATATTAGATGCGTTTCCATGCATGTTAGAGCTGAGTTGAATGTAGATGTAGTCGAGATGAAATGACTTTAATATATTATGATTTCTAATGAATTTGTATGAGAATAGAAATGAAATAGGCTTGATGTTTAATTTAGCATCCTTGCTAGATTATTGTTGTATTACGTGTTAGATAGCTATAAGCATGAAAGGAGTCTATATGTTCAGTTATTTTGAGGTTATATTGTTACGCGCGCCGAACCTCGCGGCCTCCCGAAAGCCCGCTTCAGTGCAATCGGGAGAGGTTCATAAAGCTTGTAAGGTATTTACAAGTGCATCTATTTTGGGCAACAATTAGGTTTCTTGGAGTCGCCACCCAATAAAACATTGGGAACGGTTGTCTAGCCTTATCGAGCCTAAGACGGCGCATACATATCCATCTTGAGCTAGCCAGAGGGATCTTGGAGGCCTTATCCTCTACCCCCCTAGAGCCTAGGATTGTATATTTAAGCCTTTTGGTGGGACTCAAAAGGTGTCTTGGAAGTCCTAGACCTCTCGCCTTTTCGAGTCCCAAAGACCAGAGTGAGTTCGGGACTTCTCATTTATTCGTACTTTGATTAATTTTACAATTATGTTTTGAATTTATTATTTCACCAACTTTCCATACGATGCATTTTATTTAAGCGCAAATCATTCACATCCAGAGGGGTAAATAGAAGCAAGAATCAAGATAAAGTGTTCGAAATAAATTACAATAACACTAGGAGCGGAATACAACTCCCATTTATAAAAGTGCGACACATGCATAAAACGGGATATTCATTGGAATGAGGACTTTGGTCCTACCATGCATATTTATTACAAAAACGGTTTTTTATAAAGTGTTAATTTTATTGGCTGAAATGGGACATTGGTCCACCATTTTCGGGAAAATCTCCAGGTTTAATTGTTAAAAAGCTTTTGGTCCTTTTTTACCTTAATGACGTTAAAACCATTTCCATAACAACATAAATACAAGGTAAGGATAGAAAAATGAACCCGAATCAAGATCCGCAGGATGGCGCAACCAACATCTCTCACAACTCCAACTTCCAATGGTAAGAAAAGAACTCACCAGAAAAAAAAACACGTTAGCAAAAACGTGAATAAAAATAAAAATGAGAAAATTCTAACAGCAATGAGTTAAGAGATAGGATTTTATGAGGTAAAAAAATGAGAATTTTGCCTAGGGACGGCTACCTGGATCGTGCCAGTGGCCGTCCCTAGTGAGGGGAAAACAAATAAAAAAAACCTCTTAAATCTTTTGCGTAAAAATAGGATAATGAAGTATATATAGAAATTAGTGTGAATCAAATTAAATTATACAAATGTTTGTCCAGAATGTTTACCCTCGGATTTTACCTTTTAGGGTGGATGTCGGATGATTTTGTCCCCGTGTGCCTCGCAAGGATCAAAAGAAGAATCAGATCAAAGAAAGAAAATTTATGTTGTTCTTTCCTTGAATATTTGATTGCAATCGTGTGTTCGAATTAGTTATATTGATGGAAACGACTGAATTTCGTCACCTCAATTTGACTTAATTCGTAAGAAAAATTTTAAGAAATCAATTAATCAAAAGAAGTTTTATCAAAAGAAGTTTTATCAAAATAAAACTCTACAGATGAATAGATATTTATGAACTTTTGCGTGATCTACTCACAGAAAAACCCCTTTTCTAAAAAGCAATTTTCTCCAAAAATATTTGATAGCTTTTAAATAAAACTCTCTTTAGAATTTCTCTCCAAATTTTCTAACCTCAAAAACTGAAATTTTATCCTCTATTTATAGGGTTTTTATAAGATAATTAAGATAAATCTCTATCTAAAGTTTGAATTTTAAAAGGACTTTAAAATTCAAATTTTTTGTATAAATTCTATCCCTATTTTGAAAAGAAAAAGATTAAATTTTATCCAATCTCGAGTGATCCGATCAGTTACCGTACCGACGGGCTTCCCTGCGCCTACCGACGGCCGTCCCTACTAAGGGCAAACGCGGGAGACTGACTAGGGACGGGGCGTGAACTAGGGACGGGCATCCCTAGATCGCCACCTGTCCGTCCCCACTACACCTAGAGACGGGTATCTCCTCAAGTAGAGACGGGCGTCCCTACACAGACGGCATGCCCGTCTGTGAAGCAAAACTCCCATTTTTACCCAAATTCTATAAAATTTATCCAACTCTTTCAAAACTCCATGCTATAGAAAAAGATTTTAATCCTTGCGAGACCAAAAGACGAAAACCTCCGAATTCCATCCCCTTACTCGTAAATCGACATTGATCTCTTCATCGGGTAACTCTGATCTAGACTGCCTCGAGACCCGGTGTCTACAGTTGCCCCCAATTTTGGGGAAACCAGCGCACTAGTGCCTAGATGAGCAAAAATTCAGAGAAGAAAGGAAAGAGACGCATACCTGAGGCAGTCCTTACCTTTTCGCCGGGGAAGCGGTAATGCGTCGAGTCGGTTCTGGACTTATAAAACACGGGGTTTGCACCGAGTCCTCTTCGGACTGTACGAAGTGCGATAATTGCTCTCCTGAGCTGCACCGAGTCTTCTTCGGACTGTACAAAGTGCGATAGTTTCTCTCCTGAGCTACACCGAGTCTTCTTCGGACTGTACAAAGTGCGATAATTGCTCTCCTGAGCTACACCGAGTCTTCTTCAGACTGTACAAAGTGCGATAGTTGCTCTCCTGAGCTGCACCGAGTCTTCTTCGGACTGAGTGATTTAACTTGGCGGCCTCATCGTGCCCCCAAAGTGCAATTCTGATCTTTTGATTTCCTGTGGTCCCGAAGGAGATGATGTTTGATTTGTTTATTCTTCTTTTTGACTGCGGGTCGATTTTGAATCGGTGTAAGACCATGTTCCTGTATTGTAAGAGACTTTTGTTAATTCTTACGCCAAGTACCTTGATTGGTAGAGTTATGAACATCTTATATCTCTCTTTATTATTCATTATCTTATTTCCATGTGATCAATTCCTCTGTTCCTTTTTCTCTTTCTCTTAAATTTAAATCATGAAGAAATAACATGCAAATTTAACAAGTTGATCCAAAAATCTTTTTTTTTTTCACTAAAAGGTTAAATTTTGCACAATATACAGATGTGATTACAAAAAGTATAAACACAAAACTAGAAGAACTCCCTGAACAATCTATAATGGCGCATAATTCGAGAGCTCCTCTGGGTCATCATCATCGTCCGATATATGAACCGGCTGGTCTCGTGCTAGAGCATCGGAGGGCCCTGCATCTGAGGCAGACGGCTTACTGGGAGGGGCTGACGGTCCGGCCTGCTGAGTAGCCAAATCCTTGGCTACCTGCTGGTATCTAAGAGGTACAGCCACTGGTACCGATAACGACCGTGCTCCTGCTGAGTCCTGCTGCTGGAACTGGACCTGAGCATATCCATCGAGAAACGGCTGTGCACAGACCGTCATGAACTGGAGTGTACTGGTAACAACCCCCCTAACTCTCTGAAAGCATCGCCCAAGCGGAGGGTCTGATCTGTGGAGGTAGTCCTCATACTCCTCAACCTATCCTCAGTCTGCTCTCTAAACTCCCGCAGGGACTGGGCAATGGGAGGTATGGCACCCTCCAGGACCTGAATCCTGAATCTGAGAGCCTCCACTGACTCATGCACCATCTGTACGGATGCATCTATCCTCTGGGTTGCCTCACTCTGGGAGGCCCTCATCTCCTGCCTCAGCTGACCTACGAGTCTCTCCTGCTCCTGCCTTAGATGATCAATAAGCCTCCCCTGGTCATGGATGATCCCCTGCTGCTGATCTAGCCGATCTAATATGACCCTATCTCGCTTTCCGAGCTGTCCGAGAAGGGCCCTGTCTCTCTCCTCCTGTCTATGCTCCAAAGATGCGAACAGAGAAGTCAATAGGGTAGTAAAATCTGGCTGCGCTGGGAAAGCTGATGATGAGGATGGAGGGGGAGCTGAATCTGGTGTCGGCTCAGGTGGTGGAGCTGTAGAAGTAGATGCTCCCGGATCCCCTACTCTAGCATATGGGCTAAAACTCTCAGGCGCTCGGGGAGCTGTCCGCTGTACTCTCGATGATGGAGGCATAGGACTCTGTACTCTCTGTCCCGGAGGCATAGCCAACAACTCATCCATAGTAAACTCGATCCCCATATCAAAAGGTGTACCCGGCTGCGGAGGCTGACCATCTGGATGCTCTGGCTGTCGGGGAGGCTGGTCCTCCTGATGCTGAGGGTGCTCAGGAGGCTGGTTTTGAGCCTGCTCTGGGTGCTCTGGCTGATCCTGAGCCTGCTCTCTACTGGCTCTAATGAGGGTAAGCTAAATGCGCGTCTAGTCTCGTGCACAGTGCGAAGCCTGTACGCCTCGGGGTGGCCCGGTATCGGTAGTATCATGGCCATCGTCATAGCCGCTGGAGCGTCCACATAAATACTCTCATCCAAAGGGCGCCCCAAAATATCTAGACGAACACCCAAACTCAAGAGCAATCTGGTAATGACCCCCCGGACATACATTACTGGGGCTGCCCCCCTCGATACCCTCACCAGGTTGACCAAAATCTCGTGGCTGATATTGAGCCTCTGACCTGCCATCATGGCCCATAAACTCCAGATCTCTGCGGCATTGAGGGAACCTGGGTTACCAGCTCGTCCCAAATATGAGCTGGACAATACTCGATGAAGATAGCGCAGAGCCTGTGATAAAAGTAATGTACTCTTCGCCGTATCATGATCGTACGACACTCCTGGTAAGGCTATAAACGCCCAATGCTGACGTCTCACTGATCTCTGGGGTGTTATGACATCCTGCCCGAATGGGAGCCCCATGGCCTCTGTAAACCGCTGACGGGTGATGCTAAAATGGTGGCCCTCAATCCAAAACTGGATGACACCCTCCTCCGTGTCAGATCTCTGATATCCGCCATAGTGTAGCGTAGCGAGGAACTGCCGTACCACCTCTGGGTGAGTCTGGAAAGCAGGTGTCAAAAACTCTATCCAACCCGCGCCTTCCATCAGTATGTCCACCTCATCCGCCATCCCCAGAGCCTCAAGGAACGGCCTAGAAACGAAATGGCTAGCTCGAAACTGCACCTGAGCCAGTGCCGCATATCTCTGTCTAGCCTCATCGCTCATCCAACCCGGGGCCTCAGGCTCGGGCTGATCATGTGGAGCGTATCGTCGTGGTGGCATCCTGTGAATAAGACAAATAGTTAGTTTGATATTGTGGGTATGAACAGACCTTATGGTAGAAATTTAGGTGGCATTCTGCCTGGGTATGTCTAAACAAAAAAGATTTCAAAAAATTTGGGCAGCACCCCGGCAAGGGTGTGCCCAACCTCCTGTATGAAAAGATAAAAAGAAGGGACAGGCCTCAGGCCCCAAGCAACAATATAATATTCACATTTGCTAAAAAAACTGGCAGCACCCCGGCAAGGGTGTGCCCAAACTCTTGCATAATGAAGAAGAAATAGAACATAATGGGCCTCATACCCCAAACAACAATGCAATATAATCACCTTTGCTTTCTAGTTCTCATATTATTTGCTTCAAAATATATGAGTTCCTAAGGCCATATTCATACTCTAAACACTAATTATTCCTTGAACAGCATACGTTCATGCACTCTTTATTTATTAAAACAAACTTCATCTCATTAACTTATTTATAGTGTCAATCAGGATTAAACAGGCCACTAATTCCAGTAATTCAAAAGAAAAAGAAATCCCCTTGCTCATAATAATAATAAAACAAAGAAAAATGGAGGTATTTTTACTAACCTGGAAGTTGAGACCCACTAAAGAAGTCAAAAAACTGGAAACTGGTGCGAAAAAATGCAATTTGAAAAGACAAAAACGAAAAAAGACTATTGGAAACAAAGGAAAAGGCGTCGGCATGAAGAAGAAGAAGAAGAAAACGATTTCCCATCAGTACTTGCGTCTTTATATAGATTTTAAGTACCGACGGGATTTCCGCCCATACAGCGACAGACGGGCATTCCGTCGGTCTATCCAGATTCCCTCATTAATTACCTAATTAATGCGCGTGATATGCACAATGCACGATTCGCCAGGTGGACAAGTACAGACGGGTTCGCCGTCTGAATATAGGGACGGGTTAGCCGTCTGTCAGCTAAATCTATAAAATTCAACCATTTTTCTTGAATTTCGTGCCCCTTCCTTATTTTAGCTCCAGAATAGGCTCTTTTCTCTAGTTTTTTCCTTTTTTCCTCTTAGCAACTGTGGCCTTAGCTATCAAGGCATGAATTCTCCTTTCCTTTCCAAAATGCACCGTGTCTTAGAAGACGCTCAAATTTGGGAACACAGTATTCTTGCCCCCCTTTCTAGACTGAGGTTTTTACGGAGAGTCAAGGTAGACTACACCCTTCTTTTTGCTGTAACCCACTTCTGGGATCCTCGTTTTCATGTTTTCAGGTTCACCTATCAGGAAATATGCCCCTTGCCTGAAGAATTTGCTGCTATCATTGGAAGTTGGTATCCACCTGGTGCTTTGCCTTACGTACCTCGCTGCGGTTTGATCCAAATCCGGGATATTGCCTTGTCCTTAAGTGTAGCTCCTTCTGACGCTTCTCGTCTAGTTCCTCAGGGCTCCGTATTTTCTTTAGAACCTCTGATTGAAGCAATGGATGAATTCTCCAACATCCCTTCATACATCGTAAGTGTCATCTTCCTCTTCTGCCTGATGAAGTATCTAGTCGTGACCTCAGAGGAGCTGCTCGGAGACCCTCGTCTGTTTGGAATTCTGGATGACTTCCATCACGGGCTCACACCTTTCCCCCTTATTCTAGCTGAGACTATCTTGGGTTTGGACTCTGTTCATGTCGGGTCTACCACTTCATTCTCTGGGAGCCCCTTATTACTCCAGGTACGTCATTGTTTTAAAAGGTAGTACGTCCCTTGTGGATTTTCACACTAGCTTGTCTTAGCGGGAAGTGCGTCCTTTCGGATTTTCACACAGCCCTATGCCTAATTTTTGCCTGAAGTAAATCCAAATTACTCCAGCGGCTTATCTTTGCCTTTTATTTTATTCTCTTTGGCTTTTATTTTCTTTGTCTTTCTTTGTTTCCCCTATCAGATTTGGCTGCAGGAGAAATTAAAGCTTTTGTCAGAGCCACCTCCTAGAGTCATCAATCGTTCCTCTGCGAAATGTTTCCTCCCTCGACGTCGTCTGCATTTACCTGGGACTCCCGATGAGTGCATTACCAGATTCAGTGAGATATCTGACGATGATATTAGCTTTACGCACGCTTGGCTTCCCTTGTCCGGTGCAGTTATTGTTGGGTCTTCAGGATGTGTTCCCTTATGCGGGCTCCGTGAGGCGACTTTCTACATCACGGCTCGTTGCTCCCGTCAACTCGGAGTGACTCAGGATGTGGTGAGACTCCCTCTATCCTTTCGAGGTGCAGTCCTTTCTGCGGCCTTTGCCTCCCGCTATCATTAGCTTTGGAGCCGACTTCCATTGAAAACCGTCATACCTTTGTTCGGGAACCATTCTACCATCTCTACCAGGGCATACAAGAGGTGGATACTTAGCCCGGCGGCTGATAACCGAACTCGGCGACTGAGGCATTTAGCCAGCGAGGGTAGTAGTAGGGCATAGTTTAGCTTTACATGCATTTTGAGCAGTATGTTTCTTTTTTAAAGCAGAATTGGACAATAATGTAAATGAATAAATCAAACTTATTTCATTTCATAAATTTGTGCACATTTCAGTACGACTTCAGCATACATGATCGCTTTTTTACATTAATTCAATTATGCAAGATTACATTCATTCATGGAACTAAATCTTGACAGCATCAAACTCCTGTCTCCAATCAGCCCTCTCGGGTTTTTATGATTGGATATTTTCTCTCAAGCCTCAAATTTTTGCCCAGGATGCCTTTTTTCGATTTTCACCCTGACGAGGCGCCCGATTTTAGCAGGGCCGCCTTTTTTCGGTTTTCGACCTACGGGGCTTTTATTCTCTTCTTTTGATTTTGGTCTTTAGCCATGGAACCTTTTGAGTCTTTCGATATTGACCGGTTCCTTGAATTCATTACCATCGCTATCCGATAAGATTGCAGCTCCTTTGGATAATAGCTTCTTGAGGATATATGGTCCTTCCCAAGTTGGTCTAAATTTTTCTCTGATATCTGGTACTCCTGGTCTCATCTGTTTGAACACCAAATCCCCCTCCTTCAGCGGATGCTTTCTCACCTTTTTCCCAAATGATATGGCCAGCCTTTTCTGATAGATCTGATTATGATAGTAAGCTTTCATCCTGCTCACATCTAATAAGTTCAAATGCTGTAACTTCTCTCGTATCCATTCGGCTTCCGGAATCTGAGCTTCCATGACTACTCTTAGTGATTTGAGCTCTACCTCAACCGGCAGCACTGCCTCTATCCCATAAACCAAAGAATACGGAGTAAAGCCTGTAGACGTCCTTACCATCGTTCTATAACCCCACAATGCAAAGGGAAGCTTCTCTGCTCAGTCTTTGTAGGTTTTGGACCATCTTGGCTAAGATTCTCTTCACATTCTTATTGGCGGCCTCTACTGCCCCGTTATCTTGTGGTCGATAAGGGGAGGATTTGTGGTGCTCGATCCCGTTCTTCTCAAGAATCTTTCTGGTTTCCCCCATGAATTGCACCCCGTTATCAGATACTATGTGATGTGGGAGGCCATATCTGCATATCAGATTTCTTTTAATGAACCTGGCCATATCTCTTGCGTCGATCTTCTTAAAGGACTCTGCCTCCACCCATTTTGTAAAATAGTCGATTGCGATTATTATATATATGTGTCCGTTGGATGCCGTAGGGCGGATTTCTCCAATAATGTCTATTCCCCAAGCAGCGAATGGCCAAGGTGACGTTAGGCTGTGTAGCTCTGACACTGGCAAATGCCTTAAGTCTGCGTATTGCTGACACAGTTGGCACTGCTTCACATACTTTGAGCAATCGTTATCCATCGTAAGCCAGTAGAAGCCTTGCCTCATGATCTTTTTGGCTAATGTCAGCCCATTCATATGGGCTCCGCATATTCCGGCGTGTGTTTCTTCCATTACCCTCCTGGCTTATTTTTCGTCCAAACACCTCAATTGGATACCATCAGCTTATCGTTTGTACATTATCCCATTTATACAAATAAACTGGGTAGACAGCTTGCGAATCATCCTTTGATCCTTTTCGGTAGCCTCCTCTGCAAATGTCGCATTCTCTAGGTAATTCATAATGTCATGATACCATGGCTTTCCATCCGCCACTTCTACTTCCATAACTGATCTTGATTCGAAGCTAGGTGTCTCAGAACTATAGATTAAGACTGGCTTCATGTGCACCCCTTCAGGGTTGTCCCACATTGATACTAGCGTAGCGAGCGCATCGGCTAACTGATTTTCATCCCTGGGAATGAAATGGAATGTGCATACTTCGAATTGACTGCTCAGGTCTCTCAAGTGCCGGATATATTGCATTAGCCTCTCTTCTTTCACGGCCCATTCACCTTGAATTTGATTGACCACCAAGGAAGAATCACCAAACACTTCCACATTCTTCGCTCCCAAAGCTATTAACGCCTCCAATCCAAAAACACATGCTTCGTATTCAGCTTCGTTATTGGTAGCCTTGAATCTCAACTTTTTCGCCAAGGGAAGCTTTTCGTCATCCGGGGTTATCAGAATGACTCCTACTCCTGCCCCTTTGTTATTTACAGCTCCGTCAAAGTGTAATTTCCAACCTTGAATCCCGATAGCTGCCACATCCTCGTCTGTAAAGTTAAACTCGTATGAGTCTCCTTGGATCGGGTGTTCTGCTAGAAATTCCGCCACTGCACGCCCTTTGATGGTCTTCCGGGTGAGATACTCCACATCAAATTCTTGAAGTAACAGCAACCACCTACCCATTTTCCCAAGCAAAGATGGGGCCTCTTGCAAATATCTCAGGGGATTCTGCCTCGCGACTGCCTGCACTTTGTAAGCATGAAAGTAATGTCGCAATTTCTTAGAAGCCCAGATTACTGCAAGGCAAATCTTTTCTACCTCTGTATATTTGACTTCGTAGGCTAAGAATTTCTTGCTGAGGTAATAAACAGCAAATTCCACTCCAAAATCATCCTCTTGGGCCATCATAGCACCTACAGAACTGTCTTCTATATCCAGGTATAGGATCAATGGCTTGACTGGCCGTGGTGGTCTCAGTACCGGTGGATTCAACAAATATTCTCTGACAGCATCAAAAGCCTTTTGACAACTCTCGTTCCATACTACTGGTTGATCTTTTCGGAGTAGTTTAAAGATTGGCTCACAGATCGAAGTAAGCTTAGCGATAAATCTACTGATGTATTGCAACTTGCACAGAAAGCTTCTTACATCCTTTTCCTTCTGCGGTATCGGTATTTCTCTGATGGCCTTAACCTTATTCGGGTCAATCTCAATCCCCCTTTTACTAACTATGTGTCCTAAGAGCTTTCCTGAGGTAACGCCAAAGATACACTTTTTAGGATTCAACCGCAAGTTGTACTTGTCTATCCTTCGGAAGAACTTTTCCAGGGCTTCAAAATGGCCTTCTCTAGTGGCTGACTTGATCATCATATCGTCCACGTATACCTCTACCTCTTTATGGATCAATTCATCCAATATCTTCATTGCCATCCTCTGATAAGTGGCCCCTGCGTTTTTCAGGCCAAAAGGCATCACACGATAAGCATAAGTCCCCCACTCTGTGATGAAGGCCGTCTTGATCCGATCAATTATTTCATTGAGAATTTAATTGTAGCCCGCGTAACCATCTCCGAAGCTATACATCTCACAAGCAGCAGCACTGTCTATTAGTACGTCTATATGAGGCAATGGAAAATCATCCTTTGGACAGGCCTTATTCAGATCCCGATAATCCACGCATACTCTTACTTTGCCATTCTTTTTGGCTACAGGGACAACATTGGCCAACCATGTTGGGTATTGCACCTCGACTAGAAACTTGGCTTTGATTTGCTGGTGAATCTCTTCTTTCACTTTCTTCGCCCATTCCGGCCTAAGCCTTCTCAACTTCTGCTTAACAGGTTTATGGTCTGGATAGGTGGGGATAGCATGTTCTGCGACTTTCCGATCGATTATTGGCATATCTTCATAGGTCCAAGCAAAGACTTTTTCATATTTTTTTAAGATTCTCTCAAATTTTTCTCGCTCTTCAGGAGTTATATTTGATGCTATCAAAATTTCTTTTGGATTGTCTAGGGTTCCAAGATTGAATGGAGTAGCATCAATTGAATCAATATCAAATATGGATGGATAATGATCATGATCATGCATAGTGAAATCATCAGAAACATCACACAAGTAAGCCAAACCAGTCAATTTATTAATAAGATTGAAATTGTCATTGACATCATTGAAAAGTTCTGGAGCAAAAAGAAAATCTAAACTATCTTCCTCTTCGTCCTCTGCTAGTGTATCTGCCGCAGTCGACATTTTCGCATCACATTGGCCCTTTGGAGTCTCCTCATCCATCTTCCGCACAGCTTCTTCTATCTTGGCCTTTCCTTTCAGCTGGGTGGTTATCATCTTTTCAGTAATTATTTCTTCCGGCGTCTCGCGGTCCCAAATTGTCCTACTGGTCATGATTTCTTCATCCCAAAAACCCTCTACTGGCTTGATTAATCCAATACCCCAGTCAAAGATATCATTGAAAACCTCGAACCCTGGCACAATTCTTCCATCCAGCCACTGCGGTTCATTTTCTCCTGCATATGCACATGCTGCAGTTGCTGGCACAAAGTTCTTCTAAATATGGGGAACTTCCATTTTCGACTTCTCGCCCTTTTTTACAGCACCTGTGTATCCAAGACCCCTCTTGTCCTTTTGACACTTAGTGGCAACGGCTGTCGGTATCCCTTGGGAATTCTTGCCCAGCCCTTATGAAACCATGGTCTGCCTAGCAAAGCTGAAAAATTGGCGGGTATGGGCAACACCACAAACCCTACTTCTAACTCTACCGGTCCCGTTTTTACCACCGCTGTGAAGATTCCCGAAGCCTGCCTACGCGAGTTGTCATATGCCGTGATGGTAAGATAAGATTTTGCCAACATGTCCTCTGTTACCCCAAAAGCTGCTATTGCTACCTGTGGGCATACATTTATGGAAAAACCATCATCCACCATCACACAGGCGGTATGCTTTTGGTTAATCTGCGCCCTTATGTATAGAGGGCGATTATGGTTGCGACCTTCTGCCGGCAGATCCGCACTGGTAAAAACAACATTTTCCCCCGATCCTCCTTTTACTACCTCCAGAAGTTCCGTAGGTGAAATGGTCGTAGCCACGGTTGCTTCGCATAAAGCCTCCACCACCTTCTGCCTATGTGATGGGGACTGTCTCAAAAGATCGCATATTGAAATCTGAGCCGGCGTCTTTTTCAGTTGCTTGACAATCGGATCTTCCTCCGGCTCCTTTCCCCTCCTGTCCTCAATCGGCTCTTGTGGCTTCTCTACTTCCGGGGCTACCCTTCCACTCCGGGTCATAGCTCCCACTTCCTTTCTCTTTAGTTCTTCTCCTTCCTCTTTCGAACCCCAAAGGTCGAAAAATGTTTCCAAATCATCATTTTCAGTTCCACTATCATCAGTGGACCAGCAATCGATCACTACAGCGGGAAGCCCTTCTTCAATCCCCTCATAGAGGCTCGTGACAGCAGTGTGGATATCGTTGTCGTATAGTTCCCTCAACACAAAGTTCTCGGGCAAACTGGACCCGATCATATTCACTGGCGGAGGCATGTTATTGTACCCGGCTTTCTTTTGACCCCCGCTCTTTTCTAGATCTGTGATCTATTTTGAGTCGATCAAATCCTGAATTGCATGCCTCAAAGTCCTACAGTTATCGGTTACATGTCCAGTGTGCTGATGATATGCACAGTACTCATCGTCTTTGTGTCCCGGCGTGCCTTGAGTTCTCGCAGGTCTTGGCGGTAGGGGCTACAGCTTATTCTCTTTCTTTAGTCTTCTTAGTACCCATGACAAGGACCTCCCGAGATTAGAAAAATGTCTCGGAGTGGTGTTTGTAGTTGATACCTCAGCAATTTTCCTTGTACCACTAGCAGAACTTGTTGGTCTGCTGGCCCCTTGACTTCCACTACCTCTCTTAGGATAGTTCTCACTTCCTGCTTTCCTAACAAGGTACTCTCCTTCGGCCTCAATGGCGATGTCCTTCAGGGACTCCCAATCTTTTAATCCTTTCATCCTTAATCCATTCCTCAAATACGGGCTCGCTTTTTTAATGAACAATCGTATTTGATCTTGGGTATCCGGTTTCCCCTTCATTTCCATCACCCGATTCCTCCACCGGGTTAGATACTCATGGAAGGACTCTCCTTATCTCCATTCTTGTACTACAATCATATTGCCTCAAAAATTCTTCTGTCAATAAATTCGAGTCTTCCTTAGTTCGGCGATCGAGCCCGTGATACCAACCCACTGCCGGGCCCGTCAAGCTCAAGCAAAAGTACTCAATCTTCTGCTTCCTCGTCAAAGTGGTGCCTTTCATCACCAATGAGTACTGCTTTATATGTACTAAGGGATCAGAAGTACCGTCAAACTTTGGCACGTCCGGCATCTTAAAGTTCATTGGGACCAGATCTTCTCCTTCTAACTCTTTATCCTCAGGATTCACTCCTTGGCCTTTTGTCAACATCCTCGTCACAGCTTTAAATCTCTCCTCCACCTTCCTCCAGATGGCCTCTTCAATTTGAGGGGCTTTCCCTTTCTCAGACATACGTTCCTCATATTCCTCATCTTCCCAATCATCATCCAGCCTCGGCACAGGTCTTCCCCTATGTGCCCCCGAAGTAGTAGCTCTTAGCTTCACGAGTGGCGGCCGAGTTTCATCTTGTGGGTCCTCTCAGACCTCTTCCCTTTCATTATTCCTCACAGGAGGAGGTTGTGGGTTTTGCGGGGCTGCTTGTTGACCCATTGCGGGTATCATTGCCAACACCCGGTTCACAAACTCTTCCAACCTTCGGCCCACTTCCTCTGCTATCATTGCCCTGGTGGCCACTGTGACACACGCCGAACCTCGCGACCTCTCGAAAGCCCGCTTCAGAGCGATCGGGAGAGGTTCATGAAGCTTGTAAGGTATTTACAAGTGCGTCTATTTTGGGCAACAATGAGGTTTCTTGGAGTCACCACCCAATAGAACATTGGGAAGGGTCGTCTAGCCTTATCGAGCCTAAGACGGCGCATACATATCCATCTTGAGCTAGCCAGAGGGATCTTGGAGGCCTTATCCTCTACTCCCCTAGAGCCTAGGATTGTATATTTAAGCCTTTTGGTGGGACTCAAAAGGTGTCTTGGAAGTCCTAGACCTCTCGCCTTTTCGAGTCCCAAAGACCAGAGTGAGTTCGGGACTTCTCATTTATTCGTACTTTGATTAATTTTACAATTATGTTTTGAATTTATTATTTCACCAACTTTCCATACGATGCATTTTATTTAAGCGCAAATCATTCACATCCAGAGCGGTAAATAGAAGCAAGAATCAAGATAAAGTGTTCGAAATAAATTACAATAACACTAGGAGCGGAATACAACTCCCATTTATAAAAGTGTGACACATGCATAAAACGGGATATTCATTAGAATGAGGACTTTGGTCCTACCATGCATATTTATTACAAAAACGGTTTTTTATGAAGTGTCAATTTTATTGGCTGAAATGGGACATTGGTCCACCATTTTCGGGAAAATCTCAAGGTTTAATTGTTAAAAAGCTTTTGGTCCTCTTTTGCCTTAATGACGTTAAAACCATTTCCATAACAACGTAAATACAAGGTAAGGGTAGAAAAATGAACCCGAATCAAGATCCGCAGGATGGCGCAACCAACATCTCTCACAACTCCAACTTCCAATGGTCAGAAAAGAACTCACCAGAAAAAAAAACACGTTAGTAAAAACGTGAATAAAAATAAAAATGAGAAAATTCTAACAGCAATGAGTTAAGAGATAGGATTTTATGAGGTAAAAAATATGAGAATTTTGCCTAGGGACGGCTACCTGGATCGTGCCAGTGGCCGTCCCTAGTGAGGGGAAAACAAATAAAAATAAACCTCTTAAATCTTTTGCGTAAAAATAGGATAATGAAGTATATATAGAAATTAGTGTGAATCAAATTAAATTATACAAATGTTAGTCCAGAATGTTTACCCTCGGATTTTACCTTTTAGGGTGGATGTCGGATGATTTTGTCCCCGTGTGCCTCGCAAGTATCAAAAGAAGAATCAGATCAAAGAAAGAAAATTTATGTTGTTCTTTCCTTGAATATTTGATTGCAATCGTGTGTTCGAATTAGTTATATTGATGGAAACGACTGAATTTCGTCACCTCAATTTGACTTAATTCGTAAGAAAAATTTGAAGAAATCGATTAATCAAAAGAAGTTTTATCAAAATAAAACTCTACAGATGAATAGAGATTTATGAACTTTTGCGTGATCTACTCACAGAAAAAACCCCTTTTCTAAAAAGCAATTTTCTCCAAATATATTTGATAGCTTTTAAATAAAACTCTCTTTAGAATTTCTCTCCAAATTTTCTAATCCCAAAAACTGAAATTTTATCCTCTATTTATAGGGTTTTTATGAGATAATTAAGATAAATCTCTATCTAAAGTTTGAATTTTAAAAGGACTTTAAAATTCAAGTTTTAGATAAATTCTATCCCTATTTTGAAAAGAAAAAGATTAAATTTTATCCAATCTCGAGTGATCCGGTCAGTTACCGTACCGACGGGCTTCCCTGCGCCTACCGACGGCCGTCCTTACTAAGGGCAAACGCGGGAGACTGACTAGGGACGGGGCGTGAACTAGGGACGGGCATCCCTAGATCGCCACCTGTCCGTCCCCACTACACCTAGAGACGGGTATCTCCCCAAGTAGAGACGGGCGTCCCTACACAGACGGCATGCCCGTCTGTGAAGCAAAACTCCCATTTTTACCCAAATTCTGTAAAATTTATCCAACTCTTTCAAAACTCCATGCTATAGAAAAAGATTTTAATCCTTGCGAGACCAAAAGATGAAACGTCCGAATTCCATCCCCTTACTCGTAAATCGACATTGATCTCTTCATTGGGTAACTCTGATCTGGACTGCCTCGAGACCCGATGTCTACATATATGTATGATATGATGATTTTGAGTTTGATTCAAAGGAGTTTTCTGCTTGATTCTGGGTTTGGGATGTTTACACGGCGGTAAGATATCCCCATACCTCCGTGTAATTGCATTCTGGATCGTTGTGAATTGCTGGTCCGTCGAGCCACACGGCGGTAAGGAAAGACCATACTGCCATGTAACTGCTCTCTGGATTAATTTAATTTGGGTTCTGCATTTTACACGGCAGTCAGGATTTTCTTGGCCACCGTTTAAGATGTTTACACGGCGGTAAGGTTATGCCATACCGCCGTGTAAACCCTATTTTTCTTCAAATGATATTTGTAAGTTGAACTTTTTACATGGTTTCCTTATTATAAGTTATGGCATGACTAATAAGATCTGTAAATAATTTCCAGTAATATGCTCTTTATAACACCCCCTACCCATACGTAGGCGTATCCATCCTCAAGGAGTGAGAAGCCGTATGAGCCGGGTGTGTCACCAAGTAGATAAAGATACAAAGCATACATTCATAGTTACATTAACTGATCATTCATCTCATTATCATACTCATTCGGATATCACATTCGTATAATCACATTGGAGCAAACTAAAGCGAACAGAACACCTGCTGTCTAACAATAGTGGATAACGAGTATAAGGACAGTACCTTACGGGTTCGAATCGAATACTGACAGTACCTTACGGGTACGAATCGAAAACCATTTCACTTTATCGATTATAATATTTTACTGAGGGGACCTTAAACAAGATCCAAATACTGAGGGGTTCACGAGGAACCAAA
The DNA here is from genome assembly GCA_947683425.1 of Excoecaria cochinchinensis. Taxonomy (NCBI): domain Eukaryota; kingdom Viridiplantae; phylum Streptophyta; class Magnoliopsida; order Malpighiales; family Euphorbiaceae; genus Excoecaria; species Excoecaria cochinchinensis. Next base: position 2,493,992 of record CANTUQ010000158.1, read on the forward strand.
TGGGGACCTGATCGGGGTCCAAACGGAACTGAGGCTGCAGCTAAAGACTCTATTAGGCATGCCTAACTATCCACTTACTTGACTCTAGCAGGTCATGCATAAAATAGAGCATTTCCAAGATATAACACCCAATTATCATGAGGAAATCCAAATATTATACTTTTAAAAGCATTCTATAATACATACAGTAATAATAACATATACAGAGCAGACCACATAATTGCTTTAGTCAAAACAGAGCAACTTTGAAGTACACACCGAATGGAAGCACACGCTAGGGGAGCAAGAGCACGGGTCGGCTTGATGAGCACTACTCGTGCTGATGTTCCTAGCGAAGGGAGCAAGGGCTCCCGATCTGCACAAGCCAAATGAAGGCTTCGGCAATTCCGATCAGATCTCTTCCTTTTGACCGGCAGTCGGACAATCAATCGTGAGGACGATCAAGGATGCATACGACTCGTGCCGATCGAAAAGACGAGGAACCCGTCAGATCGGAAAGCAGAACGCTTGGGGAGGAAAGGGGACACAACTCGTACCAAGGAGCACGAATCGTGTTCCTTCTCTTGGCCATGACACGGGTCGTGCTCTTGAGCACGTCGAGTGTCCTGGCTCCCACCCAAGAGCAGGAATCATGCTCATACCAATTCCAGATCGGATGGCATTCGATCAGGACTTGGTTACACAGGTTCTGCAACTCCAAATAACTCACAATCATGAACTCCAGCTTTGCTCAAAACATCAAAACCAACCCAAAAAAACCTCAACCAAATGCACAGATACAAATTTAATCCATAAAATACACACACACAGATCAAATGAACAGAATCACATCATGTTCAACTCTAACCCAGAAAATACAAACGATTCACAGCAAAACCCAAACTGTTCTCATAGCTCAAAAGTGATGCATAAAAACTTGCATCATCGAATACTCATTTCATTTAAACGACATACATCATAAGTTCATCAAATTTCTAGCAAATCATTTGTCCACAATTATACACATCAAAAACACAAAAATGCAGAAATTCCCAAACCTGTAATCCTAGCTTCAGTCACTTGGTTCCACTACTCCCAGCCTTCTCTTTGCCTTTCGGGTCACGGGGAGGCTCAACTAACAGCCGACACACCAAGAACACACAAACAAAAACCCTAGATCAAAACCTAATCTAGAAATGCGAAGAAGAAAATGAACAGTATGAAGAAGATGATGAAAATGCAGAAAACTTTGCCTATCGGAGCTTGAGGAGCAATCAATTTCCACCACAAATCACTTGAATCAAATACCAAGACACAAATGGGAAGGGAAAAGAGGAAGAAGGAGTAATGAGGAAGAGAAAATGGGATGAGAGGCTATAACAACCCAAAAAGGGCCTGGTCGGAATTTGAATGCTAAAACGGAAAATTAAGGGCATTTTTGTAATTATTGTATGCGAAATTGGATTTATTAAGGATTTAATTAATAAGATGTTAAGTGAGGAATTATTTAGTGGAACATGTGTATTGTACCAAGGATGTTATTATGGAAGTTATCTAGTGTGTATGGGTATAAGGTGCTTAAGAAGTCAATGGATAAAATTATGACACTTGGGTTTGTAGGATAGTGACAAGTGGCTTGGTAGGTGTGAGCAATTAATGAGAAAGAAGAAAAGGAAATGAAGAAAGGGAAAAGGGCAGAAGTTCACATTTGGGGGCCCTCTTCTCCCTCCCGTTCTTTCTTTTCTTTTCCTCTTTCCCGTTGCTTGTTCTTCCTCTCTTGGTTATGTGTGAGTTGGAGCTATTTTGGAAGAGTATGGGAGCAAGATTGAAGAGGTAAGTGATTAGGTTTTAGTTATTTGTGCTTTGATCTTCTTCTTCTTCTGGTTTGCTTTTGATTTGAGTAAGTTAGGGCTTTGGTTTAGTGCTTCTTGGGTTTGTTTGTGCGAGATTTGGATGATTTGAAGATGAGTTAAGGCTAGATAGAGTGGGTTCTTGAAGATTGAGGTTTTGAAGTGCAAATCCAGGTTTGGGAGCTCTGTCTTTGTTGTGTTGTTTGGGTGTTGTCTGCCCTATTTCTCATCTTGCGTTTAATGTGTGGGTTGTGTTGTTTAAATCCTGGAAATTTGAGTGATATGTTTGTGTACTTGCGTGTGTTAGTGAGGTAGTGAATAAGGGTTTAAATGCTAGTGTTTTGTTGTAAGGGCATGTGCTATTTTGGTATATGAGAATGTGATGTAAATGAGTTTCTGGAATTGTTCATGATTGAGATGAGCTAGTGATAAGGTTTGATTATTGTGTTAATTATCTTTTGAGCATGTTTTGGAAGCTTGGGAGGTAAGAATTTCCATGTGTTTGCATGTCAAATGATTTTGGGTTAAATGGGTTTTGTATTGGTTTGGCCGTGTGTTCTGCGTTTTCTGTTGGAATTGGAAAACACGATCTGTCGCGAGCGCGATGCTTGTTGCGATCGCGACAGAATCACGTTATTCACTTCCGTGCGCAGTGAGCGGGGATGTTTTCTTCTGTGTTCTGAGGAGAGAGTCACGAGTCGTGAGAGGCGATCACGACTCGTGACCCCTCTCTCTTGGGAGCGAGCTCTGTCACGAGCCGTGAGCAAGCATCACATCTCGTGACCTCTCTCTCTCTCTTTTGTGAGTGTCCCGTCACGAGTCGTGAGGAGGGATCACGACTCGTGACCCTCTTCTCTGGTGCGCGTGAAGCGGCTTCGTCACGAGTCGTCACTGTGTGTACGACTCGCGACTGGGCTATTTCCCGCCTGGCTACTGTCACGATCGCAACAGTGAGCCCTTTTTCCTGCAGTTTTGCCCTGTTTTGCCTATATGTCTTTTTCTTTCTGTTTCGCATGGCTTTTTACACTGCGTAAGTTATGTTTTATATTCTTATACTAGTGTATTAATATTTTTGACTTGTGTTATTAATTAATGGTATTGTCTAGTGTGAAATGTTTAGAATAAGTGTTCTGAGCCTGAAGTGTCAAGGTAGGGGATAATTAAGCATGCTTAAGAAGGGTTTGTGAGTGCAGCTGCCCGTGTCCGCCCCGTTTGGGCGAAGCGGCCGACCTCCGTGATGGTCATTTTCCGTGTAGTGATAAAATGTTTTGAGACTCCGGTCTCCCGCGCTACCTTCGAGTATTAAAACTATTTTTGAGGCTTCGGTATCCTGTGCCATGTTCCTGTATCCTCCACCATTGGAATTTAGGCTATTATTTGAAGTGTTTGGTATTGGTTTCGGGAAATGTTTTGTATGTTGCGTGGCTTTGGTTATAATAATTGCTTAGTGTTTTCTATTATCAATTCCGATTACATATAGTGATTCTTGACTTATATCTCTATCCTCTGATATTGAGGGAATTCTGTATTGTGATGCATCTTTACATTTAGATGTTAATGCAAGACGTTATTGTATAGTGTTCTGTATAGTGTCATAATTGTTCAGTGCAGTGTTCTAAGTAATGGGTGACTTGATAGTGATTATATTCTGGTATGATTTTTAGTATGTCGTGCATGTGATATCTCGCATGTTGCCATGGTAAGTATTTCGGTATGTGTACGTGTTTGTCTGTGCATGGCTTATTGTATTCTTGTTTAGTGTACTGGTTTCTGTCTACTTTGTTCCTCCCCACTAAGCGTTATCGCTTAGCATGGGCTGTTTTCCCGTGTAGGTGGCAGGTTTGTTCGGTTCGCATCGCGCATCTGTAGGGTCGGCCACTAGGAGTTAGAGTTTTATTTTTGTTCAGTTCCTATAGTTTGTGATTTAAGGTTGTATTTTGTATAAGTATTAAGTAAATGTAATCAAGGATCGGTATGTAATTTTATTAGTGATGTGTAATTTATTATTTTATTATTTTTTTTGCTACTTCTGTTGATATGTATGAATGTTTCTGAGTGAGCGTTGGGTAATGCTCCGGCATCCTTCCTACTGGGGTAACGGGGTGTTACAGAGGCAGTAGAAGTGGCTGCCCCTTCTTTCTCTTTCTTTTTGCACCCATTTCCAAAAACCCTAGCCACATGTCATCTTAAGATTGGTGGAACTTGACCAGTCACACCTAGGCAACAACACACAATGCTAACCCAACTCACTTATACCCTACAGATGTGTGAGCAACACACACAAGCACAACCCAACAAACACACACACTCTAATACTATACGAGCACCCACACTAAAATAAAACCCAAAATCATGCATGATACCCAAAATACCCTTATGACATGCCAAACACATACCATGCATGCACACACAAATGGGCTCATACTACTAGGGGGAAAACGGGGTGTGACAACTCTCCCCTACTAACAACAATTTCGTCCTCGAAATTCTCACCTGAACTGAACAAATACGGATACTGAGCTCTCATCGACCCTTCTGGTTCCCAAGTCGCTTCCTCGACTCCATGATGGTTCCATAACACTTTTACCAATGGAATTTGCTTACTCCTCAATTGACTCACTTCTCGAGATAGGATGGCTCTCGGTTCCTCATCATAAGAAAAATCTGGCTGCACTTGTACATCCTGAACCGAAAGAACATGTGAAGGATCTGATCTGTACCGCAAAGCATCGAAACATGGAACACATCATGTAACTTTGCCAACTCCATCGGTAAAGCCAATCTATAGGCTACCGGACCAACATTAGCCAAAATCTCATAAGGACCAATGAATCGAGGACTAAGCTTACCTTTCTTACCAAACCGAATCACTTTCCTCCAAGGCGAAACTTTAAGGAAAACCTTGTCCCCGACCTCAAACTACACATCTTTCCTCTTCAAGTTGGCATAAGACTTTTGTCGATCCTTAGCCGCTTTCAAATTCTGCTGCACAACTCTGATCTTCTCCTCAGTATCCCTAACCAACTCTGGTCCAATCAATGAACGCTCGGATAATTCGGTCCAAGAAACCGGAGTCCTACACTACCGACCATACAAAGCCTCATACAGTGACATACCAATGCTCGACTGATAACTATTGTTGTAGGCAAACTCCATACCGACACATATCTGTCCCAACTACCAGGAAAATCCAAAGCACAAGCTCTCAACATATCCTCCAGAATCTGAATGACCCGCTCGGACTGCCCATCTGTCTGAGGATGAAATGCCGTACTGAAGTTTAAAGCTCTCTGCAACTCTTTCCAAATCTTCGAAGTGAACCTTGGGTCCCGATCTGATACTATGGATAACGGCACTCCATGCAACCGAAGTATCTCATCCACATAGATACTGGCCAACCTATCCATCGGATAGTCCATTCTCACTGGCAAGAAATGAGTTAACTTCGTAAGCTGATCCACTATCACCCAAACTGAGTCATGTTTCGTCTGAGTCAAAGGCAAACCAGATACAAAGTCCATAGCAATATCATCCCACTTCCACTCAAGAATGGATAAAGGCGTAAGCAATCCCGAAGGAACTTGATGCTCGGCCTTTACCTGCTGACATGTTAAGCACTTGGACACAAAATCCACAATATCCCTCTTCATACCGGACCACCAATAAAATTGCTTCATGTCCCGATACATCTTTTCACTGCCAGGATGCATAGTAAAAACCGTACTATGCGCCTCACTCAAAATCTGTTTCCTCAACTCCTCATCCTCGGGCACACATAAGCGGTTTCTATACATCAACACTCCATCTATAACTGTGAAATCTGCCTGCTTGCCCGATCTGACCTCTTGCATAATCCGCTGTAGCCTCTCATCATCCCTTTGAGCATCCACAATCCTCTGTCTCAAGGTAGGCTTCACTCTCAACTGAGCAACCAAAGCTCCATCTGAATCAAACCTCCATCTAAACCGTCTCAAAAACAAGGCTGAAATCGACTTCCGACTCAAAGCATCAGCGACTACATTGGCCTTACCCGGTTGGTAATCCAATATGCAGTCGTAGTCCTTAAACAACTCAAGCCGACGGCGCTGTCTCATGTTCAACTCCTTCTGCGTGAGGAGATACTTCAAACTCTTATGGTCAGTAAAGATCCTACACTTTTCCCCATACAGATAATGGCTCCAAATTTTCAAAGCAAAGATCACAGCTGCTAACTCCAAATCATGTGTCGGATAATTCCTCTCATGTGGCTTCAACAGGAGCTCCCCATGGAGATATACTGGGTCGAATGAACCCCTTATCTAATAGCTCTTGTAGTTGAGTTTTGAGTTCTATCAACTCTACAGGAGCCATCCGATAAGGTGCTTTCGATATGGGAGTGGTACCCAACATAATCTCTATGGACAACTCAACTTCTCTCTCAGGAGGCAAACCCGGCAATTCACAAGGAAACACATCACTAAACTCCTGCATAACCGGGATGTCCTCAATCCGAACTTGATCCCTCTTGGAATCCAACACAACTGCTAGAAAAGCCTCACAACCCTTCCTAATGAACCTCTTAGCTTGCATCGTAGAAATTATATTGTTCAAAGAACTAGCACCCAAAGCTTTCACAAACACAGAAGACCGATCCTTATCCCAAAGCACCACCGTCTTCCTATGGCAATCAACTACAGCCCGGCGCTTACCCAACTAGTCCATACCCAGAATCAGATCAAACTCTCCGAAAGGCAACTCAATCAAATCCGCTGGAAACACAACCCCCTCAACCAACAAAGGACAATTCTTATAGACTCTACTCATATTAACACTATGCCTTAATGGACTGGTCACACATATCTCATAATCTAGCTGATCTACCACATGAAACTTATCAACAATCTTATTCGTGCACAAGTATGAGTGTGTGGAACTAGGGTCAATTAGAGCATACAATTCAGTGTCATGGAGTAGGAACTTACCAGCAATAACATCGGTCGCATCTTGTTCCTCTTTGGCTCTCACAGCATAGGCTCTAGCTGCGACTGGCACCTGACGCTCAACAGACTCTGATGCAGCTCCCTCTCTAGGTCGATCGCCTCGACCTCTCGGCCTCTACTGCGAGTAGACTGTGTGGCATTAGAACCAACCCTGCTGGCCTCTCTCTGGGAACCCAATTCCTCATTCAATCTCAAACAACTAGCCAAAAGATGCTCAGTGCTCCCACACTTGAAGCACCCACCAGTGAGCCACCTACACTCACCTCGATGAGCCTTACTGCAATGCGAACATATGGGAATAGGCTTAGATCTACCACCTCTACCAGAACCAAATACCGCTGCAGAACCCTATCTTCTACCTCTAGTGGCTGGACCAGATGATGACTCATCCTGCGGGTTCCTAGATCTCTTACCCAAGGATGATGAAGATGAACCACCACGAGAAGGATTCCTCCTCTGAGCCCTCTCTCTCAACATAGACTCTGATCTCTCGGCTCTAACAGCAGCTTCCACAATCTGATAATAATTCACCCCTGGAGTCCTCATCATGGAAATCAACATAGATCTCAAGGACTCATTCAATCCTGCCTCAAAATGCCTAATCCGGAACTCATCCATCATAATATCTTCTGGAGCATACCTAGACAAGCGGTCAAACTCCTTCTCAAACTTTGAGACCGACATAGCCCTCTGCTGCAAACTCAAAAATTGCGCCCACCTAGCATCTTTATATGTCTGAGTCACATACTTTGTCGTGAACTCCCTTGCAAATAAATCCCATGTAACTGGAGCGGGCAACTGAGGATGCCTACAAACTAACTCCCACCATTCAAAAGCTGACCGTTATAGCAATGCCACTACACACTCTGCCTGCTGGTCAGGAGGACACCAATCTCTCTCAAGGTATGCTTCACCTTATCTAACCATTTCTCAGCTAACTCTGACTCATCCAAACCCGTGCCATAGAAATCATCAGCACCAGCCCTTCTCAAACTATCTATAGGGGCTCTAGGAGCAGTCACTCTCTCCAAGACCCTAGACATGTCCTGTGATAGCTTGAACATAGCCTCAAAAGGCATGGTTGCGGCATCAGCCTGGACCCTAGCCGGTTGAGCTGACACAGAGACAGAAGGATCAATAGCTTGGGGATTCACGCTTTCAGTTGATCCCTCAAGAGATCCACGAAATGAATCAGAAGACATCCTAAATAAATAAAAGAAGACAGTCGCATCAGCCAACACAGTCTTGAACATATATACACATATATGCACTTGAACATATCAACAACACCCAGAAACGCCTAAACCTAGGCTCTAATACCAAAAACTGAACACCCCTACCCATACGTAGGCGTACCCATCCTCAAGGAGTGAGAAGTCGTATGAGCCGAGTGTGTCACCAAGCAGATAAAGATACAAAGCATACATTCATAGTTATATTAACTGATCATTCATCTCATTATCATACTCATTCGGATATCACATTCGTATAATCACATTGGAGCAAACTAAAGCGAACAGAACACCTGCTGACTCACAATAGTGGATAACGAGTATACGGACAGTACTTACGGGTACGAATTGAATACGGACAGTACCTTACGGGTACGAATTGAAAACCATTTCACTTTATCAATTACAAAACATTTTACTGAGGGGACCTTAAACAAGATCCAAATACTGAGGGGTTCACGAGGAACCAAACGGGGACCTGATCGGGGTCCAAATGGAACTGAGGTTGTAGCTAAAGACTCTATTAGGCATGCCTAACTATCCACTTACTTGACTCTAGTAGGTCATGCATAAAACAGAGCATTTCCAAGATATAACACCCAATTATCATGAGGAAATCCAAATATTATACTTTTAAAAGCATTCTATAATTCATACAGTAATAATATTATATGCAGAGCAGACCACATAATTGCTTTAGTCAAAACAGAGAAACTTTGAAGTACAGACCGAATGGAAGCACACACTAGGGGAGCAAAAGCATGGGTCGGCTTGATGAGCACTACTCGTGCTGATGTTCCTAGCGAAGGGAGCAAGGGCTCCCGATCTGCATAAGCCAAACAAAGGCTTCGGTAATTCCGATCGGATCTCTTCCTTTTGACCAACAGTCAGACAATCAATCATGAGGACGACCGAGGGTGCATGCGACTCATGCCGATCGTGTAACACCCCAAAACCACCCCAGTAGTTTGAGCCTGTCCGTGTCGGAATGTGTGTATTTTATGTGTTGCTTGTGTGTGTTAAATTGGTTTATTTATTTAATTTATGTATATTAGTTTGAGAAGAGGAGTTAGGATATAGTATAAGTGGAAGTATAGAATTAAGGTATGAATTAGGGATAGCTTAATGTGTATGTTAAGGTATGGGAGTAGGGTGTGATTTGAGCCATGTGTTTTAAGGAGAGAATGACAAGTGGCAAAGGGGATAAGTGGGCATTTATTGGGTTGGTGAAGAGAGAGAGAGAAGGGCAGCCTTTCCCTTGATTTCCCGTTCTCCTCCTCCTTCTCACGCCATTTCCTTTTTCTTCTTCTTCCTTCTCCTTTGCTCTTCCTTTTCTTTACATAATCTTGCTCCCACTTTCTTAATTGAGTAATTAGAGTTGATTAGCTTGTGGATTTTGGAAGCTTAAAGGTGAGTTGGGGTTATGGGTATTTTAGATTCTTCTTTTTCCTCTTCTCTAGGTTTATATATTTGTAAATTCATTTGTGGGTTATTTTAGAATTGATCTTGATTGTTATGGGTTTATGGTTCAGAGGAGGCTCCTAGACCTGATAAAGGAAAAGGAATCGCTAGCGGAAGCGGAGCTCGCGATTAGGAGCTAAGGAGAGAAGGTTTGGGAATTGTTCATCCTTTTGTACATTTTTGTGAATTGAGTGTATTGAAGGTGTTTTTGGTTTTTGATTGAGGTTATAAGTTGTGCTATTGTAGTTTAAATCATATTAATTATGATATGAGACGCTTGAGAATGAATATTGTTGAAGGAATTGTGAGAAAGTATGTGAATAGTGATAATTGTTGTTAAATGTGCTGTTTTGGAAATCCTTGAAATTGAACATGTAATTGATTTGATTTAATTGAGATAAATAGTGGTAAAGTTGGGTTTTCATGTATGTTATGAGTTGTGGATGCTTGGGTTGCTAAATTTTGAGTTTTGGAGTCAATTTTGGAAGTTTGGATGTGAAATTTGAGTGAAATCTGCAGAATTTGGGCGTAAGAGTTGAAAAACCCGTGTCTGTCGCGACCGTGACACTGTCGCGAGCGCGACAGAATGCGGGGGTTTCAACCCTCGCGCCGGCGCGAGTGATGTCGCGCCGAGGAATTCAAGGGAGCTCTCTGTCGCGAGCGCGACAACTATCGCGAGCGCGACAGAGTGCTCGAGCTTTGAGCTTGTGCGAGATTCTCTTCTGTCACGAGCGCGACAGAAGAGCAGTCCCTTCGTCCTCTCGCGACCACGAGATCTCTTGTGATCGCGAGACGAGGCGGGGAAGTGTAGAGCGACAGCCGTCGCGAGCGCGACAGCCGTCGCGAGCGCGACAGACGTGACTTCCAAATTTGATTTCTTTTTCTTTTTGCTTAATGACTTAAATTCTTTTGCATGCAATCTTATTAAGCTTTGACTATCTTTTGCCTAGTAATATATATACATGTAAACGTGATAAGATTTTTGCATAACCTGCTAATGTCGGATAAGTGGATAGTTAGGCATGCCTAATAGAGTTATGTGCCGCTGCAGCTATGTGTACGATTTGGACCCTGATCAGGTCCCCCGAATGGATCCTCGCGATCCCTTTGTCTGAATCTTTCTTAAGATTCTATGTGAAACCAAATTGGAATAAAATAAATGGAATATTTTGATACCTCCGGGTATCTATGTGTTTGAAATATGATATCGATACTTTCAAGTATCTATGTGTACTCGTTATCCACTCATTATGATTAAGCAGGTGTCATTGTGTTTTGGATAAGAATCTTTGGATGAGAATGCAAATATCTGAATTAACTATATATGATTATATGCCCATAATTGCATTGTTATCATGTGTTTTCTGTTACCGTCACTGTGAGTGGCGGTCATGCATTATGTGGTTCCCCACTAAGCGATTTCGCTTAGCACGGGTGTTTATCCGTGCAGGTGTGGAAGGTTCTGATACGCGTGGTATGGGTGTGTCGCATCGGGAAGGCCAACGCAGCTAGGGATCGGAAGTGTTATAGTATAGGCTTTTCTTTCTTTTGTAATGGATGTAATATTTTGTAAGCCCTTTTGAACAGTGTACTTGGGACTTTTGTATATTCGTCCTTCTTTTTGTAAAACGATATAAGATATAAAGATTTTCTTGGTATGTAAACAAAAGTACTCCTTTTGTTCTATTATCCTCTTCTTTTTATTAAAGTTTTTATTTGTACTGAATATGTGATTCTATAATGTGATGTTTACATGTTTGTACCAGTGGGATGTGACACTCCTTCCTATCGGGGTACTTCTCGCTCTAATCACGAGCAGAAGTATCCATGTTATAGGTTGGGGTGTGACATTAGGTGGTATCAGAGCTCTAGGTTTAGGTGTTACTGGGTTTCAGTATGTTAGTTAGTTGTTAGAGTTGTGTTGGCCTGATGCGCACTGCGTTTATGTTTTGTAGTTATGGAGTCCGCCCGTGGATCGCTTGAGGGGTCAGCGGAAAGTGCGAATCCCCAAGAGCAGGATCCCTCAGTTTCTGGTTCGGCTCAACCTCCTAGGGGTTATCCTGAGGTGCCTTTGGGACCAATGGAAGCGATGCTTCAGAGTATGACCAGGGTACTTGAAAGGGTAACAGCGCCTAGTGCACCCATTGAAAGGTTAAGAAAGCATGGAGCAGAGGATTTCTTTGGTACTGGTATAGATGAGTCTAACAAAGCAGAGATGTGGTTAGAGAAGACAGCCAGAGTACTTAAGGAGATAAGATGCCCACCGGAGCAAAAAGTGGAGTGTGCCTTGTCTTTGTTACAAGGTTCAGCTTATGATTGGTGGAAGTTGGTGACTGGTCAACCGCAAGTTCCTGAACCGATAACATGGGAGTTCTTTGAGGATGAGTTTCAGAACCGGTATGTGACCAAAGCTTATAAGGATGCTAAGTGGCACAGTTTCTCACTCTTAAGCAAAGAACAATGTCTGTGGCTGATTATGAGGATGAGTTCAATAAGCTCAGTAAGTATGCGCCGCCAAGGGTCCTTACAGAAGAGTTTCGATGTCAGCATTTTGAAGCAGGCTTGAATGAATCTTTAAAAGTGATGTTAATATCATTGATGTCGGCTCCAAATGTGAGGTATTATCAGTTAGTGCAGGCAGCTTTGAGGGCAGAGCGTTTTGAGAATATTTTGAGAGAAAAGGCTCAAAGAAGAAAGTCTGTCAGAGGTGGCTCTTCTTCAGGCAAAAGACCAAGGGAATCGCAAGGGAATTTTGCTGATGAGTCTATAGCTAGTCCGGCCCCTAGAGGGAGGAGACAGGGTTCTTCAAGGGGATCGGGCGCAGGTAGAGGAGATGGCCCTCCTCGATGTACCTATTATAGTAAACAACATTGGGGTGAGTGTCGATGGTTGACGGGAGGTTGTTTCAGATGTGGTTCTACGGACCATTTACTTGCAAGTTGTCCGAACCGATTTGGAGATTCTTCGGGGCATCAGGAAGGTAGCCGAGCTGGATCAAATGTTCCCCAAGGAAGTCGTAATCGGGGTAGAGGAAGGGGTCGAGGTGGACGGCCTCTAAATAGAGAAGCCTCAGAATCAGTAGATCGCCTTGTGCCATCATCTGGTAGAGCTTATGCTATGAAGGCCCGAGAGGAACAGAATGCTCCTGAAGTGAATGCCGGTAAGTTCTCTTTACTTGATTCTGAAGTTTATGTTTTGATTGACCCGGGGTCTACCCATTCTTATGTGTGTTATGGTAAGTTGTGGGATAGTTTGGGTAGTGAGGAGAAGATGGAATATGAGATTTGTGTATCCAGTCCGTTGCGTCAGAGTATTATGGTTAATCGTGTGTGTCGGAAGTGTCCTTTAAAGATTCAGGGTATTGAGTTTGTAGTAGATCTGATTTGTTTCCAATTCCATGAGTTTGATATTATTCTGGGAATGGATTGGTTGGGTAAGCACCGTGCAGTGGTAGATTGTCATAGGAAAGTAATGGTTTTGAAGGATAAAGATCAAATGCCTGTTGTAGTGAAGGGAATTGGAAGCAGTTCTTTGCATAATGTGGTTTCAGCTATGAAAGTCAGAAGATTTATCAGGAAAGGATGTGAAGCGTTTTTAGCGGTGGTTTTGGACTCTCGAAGAGGTCAAGTTAAGATTCAAGATATTCCGGTTGTAAGAGATTTTGTAGATGTTTTTCCGAAAGAACTACCGGGGTTACCTCCCGAGAGAGAAGTTGAATTGTCAGTAGAGATCGTTCCAGGTACAGCTCCGATTTCTAAGGCTCCTTACAGAATGGCTCCAATGGAATTGAAAGAATTGAAGAGTCAGTTGCAAGAATTGTTGGATAAAGGGTTCATTCGGCCTAGTGTGTCACCGTGGGGCGCTCCAGTGCTGTTTGTTAAGAAAAAAGATGGAACCCTTCGGATGTGCATTGACTATCGACAGCTTAACAAAGTGACTATTAAGAATAAGTATCCATTGCCGAGGATTGAAGATCTTTTTGATCAGTTGAGAGGAGCTGGGGTATTCTCCAAGATAGATTTGAGATCAGGCTATTATCAGTTAGGAGTTAAGGAAGCAGATGTGGCGAAGACGGCTTTTCGGACGCGTTATGGTCATTATGAATTTTTAGTGATGCCTTTTGGTTTGACTAACGCGCCTGCAGCCTTTATGGATCTGATGAACCGAGTTTTCCGACCGTATTTGGACAAGTTTGTTGTGGTATTTATTGATGACATTTTGGTATACTCCAAGGATCGAAAAGAGCATGAGGAACATCTTAGATTAGTGTTGCAAATATTAAGAGATCATCAGCTGTATGCGAAACTCAGTAAGTGTGAGTTTTGGTTGAAAGAAGTAGCTTTTCTTGGACATGTGGTGTCAGCGGAAGGTGTGCGTGTTGATCCTAGCAAAATTGAAGCAATTGTTAACTAGATGCCTCCGAAGAACGTGCCTGAAGTAAGAAGTTTTCTGGGCTTAGCAGGGTATTATCGACGGTTTGTTCAGGGGTTTTCCGTGTTAGCATCTCCATTGACCAAGCTACTTCGGAAGGATGTCAAGTTTGTTTGGACTGAAAGGTGTCAAGCCAGTTTTGATCGTTTAAAAGATTTGTTAGTTAAAGCTCCTGTGCTTACACAGCCGGTTTCGGGTAAGGAATACACTATGTACAGTGATGCTTCGGGAATTGGCTTGGGTTGTGTTCTGATGCAAGGGAACAAGGTTATCGCTTATGCATTGAGACAGTTGAAGCCTCATGAGCGGAATTACCCGACTCACGATTTGGAGTTGGCAGCGGTAGTGTTTGCACTTAAGGTTTGGCGACATTACTTGTATGGGGAGACGTGCAGAATTTTTACCGATCACAAGAGTCTCAAGTATTTGTTGACTCAGAAGGAGTTGAATTTGAGACAGCGGAGATGGTTAGAACTCTTCAAGGATTATGATTGTATCATTGACTATCATCAACGTGGTGGCGGATGCTCTTAGTAGGAAGTCTTTGTTTGCGTTACTGGCTAGTCGAGGCAGATGGAGATTTGATTCTGAAGGTGCTCTGATTGCTCAACTAAAGGTTAAACCTAGTTTGAGATCAGAAATTGCAAAGGCTCAGTTAGATGATCATGTGTTACAACGTGTTTCTCAAGCAGTGAAAGAGGGCAAGCAGTCTGAGTACTTATTAGACAGTGAAGGAGTGTTGAGGCACGGTAATCGGTTATGTGTACCTAATGTGGGTGAGTTAAGAAAGAAGCTAGTGCAAGAAGGTCATTCATCAGTCTTCACTATGCACCCTGGTGGGGACAAGATGTATCAAGATCTGAAGCAATTTTATTGGTGGCCAGGAATGAAAAGAGAGATAACAGAATTTGTTTCAAGGTGTCTTACTTGTCAGCAAGTGAAAACCGAGCATCAAGTGCCATCGGGATTGCTTCATCCCTTACCCATTCCTCAATGGAAGTGGGATGACATCACGATGGATTTTGTATCTGGTCTTCCCTTGACTCAGCGTAAGCATGATTCTGTATGGGTTATAGTGGATCGATTGTCGAAGTCTGCACATTTTCTGCCGGTACGTATGGATTATTCGATGGACAAGTTAGCGGAACTTTATGTGGATGAAATAGTCAGATTGCATGGAATTCCGTTATCCATTGTATCAGACCGAGATCCTCATTTTACATCCAAGTTTTGGAAGGAACTTCAGGTGGCTTTGGGAACTCGGTTAAATTTCAGTACTGCTTTCCATCCGCAGACTGATGGTCAGTCAGAGAGGGTTATTCAGGTTTTAGAAGATATGCTCCGAGGTTGTGCTTTAGAATTCTCAGGAAGTTGGGATCGGTATGTGTCTCTGATGGAATTCGCATATAACAACAGCTACCAAGTGAGTATTGGTATGGCCCCTTATGAAGCACTGTATGGACGGAAATGTAGAACACCAGTATGTTGGACTGAACTGTCAGAAAAAGCTATGATAGGTCCGGATATAGTGCGGGATACCGAAGAGAAGGTAAGGGTTGTACAACAGAACTTAAAGGCAGCTAAGGACCGACAGCGTTCTTATGCTAATCTGAAGCGTCGGGACATTCAGTATGAAGTAGGTGATAAAGTTTTCTTGAAAGTGTCACCATGGCGTAAGGTTCTCAGTTTTGGCAAGAAAGGCAAACTAAGTCCACGATTTATTGGACCGTATGAGATTCTAAGGAAAGTGGGTCCAGTAGCATATCAATTAGCGTTGCCTTTGGAGTTAGCTAGATTACATGATGTTTTTCATGTATCTATGCTCAGGAGATATCGGTCAGATCCTTCGCATGTGCTACCAGTGCAAGATATTCGGATTCAGTCAGACTTTTCTTTTGATGAAGAACCGAAGAAGATTTTGGATAGAGAAATCAGACAGCTTCGGAATAAGCAGATACCGTTAGTCAAAGTTCTATGGCAGCATCATGGTATTGAAGAAGCTACCTGGGAACCAGAGGAAGCTATGAGGTTACAATACCCTCAGTTATTTGGATCAGGTAAGAATTTCGAGGACGAAATTCTGTTAAGTGGGGGAGTATTGTAACACCCCAAAACCACCCCAGTAGTTTGAGCCTGTCCGTGTCGGAATGTGTGTATTTTATGTGTTGCTTGTGTGTGTTAAATTGGTTTATTTATTTAATTTATGTATATTAGTTTGAGAAGAGGAGTTAGGATATAGTATAAGTGGATGTATAGAATTAAGGTATGAATTAGGGATAGCTTAATGTGTATGTTAAGGTATGGGAGTAGGGTGTGATTTGAGCCATGTGTTTTAAGGAGAGAATGACAAGTGGCAAAGGGGATAAGTGGGCATTTATTGGGTTGGTGAAGAGAGAGAGAGAAGGGCAGCCTTTCCCTTGATTTCCCGTTCTCCTCCTCCTTCTCACGCCATTTCCTTTTTCTTCTTCTTCCTTCTCCTTTGCTCTTCCTTTTCTTTACATAATCTTGCTCCCACTTTCTTAATTGAGTAATTAGAGTTGATTAGCTTGTGGATTTTGGAAGCTTAAAGGTGAGTTGGGGTTATGGGTATTTTAGATTCTTCTTTTTCCTCTTCTCTAGGTTTATATATTTGTAAATTCATTTGTGGGTTATTTTAGAATTGATCTTGATTGTTATGGGTTTATGGTTCAGAGGAGGCTCCTAGACCTGATAAAGGAAAAGGAATCGCTAGCGGAAGCGGAGCTCGCGATTAGGAGCTAAGGAGAGAAGGTTTGGGAATTGTTCATCCTTTTGTACATTTTTGTGAATTGAGTGTATTGAAGGTGTTTTTGGTTTTTGATTGAGGTTATAAGTTGTGCTATTGTAGTTTAAATCATATTAATTATGATATGAGACGCTTGAGAATGAATATTGTTGAAGGAATTGTGAGAAAGTATGTGAATAGTGATAATTGTTGTTAAATGTGCTGTTTTGGAAATCCTTGAAATTGAACATGTAATTGATTTGATTTAATTGAGATAAATAGTGATAAAGTTGGGTTTTCATGTATGTTATGAGTTGTGGATGCTTGGGTTGCTAAATTTTGAGTTTTGGAGTCAATTTTGGAAGTTTGGATGTGAAATTTGAGTGAAATCTGCAGAATTTGGGCGTAAGAGTTGAAAAACCCGTGTCTGTCGCGACCGCGACACTGTCGCGAGCGCGACAGAATGCGGGGGTTTCAACCCTCGTGCCGGCGTGAGTGATGTCGCGCCGAGGAATTCGAGGGAGCTCTCTGTCGCGAGCGCGACAACCATCACGAGCGCGACAGAGTGCTCGAGCTTCGAGCTTGTGCGAGATTCTCTTCTGTCGCGAGCGCGACAGAAGAGCAATCCCTTCGTCCTCTCGCGACCACGAGATCTCTTGTGATCGCGAGACGAGGCGGGGAAGTGTAGATTGGCTTCTGTCGCGAGCGCGACAGACGTGACTTCCAAATTTGATTTCTTTTTCTTTTTGCTTAATGACTTAAATTCTTTTGCATGCAATCTTATTAAGCTTTGACTATCTTTTGCCTAGTAATATATATACATGTAAACGTGATAAGATTTTTGCATAACCTGCTAATGTCGGATAAGTGGATAGTTAGGCATGCCTAATAGAGTTATGTGCCGCTGCAGCTATGTGTACGATTTGGACCCTGATCAGGTCCCCCGAATGGATCCTCGCGATCCCTTTGTCTGAATCTTTCTTAAGATTCTATGTAAAACCAAATTGGAATAAAATAAATGGAATATTTTGATACCTCCGGGTATCTATGTGTTTGAAATATGATATCGATACTTTCAAGTATCTATGTGTACTCGTTATCCACTCATTATGATTAAGCAGGTGTCATTGTGTTTTGTATAAGAATCTTTGGATGAGAATGCAAATATCTGAATTAACTATGTATGATTATATGCCCATAATTGCATTGTTATCATGTGTTTTCTGTTACCGTCACTGTGAGTGGCGGTCATGCATTATGTGGTTCCCCACTAAGCGATTTCGCTTAGCACGGGTGTTTATCCGTGCAGGTGTGGAAGGTTCTGATACGCGTGGTATGGGTGTGTCGCATCGGGAAGGCCAACGCAGCTAGGGATCGGAAGTGTTATAGTATAGGCTTTTCTTTCTTTTGTAATGGATGTAATATTTTGTAAGCCCTTTTGAACAGTGTACTTGGGACTTTTGTATATTCGTCCTTCTTTTTGTAAAACGATATAAGATGTAAAGATTTTCTTGGTATGTAAACAAAAGTACTCCTTTTGTTCTATTATCCTCTTCTTTTTATTAAAGTTTTTATTTGTACTGAATATGTGATTCTATAATGTGATGTTTACATGTTTGTACCAGTGGGATGTGACACTCCTTCCTATCGGGGTACTTCTCGCTCTAATCACAAGCAGAAGTATCCATGTTATAGGTTGGGGTGTGACAGATCGGAAAGAAGAGGAACCCGTCGGATCGAAAAGCAGAACGCTCGGGGAGGATAGGGGACACGACTCGTGCCAAGGAGCATGAATCGTGTTCCTTCTCTTGGCCATGACACGGGTCGTGCTCTTGAGCACGTCGTGTGTCCTGGCTCCCACCCAAGAGCACGAATCGTGCTCATACCAATTCCAGATCAGATGGCATTCGATCTGGTCTTGGTTACACAGGTTCTGCAAATCCAAATAACTCACAATCATGAACTCCAGCTTTGCTCAAAACTTCAAAACCAACCCAAAAAAACCTCAAACAAATGCACAGATACAAATTTAATCCATAAAATACACACACAGAGATCAAATGAACATAATCACATCATGTTCAACTCAAACCCAGAAAATACAAACGATTCACAGCAAAACCCAAACTGTTCTCATAGCTCAAAAGTCATAATAAAAACTTGCATCATCGAATACTCATTTCATTTAAATGACATACATCATAAGTTCATCAAATTTCTAGCAGATCGTTCGTCCACAATTATACACATCAAGAACACAAAAATGCAGAAATTCCCAAACCTGTAATCCTAGCTTCAGTCACTTGGTTGCACTACTCCCAGCCTTCTCTTTGCCTTTCGGGTCACGGGGAGGCTTAACTAACAGCTGACACACCAAGAACACAAACAAAAACCCTAGATCAAAACCCAATATAGAAATGCGAAGAAGAAAATGAACAGTATGAAGAAGATGATGAAAATGCAGAAAACTTTACCTAGCGGAGGTTGAGGAGCGATCAATTTCCACCACAAATCACTTGAATCAAATACCAGGACACAAATGGGAAGGGAAAAGAGGAAGAAGGAGTAATGAGGAAGAGAAAACGGGATGAGAGGCAGTAGAAGTGGCTGCCCTTTCGTTCTCTTTCTTTTTACACCCGTTTAAAAAAACCCTAGCCACATGTCATCTTAAGATTGGTGGAACTTGACCACTCACACCTAGGCAACAACACACAATGCTAACCCAACTCACTTATACCCTACAGATGTGTGAGCAACACACACAAGCACAACCCAACAAACACACACACTCTAATACTATACGAGCACCCACACTAAAATAAAACCAAAAATCATGCATGATACCCAAAATACCCTTATGACATGCCAAACACATGCCATGCATGCACACACAAATGGGCTCATACTACTAGGGGGCAAACGGGGTGTGATACTCTTAGTCGATAAGATTTATATATGGTTCTTATGTCTCTGAAATAGAATGGTGCACATGTATACATGAATTTTGTGATTTGACTCTTTTATATCTTATTAATTATAGAATTTAGATGAGTTATTGTTTTGAGCCTGATAGTCATAGTAGTGGATAGATAAGCGCTTATCAAGGTCAGGGTGTGAGTGTAGCTACCATATATGGACCCATTTGGGTCTTCCGGCTGACCTCCAAGATGGTCATTTGAGTCTCCAGTATACCTCCGGGTATACATGTTTATAAAAGGTTTTGAGGCTTCAGTCTCTAGTATACCTACAGATATACATGATTAGAACATGTTTTGAGACCCATGTCTCCATATGCTTGGATATTGTGTCCTATCAGTATCAAAAGTGACCGTAATCCACCTCTAATGTGTATTCAGGCTAGTATATGTGGTTATTATGCATGTTTCCAATAATATGAATATGGATATATATTATAAGTATATAAAATTGGGATATGACAAGATGTGCTGTAATACTTGAAGTTGCATGTGAATGGTTAATTGCTTTATATTGTGTGTTCCATTTGATGAATAAGTAATGGTTATATTCCGATATACATTTGTGTGATGAATACTTGTTATAATCATGAGTAGTATATGTTTGTATGCTTTGGTTATTGTTAAGTTTATATTATGTGATTGCGATTATAGTACATGCATGTGTTGTTTCTCTCCACTAAGCGTTATCGCTTATCACGGGCTCTTTTCCCGTGCAGGTGGCAGCATCATTTTGGAGTCGAACATCTGCAGGTCTGCCATTCGAAGTCTATAGTTAGAGTTATTTTATCTTCCGCTGTATTTTGTTGATGGAGTTTGATTTTGGAAGTGCATTTATTTTTGTAAAGGATTTATTTTGTATATGTATATGTTCCATATTTACAAATCCCTTTTGTAAAACTATATCGTTATCTATATGGATTTGTTATCTTTATGATTATACATATTTGCTTTTAGCATGTTTGAGTAAATGTCTATGAGTTTGTGCGTAGCACTCCGGTATCCTTCCAACGGCGATGACGGGGTGTTACACCACTAGTGGAGACAGTTGTGCTGTCGGCTGCTCTGCTCGGCGGGCCTATCGAAACTGGACTCATGCATACCCATCTAGAAAGGGCTGAGCGCATGTCCTGAAGAAACCCAAGACCTCACTGATCACCTTGCCTAACTCTATAAAAGCCTGAGCTTGCTCCGAACTCTGGCGCCTAGAGGCATCTCTGATCCCAGTCAGCTTAGTCTCTATTTGCTCCCTCAGCTTCTTAATGGACCTCGATATAATCGGTATAGAAGCCTCTAACACCTCCACCCAGAACCGAAGAGTTGAAATCGACTTATCCACCATTTGGATAGCCTCATCAGTCATCTAAGCCACCGCCGCCTGTGAGGCGCTTAGCCCCTACCTCAGCTCCTCAATCAGCCTCTCTTAGCGATCTAGGCGCTCACCTAGCACCCTATGCCTCTCCTCTATCCATCGTTCCATGGCAGCGAGGTTAGTAGTCACTGCTAAAATGACATCCTACTATGCCGACTAAGATGGTGACGGTGGACTAGGCCGCGATGGCTCTGCCTAAGGCTCTGCTGGTGGAGCTATGGATATAGATGCCCTTGGGTGCCCCGACCGACTATAGGATGGAAGCTTCTTGGCCTCGTGCTCCTCAGAGAGTTGGACCTACGGCGGTAGTGGGGTGAGGCTCTGAGCTTGCGGCAATACTGCAGTGTGCAACAGATCATCCAAGTCTATATCTGTAGACACCAGGGTCCCGAGTAGCCTTGATCAGGATTACCCGATGATGAAATTTAGCTATGCCGGCTTATAGGCAAAAAGATTGGAGCTCGGAAGTGATTTTTCCTTGTCTTTTCGATGAGCAAAAAGTGTATTTTAAAAATATTTTTAAAATTATTTTGGAGAAGAAAAAGTGTGTTTTAAGTTGAGGGTATTTTATTTTTTAAAAAAAAAGGTGTGAAAAATGATGAAAAAATGGTGAAAAATCGAGGGAAAATAATCGCGACGGAAAGGCGACGGATCCTGGGCGTCGCTAATGTGCGTGCGCGGAGCACGCCCGCTCCGACGCCTTGGGCGTCACTCGCTCCACGCGAGTGACACCTAGGCCATCGCTTGTTCCGCACACAGCGACGTGCGCGGAACGTCAGCTCATCAGCGCGCGGTTTGACGCCAATTTTCGGCAGTTATGCCCCATTTTTGCCCCATTTTCGACCCCCACTCATTTTTTAACGGTTTTTGGGTGGTTTTTGAGGGTGAAAACACTAGAAAAAATTCAGAAAAGGGGAGGACGAACTAAGAACATTTGGAGAGGAAAAAACTGAATTTTTAGAGCTTTTGAGTTGAGAGAAAAAAATCCATCTTACACACTTGTTTCCAAGAGTTTTCCTTCAAGTTTTCAAGCTATTTTCTAACCATTTTCACAGGAGAAGACAAGGAATTCAACACTTCTACCTTCAATTCTTCAAAACTGAATTTGAGGGTAATTATTCTTGGTTTTACTCATTAATTATCTTGTTAATTTCATTTATTTTTGCTTCCAATTAACATATTAAACGTGTAAATTCTTTTAGTCTCCATATTTTTCTTCTTCTTTTATCTTCAATTATTTATTTAACAAGTTAATTCTTTCAAATTTATCATATCATTTTCATGTCAAGGTGTTTATTTTTTATGCCATTATGCATGTTCAACTTAGGTTGTTAATGTTCTTTACATCCATTGATGTTTATTATGGCTATTATTGTTATAAATGCTAGTTTTATTATTATAATTTATATTACACTCATTTATTGATGTCATTAGGTATTAGTATCATTATTACCATTAATGTCATTGTTAATATTTTGCATGTATTTTAAAATTCAAATTTATTTTCTTATGCCTTTTATGTTAGATATTACTTTAGGCTTTATTATGCATGTTAAGTTTTATTATTCTTATGTTATGTTTTCATGCACATCTTAGGAGTATTAAAATTGATTGTCACTAATCTTTCATGCATGTTAATCACCATTATTAATAAATTGCATTTGCCATGATGTTATCTCACTTTATGCTTGTTAAATTGCATCATAATTATTTTATGCATGTTATAGTATCTTATGCATGTTATATGGTCATTATACATATTTTCTTTTATGTCATCTCATCTCTTTGGGTTAATTTCTAACATGAATCTCTTTTATTTTATTTTTGGTTGCAAATCATTGTTTTATTCTCATTTGAGCACCAATGCACGAGAAGGAGGATATGCGGAGTTTGGTATTTTCATTGCACATTTTCAATTCTCATTTTATTTATATTTCCTTGTATATATTCGTTGAATAAAATATTTTTTTATGCACGCATGAATAAAAACCACACAAATATTTCTAATAAATTAATTTGGATTTTTCATAATAAGTGGGACCAATGTCCTAATTTTCATCCCAAATAAATCATCACATCCAAAATGTTTTCTTTAATTGTGGATGCGGGGACCAAAGTCCTCATAATTAATGAATTCCCCAGTTTTATGTATGTTTGCACTTTTAAAAGGGAGTTGTATTCCGCTCCTGGTATTATTGTAATTTATATTTGATGTTATTTTTGATATGTTTATCTTATCGCTTTCAATATGAATATTTGTGCTTTTAAATTAAAACTGCATCGTGTGGAGAGAGAGCGGATTAATGATAATTAAAATTTGATCATAAAATAATCGAGGTAGAAATAGATGAGAAATCTCAGACCCAGCTCTGGTGTTTGGGCTCAAAGAGGCTAGAGGTCTACCCTCCAAGACACCTTTTTGTGCCACGAGACTTTAGCGCTAATCCTAGGCTCCTTAGGGCGAGAGGTTTACCTTCCAAGACCCCTCTGGCTGGCCCAAAATGGATACTAAGTGCAGTCTTAGGCTCTCCGAGGTGAGAGAAACTTTCCCAATGCTCTATTGGGTGGCGACTCCATGAAACCTCCTTGTTGCCCAACATAGACGCACTTGCGATTTATTGCAAGCTGTCAACGAAGCCACAAATGGCCCGATCGCCCTCAAGCGGGCGGTCCCATGGGCGGCCGCGGGGATCCAGCGCGCGTCACAGTGGCGACTCCACTAGGGACGATATGGTTCGAGATTTCGATTTGAAAATACCTCATTTAACATTTATGATGAAAATTTAATTCATAAATTTGCTTTCTCTCAAATTTGCATTCGCATCTCATTGGAGCCTTAGAATATGCTAGTTTGGTCCCTCTTTTAGCCCCGGTGCGTTCCTGAAGTACGACCCCATTTTCACTCAATTTGGGGAATTGTTAAGGATAATCACCAGCCCAAGCCTCGTACCTCAATGGTATATCAAAATGATGACCCGATCGGTTGTTATGCTCGTGATGAGCTAGAGCTGTCGGCAAGGATCATGCTTGGGTAGCCCTAAAGAAACATCTCCCATGACTAAAGCTCATGTAATGGCAATAGATACTTCCACTAGGTGAAATTTACTGTAATACTATGCTTGCTATATGGGCCATCATATATTAGACAAAATCAATTTAATTAAATGGTCTTCATCAAAGGCTTTCATGCCCCGATGGGCCCATCCTAGTTAAATTGAATTATTCAAATACATAAAGGCCAAACACCCATACGTATGTACATTAGATAGGAGCTGTTATGCTGCCGATTTTTCACCGCGCACCATACGTGTCCATTGGGTTCCACGTTAATCCATGGATCAAGCCCACCTAGGAAAGAGACCGCACTACCACGTGTGTAGGAGATATAAGGTTGGAAGGATCTATCTGCTTGCATGTGTTTGTCTATGTTGCATCAGCACGAGCATGCATTGCATTTTAATCATGCTTCATCTTAACAATTTTTGCATTTCAGCCATCATAGATTCTCTTGGGTGGTCTAGAGGTCCCGACGGACGGTTAAGAAGGACGCCGCTTTTGGGGTTAACAGAGTTAGTGTCAAATCAGAGTTCAGATTCAATCTCAGAAAATAGTGTGG
The DNA here is from genome assembly GCA_947683425.1 of Excoecaria cochinchinensis. Taxonomy (NCBI): domain Eukaryota; kingdom Viridiplantae; phylum Streptophyta; class Magnoliopsida; order Malpighiales; family Euphorbiaceae; genus Excoecaria; species Excoecaria cochinchinensis. The sequence goes on from CANTUQ010000158.1 coordinate 2,518,630, forward strand.
GGTTTTCTTCCGAATCATCAACAGAGGTAAGCATGGCTAATCCATCAAATGAGTCTGATGCAACTCGGGCAATAATTGCTGAGGAGGTAGGAAAGAGAATGGAGGAATTTGATGCCTGAATGATTGCAATGATGGGCAATCTTGCCGCCACAATAGATGGGCAACAAGCTGTTGCTGCCCCTATCCGAGTACCAGCTGAACAAGAGGCTGTTAGAGAAGAACATCCTGCTGCAATTAACCAACCAGTGGTTGACCCACCTAAAGTTGAGCAAAGAGTACCTGCACCTATTGAGCGCAGAGAGGGCCCCAGGTCTGAAGTTTAGTTTGGGGGAGATGAGCTAGAGGAGCGTACCGTAGCTAAAGAGAAGTCGCCAAAAATGGATGAGGCAATGTGGAGGAAAATGGAAGAGAGATTTGAGGCCATGGCAAGGATGATGACTGTGGGAAAAGGAATGAACCCAGAAGACCAAGAGCTGGATGGGGATGACCTGATTCCCCAAAATTTTAAGATGCCGGACGATCCCAAATTTGATGGCACCTCTGACCCTACCGCACACATCGAGCAATACTCGCTGGTCATGAAGGGAACGACTTTAACAAGAAAGCAAAAGATAGAGTATTTCTGCTTGACTCTCACAGGAGCTGTTATTGATTGGTACCGTGGGCTTGAGAGGAGGTCCAAGGAGGATTGGGACTTGCTAACCGAAGAGTTCCTTAAGTAGTACGATTGCAGTACCCGGATAGAGGTCACTTTGAAAGATCTCGAGTTGCTACAACAGAAGGCTGGGGAGTCCTTCCACAAGTACCTTACTCGGTGGAGAAATCGGGTTATGGAGATGAAACGCAAACCGGACACTTCTGATCAGATCCGGCTATTCATTCGAAATGCCAGCCCTTACTTGAGAGATGGACTGAAAATGAAGGGACTCAAGGATTGGGAGTCCTTGAAGGACATTGCCATAGAAGCAGAAGGAGAATATTTAGCCAAGAGGGCAAACAGCGAGTCCTATGCCAGGAAGGGATACAGCAATCAGGGGACTGTCAAGCCAGCAAGTTCAAGCAGCGGTAACAGAGGTGGGAAGACAGCTGAGGTGTCTGCAACAGGTGTAAGTCAGATATATTTCTCGAACTTGGGTAGGCCTTTATCATGGGTGCTAAAAAGGCTAGTAAAAGAAGGAAAACTGCGACCCCTATCACCTAGGCCGGCCAAAACCCAGGGACAGCCAGGGCACAAGGAGAATGAGTACTGCGCATTTCACCAACACACCGGCCATTTAACGGATGATTGTATAACGCTAAGGCATCGGGTCCAAGATCTAATTGACAACAAGCAGATCACCGATCCTGAGAAGAGAGAAAGCAAGAAGAACTCCGGTTATAATACAGTGCCACCTCCAATCTTTATGATTGGATCGAGCCTATCAGAGTGGTACATCATGCAAGATCTATATGGAAATGAGTATGTCGCTATTACTCGCCCTGCAGTGGATGGAGAAGGGGTTTCCGTGGCGACAATAGACTGTTGGTCCACTAGTGAGAGTGGAGATGATGAAGATGAAAAAAATGGAGAGTTTACAGATCCATGGGATTCAGAGGAAGAAGAAAGAGTAGAAGCAGTAATAAGAAGTGGGACGGTCATTCCAGAAGTTGAGAAGCAGCAAGACCCAGCACAAGCAATCGCAGAGAAGGAGCCAGAAGAAAATTCAATAGTGAAGCAACTAAAAAAGACCACGGCTCAGATATCTATTTCGGACCTCTTGAGACAGTCCCCCTCTCACCGATAGAAGTTAGTTGAAGCATTCAGTGTATCCACCATAGCAACTACAATCTCTCCATCCGAGCTTTTAGACCTTGTTAAGGGGGGATCCGGGGAGAAGTTGGTTTTTTCTGATGCAGACCTACCAACAAAGGGTCGCAACCACGACCGACCTTTATACATCAAGGCACAGATCAATGGTAAACACACCGCTTGCATCATGGTTGATGATGGGTCATCAATAAATGTTTGTCCTTTGGTGGCACTTCAGGCCTTTGGGATGGATGAGAGTATGTTAAGCAAATCTGACCTGACCATCACTGCCTACGACAATTCTAGGAGGCAAGCATTGGGAACTTTCAAAGCTGTTGTAAAGACGGGGCCCTTTGAGATAGAAATGGATTTTTTGGTCTTGCCGATTCTAGCAAACTTCTCAGCTCTGCTTGGAAGACCGTGGTTCCATAAGTTAGGGGGAGTGCCATCCACCTTACACCTGATAATTGAGATACCTCATGAAGGAGAGATAGTGAGCATTACAGCAGCAAGAGAGAACCAAGTGTCTGCCTTGGAGATCTCTAATTAGCCATTCAGCGGCTTTCATGTATCGGTGATTGGAGAAGAGCAAAGCTTAGAAGGTAGCCCTCAAGTGGTGAACATGCTAAAGAAGATGCACTTCCTCCCAAGGGCTGGTTTGGGAAAAGAGTCACAAGGGCGGCAGGATGCTATCACTACACGTGGTCAGAAGAATCAAAAAGGATTGGGCTACAAAGGAGAGTATAGTAAGAAGAAAGTGTCAGAGAAGATTCCCCATATTTCGGAGAGCTTTGTGCCATCATCATCGATTTGTGCTTACACCGGAGAAGAAGAGCCGCAATGGGTGGACGGGAAGATCATCCCGGGATTTGAAATTTTCAATGATGTCTTTGATTAGGAGATCGGAGTTGTTAAAGTTGTAGAGAACTTTTGGGACGAGGAGATTATGACCCAATGCAGCATCTGGGACAGGGATGAGCCCCAAGAGATTGTCACTGATAAGATGTTAGCCACTAAGCTCAAAGGGAAGGAGAAGATAGTGGAACTAGAGCCGAAGATTGAAGACCTCAAGATTTCACCAAATCAAGAAGCCAAAGCACAGTCGGCTGCAGCATCGGTGTTGACTGAAGTTGATAGTCATTTAGATTCTCTTTTTATGCCGGAACTCTTTGGGAACAATGTTAATGTTTCTAATTATGTTAATGAGATGAATAACTTTGCTTACTTGTGTGATGTTTCTGATGATTTCATTTCGCATGGTCATAAGCATGATGCATTCATTTTTGATATTAATTCAACTGGCACAACTGCATTTAATCTCGGAACTTTGGAAAATCCAAAGGAAATTTTGCTAGCATCAGACATAACTCCTGAAGAGAGAATAAAATATGAGAGAATATTAAAAAAATATTAAAAAGTCTTTGCCTGGACCTATGAGGATATACCGGGAATAGATCGAGATGTTGCCGAACACGCCATCCCAACTTACCCAGAGTTTAAACCAGTCAAGCAAAAACTCCGGAGACTTAGGCCAGAATGGGCACAGAAAGTGAAAGAGGAGATCCATAAGCAGATTGAGGCTAAGTTCCTGATAGATGTTCAATACCCAACATGGTTAGCTAATGTGGTTCCTGTAGCTAAGAAAGACGGTAAGGTTTGAGTATGCGTCGACTATCGAGACCTGAACAAAGCTTGCCCTAAGGATGATTTCCCGCTGCCTCATATTGATGTGCTAGTAGATAGTGCTGCTGCTTGTATGATCTACAGCTTTGTGGATGGGTACGCAGGGTACAATCAAATCCTTAACAAGATAATGGATCGAATTAAGACAGCCTTCATCACCGAGTGGGGGACATACGCCTATCGAGTTATGCCTTTTGGGTTGAAAAATGCAGGGGTAACTCATCAGAGGATGGCCACCAAGGTTCTCAATGACTTAATCCATAAAGAAGTAGAGGTGTATGTCGACGACATGATGATTAAGTCGGCTACTAGAGAAGGTCACTTTGAGGCTTTAGAAAAGTTCTTTCAAAGGATCAGCAAGTATGATCTACGCCTCAACCCCAAGAAATGCATTTTTGGAGTTACATCAGGAAAGTTGCTAGGCCATGTAGTAAGCTAGAGGGCAATTGAGGTAGATCTCGATAAAGTCAAAGCCATAAGAGAGATGCTTGTGCCCAAGAAGGAGAAGGACGTCAGAAGTTTCCTAGGAAAGCTTCAGTATATCAGCCGGTTTATTGCCAAGCTAGCTTCAGTATGTGAGCCTATTTTCAAGCTTCTTAGGAAGAATCAGCCGGGGGTATGGAACGATGACTGTCAATTGGCCTTTGACACCATTAAGGAGTATTTGTTAAATCCTCCGGTGTTAAGACCATCACGCCGTGCCAAACCACTAATCCTGTACCTGGCTGTGGAAGATAACTCAGTGGGTGCAATGATGTCTCAGGAAGATGATTTTGGTGTAGAGTTTGCCGTTTACTATCTTAGCAAGAAATTCTTGCCTTATGAAGCCAAATATGTAGAGGTGGAAAAGATTTGTTTAGCAGTTATATGGGCTTCTAAGAAGTTGCGACACTACTTTCATTCCTTCAAGGTACAAACGGTTGCCAAACATAATCCGCTCAGATACCTTCAAGAAGCACCCTCTCTACTAGGGAAGATGGGAAGATGGTTACTGCTGTTGCAGGATTTTGAAATTGAGTACCTAACCAAGAAAACCATTAAGGGAAGAGCCGTAGCGGAGTTCTTAGCCGAGCATCCTATTGAGGGAGATCAGTTTGAATACAACTTCCCAGATGAAGATGTCACGGCCATAGCAGTGCAAGGGTGGCAATTATTCTTTGATGGAGCAGTCAATAATAAAGGAGCAGGCGTAGGAGTTATTCTTACGACCCCAGATGGTGAAAGGCTACCATTGGCTAAGAAGCTGAGGTATAAGGCTACCAATAATGAAGCAGAATATGAAGCTTGCATCTTTGGATTTGAAGCATTACTCGCTCTGGGGGTAAAGACCGCAAAAGTATTCGGAGATTCTTCCTTGGTAATACATCAGATCAAAAGGGAGTGGTCAGTCAAGGAAGAAAGGCTGTTGCCTTATGTAAAGCACTTGAGAACGTTGAGCAGCCAGTTTGAGATTTGCACTTTTCACTTCATCCCTAGAGACGAAAATCAGTTAGTCGATGCTCTAGCAACATTAGTGTCTATATGGGATAACCCAATAGGAGTTGCGATGAAACCTGTGCTGATTTGTAGTTCGGAAAGACCTTGCTTTGAAGCTGAACAGGTGATGGACATTGAGTCCACTGATGGAAATCCATGGTACTATGACATTCAGAATTATTTAGAGAGATCAGTCTTTCCAGAGGAAGCCACTGAGAGGGACCACAGAATGATCAGGCAGTTATCCACTCAGTTCATCAGTGTTAATGGCACTTTGTACAAAAGGCGAGCTGATGGTATCCAGTTAAGATGTCTGGCAGAGAAAGAAGCTAAAAGAGTTATGGAAGAGGTTCATGCCGGGGTTTGTGGAGCTCACATGAATGGCTTAGCCTTAGCAAAGAAGATCATGCGCCAAGGGTTTTATTGGCTCACAATGGATACAGATTGTTCAAAATTTGTGAAGCAATGCCAGTTATGCCAACAGTACGCGAATTTGAGGCATGTGCCAGTTTCAGAGTTACATAACTTAACATCTCCATGGCCATTTGCAGCTTGGGGAATAGACATCATAGGCGAAATCCATCCTACGGCTTCTAATGGGCATAGATTCATCATAGTTGCCATTGACTACTTCACTAAGTGGGTTGAGGCTGAATCTTTCAAGAAGGTTGATGCAAGGGATATGGCTAAGTTCATTGAGCGGAATTTGATATGCAGATATGGTCTCCCACATCACATTGTGTCTGATAATGGGGTGCAATTCCTGGCAGAGACTAAACAGATGCTCCAAAAATATGGGATCCAACATCATAAGTCTTCTCCTTACCGTCCTCAAGCAAACGGTGCAGTTAAAGCGGCGAATAAGAATGTGAAGAGAATTTTGGCCAAGATGGTTCAGAACTACAAGGATTGGGCAGAAAAGCTACCCTTCGCACTTTGGGGTTATAGAACAACAGTCAGAACCTCTAAGGGGGCAACACCATTCTCTCTGGTATATGGAACTGAAGCAGTCCTACCGGTTGAAATTGAGCTGAAATCATTGAGGGTAGTCATGGAAGCTGAGATTCCTGAAGCAGAATGGGCACAACAACGTTTGTCACAGCTAAATCTGTTGGATGAAGACAAATTACGAGCCTATTACCACAACCAAGTTTATCAAAAGAGGCTGGCTCGATCATTTTGCAAGAAAGTACGAAAGCATCCGTTGAAGGAGGGGGATTTGGTCTTTAAGATGATGAGACCGGGAGTGCCAGACATACGCGAAAAATTCAGACCAAGCTGGGAAGGTCCATTCATTTTGAAAAAGTTGCTAACAAAATGAGCAGCAATTTTAGCAGACAGTGATGGGAATGAGTTTAAGGACCCGGTCAATGTCGATAGACTTAAAAGGTTCCATGGCTAAAGACCAAAAAATAAAAAAAAAAGAGAATAAATGCCCCAAGGGTCAAAAACCGAAAAAAGGCGGCCTTGCTAAAATTGGCCGCCCTATCAGGGTGAAAACCGAAAAAAGGCATCCTGGGCAAAAATTAAGGGCCAAGAGAAAATATTCAATTGAGAAAACCCAAGAGGGCCGATTGATAATAGGAGTTTGATGCTGAAAAAATCCATTCCGAGATTAGGTGTAGTCATATGCTTTTGAATTCTTGTCAAATGAAAATCATGTATGATGAGATCATAGAGAAATGTACACAATTTTGCAATGAATACAAGAATATATTTTCATTGATCTTTCAATTCTGTCTTAAAAAGAAATATACCAATTGTTCATCTAATGATTATTGCTCAGTCCTTCATCGGATATGTGCTTTTTGCTCTTAACAGAAGCTTTGATGATAACTTTCTCTTAAAAAAAAATTAAAAAAAAAATAAGAAGAAGGCCGTTAGAGATGAAAATCGTAACTGGCTCTCTAAGCAAAAGTTAGGCCAAAGGGCAGGGTGAAAACCTGGAAATAGACAGTCTGCCCTACAAAAACAAAATATAAATATAAAATGAACAAAAGCCGCTGGATTGGGTTGGGTCCGTTCCAGGCAAAAATTAGGCAAAGGGTTGTGTGAAAATCCCCTAAGGGACGCATTTCCCGCAAAGAAAAGCTAGTGTGAAAATCCACAAGGGACGCACTACCTTTAAAACAATGACGTTCAATGCCTGGAGCAATAGGGCTGCGTTACTTCAGATAATCCAATTTCAATGAGTTAACACACAACACAGAACATGAAATAGAATCCCGGGTAAATGATCATTGACCAAGGGGGCAAAGGATGTACACCGGAGGTCTTTTTTCAGAAAACTTGTCGACGATCCTCGGGATTCCGGGGGCATGGTAGAGCAGGCAAGCTATAGCCTCAGCAAACATTGGACCAGCTAGGACATGGTCTATACATTTTTGCAAGCATTTGCATTCCATATCATACACACATGATTTCTTGTATATTTCTACGCATACAATCTAGCAGGAGAAAATCGGCGGGGAACACCAACAAAAGCCGAGTGACGACACCAGTCCAAACGTCTAAAGGAGCACAGCTCCAAAATTCACAGCAGTTAGCACGATGGCGGCACTACCCACAAGAGGTTAGCACGACCACGGCACTATCAATTCACAACGGTTAGCACGATGGCGGCACTACCCACAAGAGGTTAGCACGACCACGGCACTATCAATTCACAGCGGTTAGCAAGATGGCGGCACTACCCACAAGAGGTTAGCACGACCACGGCACTATCAATTCACAGCGGTTAGCACGATGGCGGCGCTACCCACAAGAGGTTAGCACGATCACGGCACTACCAATTCACAACGGTTAGCACGATGGCGGCACTACCCACAAGAGGTTAGCACGACCACGGCATTACCAGTTACAACCAAAAGACAGCCTGCCTATAACACGGCAACAACAATCATCATAACTCCATCCAGCAGGAAGATCGCCGCTTCAGGTACGCGTTTCTTTCCTTTTCCTGAATTTTGGCTCCCCTAGGCACCCATGCACTAGCCTCCCCAAAATTGGGGGCAACTGTAGACACCAGGGTCCCGAGTAGCCTTGATCAGGATTACCCGATGATGAAATTTAGCTATGCCGGCTTATAGGCAAAAAGATTGGAGCTCGGAAGTGATTTTTCCTTGTCTTTTCGATGAGCAAAAAGTGTATTTTAAAAATATTTTTAAAATATATTTAAAATTATTTTCGAGAAGAAAAAGTGTGTTTTAAGTTGAGGGTATTTTATTTAAAAAAAAAAAGGTGTGAAAAATGATGAAAAAATGGTGAAAAATCGGGGGGAAATAATCGCGACGGAAAGGCGACGGATCCTGGGCGTCGCTAATGTGCGTGCGCGGAGCACGCCTGCTCCGACGCCTTGGGCGTCGCTCGTGCGGGCCGTTACTCGTTCCGCGCACGTCATGCACAGAACATCCGCGCATCAGCGCGCAGAAACGTGCGCGAGGCGCATGTTTGACGCCGATTTTCGGCAGTTACGCCCCATTTTGGCCCATTTTCGACCCCCACTCATTTTTAACGGTTTTTGGGTGGTTTTTGAGGGTTAAAACACTAGAAAAAATTCAGAAAAGGGGAGGACGAACTAAGAACATTTGGAGAGGAAAAAACTGAATTTTTAGAGCTTTTGAGTTGAGAGAAAAAAATCCATCTTACACACTTGTTTCCAAGAGTTTTCCTTCAAGTTTTCAAGCTATTTTCTAAGCATTTTCACAAGAGAAGACAAGGAATTCAACACTTCTACCTTCAATTCTTCAAAACTGAATTTGAGGGTAATTATTCTTTGTTTTACTCATTAATTATCTTGTTAATTTCATTTATTTTTGCTTCCAATTAACATATTAAACATGTAAATTCTTTTAGTCTCCATATTTTTCTTCTTCTTTTATCTTCAATTATTTATTTAACAAGTTAATTCTTTCAAATTTATCATATCGTTTTCATGTCAAGGTGTTTATTTTTTATGCCATTATGCATGTTCAACTTAGGTTGTTAATGTTCTTTATATCCATTGATGTTTATTATGGCTATTATTGTTATAAATGCTAGTTTTATTATTATAATTTATATTACACTCATTTATTTATGTCATTATGTATTAGTATCATTATTACCATTAATTTCATTGTTCATATTTTGCATGTATGTTAAAATTCAAATTTATTTTCTTATGCCTTTTATGTTAGATATTACTTTAGGCTTTATTATGCATATTAAGTTTTATTATTCTCATGTTATGTTTTCATGCACATCTTAGGAGTATTAAAATTGATTGTCACTAATCTTTCATGCATGTTAATCACCATTATTAATAAATTGCATTTGCCATGATGTTATCTCACTTTATGCTTGTTAAATTGCATCATAATTATTTTTATGCATGTTATAGTATCTTATGCATGTTATATGGTCATTATACATATTTTCTTTTATGTTATCTCATCTCTTTGGGTTAATTTCTAACATGAATCTCTTCTATTTTATTTTTGGTTGCAAATCATTGTTTTATTCTCATTTGAGCACCAATGCACGAGAAGGAGGATATGCGGAGTTTGGTATTTTCATTGCACATTTTCAATTCTAATTTTATTTATATTTCCTTGTATATATTCGTTGAATAAAATGTTTCTTTATGCATGCATAAATAAAAACCACACAAATATTTCTAATAAATTAATTTGGATTTTTCATAATAAGTGGGACCAATGTCCTAATTTTCATCCCAAATAAATCATCACATCCAAAATGTTTTCTTTAATTGTGCATGCGGGCACCAAAGTCCTCATAATTAATGAATTCCCTAGTTTTATGTATGTTTGCACTTTTAAAAGGGAGTTGTATTCCGCTCCTGGTATTATTGTAATTTATATTTGATGTTATTTTTGATATGTTTATCTTATCGCTTTCAATATGAATATTTGCGCTTTTAAATTAAAATTGCATCGTGTGGAGAGAGAGCGGATTAATGATAATTAAAATTTGATCATAAAATAATCGAGGTAGAAATAGATGAGAAATCCCGGACCCAGCTCTAGTCTTTGGGCTCAAAGAGGCTAGAGGTCTACCCTCTAAGACACCTTTTTGTGCCACGAGACTTTAGCGCTAATCCTAGGCTCCTTAGGGCGAGAGGTTTACCTCCCAAGACCCCTCTGGCTGGCCCAAAATGGATACTAAGTGCAGTCTTAGGCTCTCCGAGGCGAGAGAAACTTTTCCAATGTTCTATTGGGTGGCGACTCCATGAAACCTCCTTGTTGCCCAACATAGACGCACTTGCGATTTATTGCAAGCTGTCAATGGACCCACAAATGGCCCGATCGCCCTCAAGCGGGCGGTCCCATGGGCAGCCGCGGGGATCCGGCGCGCGTCACAATATCTAAATCCATGTCAAAAGGGATGTGAGGCTGCTCCTCCTCCGGCTAGGGCTGATATAGTGGCTACTGCTCCTCCTGGGGCTGGTGTGGTGGCTACTGCTCCTCCTAAGGCTCTCTCGAAGCATCCTCGGCTGGTTGAAGTGGAGGGAGGTGGAAGAGGTGTCTAGTCTCTACAACTGTGAGCAGTCTATACTCATTCGGTCGATCCCATACCTGAGCTACCATCCCCATCGTCTAGGCTACAGCCAAGTCAACAAATAGGTCCTCATCAAATGGAGGCCCAAACACTGCTAGAGGAACTCTCAAATGTAAAAGCAGCCAAGTGATAATGCCTCCAACAGATATAAAAGGGGCTGTCCCCCTTGCCAACCTCACCAGAATAGCAAATATCTCATGGCTAACATTGAGGCGCTGGCTCATCACCATCATCATAAGCTCCTGATCTCTTCCTCATTGACCATCCTTGGATTGCCTGCTCGGCCTAAATATGAATTGGAGAGTACTCTATGCACCTACCTCAGCTCCTGCGATGACAGCATAGTGCTCTTTACCGTATCATGGTCGTACAGTGCTCCTAGCATGGTGATAGCCTCTCGGTGCTACCTCCTAATAGCTCACTGTGGTATCAACACGTCTCTCTCATGTGAAAGCCCCATGGCTTCGGTAAAAGCCCTACGGGTGATGCTGAAGTGGTCACCTCTGATCCTAAACTATATGATGCCCTCCTTTATGTCTGATCTCTAGAAACCTCTATAGTGGAAGGTGGCCAGAAACTCTCTCATAACATCCGAATATGTCCAGAATGCAGGCTGAAGGAACTTAGTCCAGCCTGCTGCCTCTAGTAATGCATCCACCTCGTGCAACATCACCATGCACTGAAGGAAGGGCTTGGAGATATACCAGCTAGTGCGGAACTTTATGCATGCTAGGGCCTAAAATCGCTCCCTAAGATCAGAGCCCATCCACTCTAGAGCTTGAGGCTTGGGCTACTCCTGGGGTATTTTTGCCCAAAATTTAGCCTGGTAGTAATTGTCTTAATTAAGGTTGTGTGGGAATTTAATTATGCAATTGGACTAAATTGAAATAACAAATAAAGGACTTAATTGAATAACTAAAAGAAGTTAAGTAGCCTATTGGCAATTGTGAATGGTTAACACTAAGAAGGATTTATAAGCTTAATTAAAAATCAGATTTACTTAGGTGAGGATGAAGAGAGAAGGTGGAATCCACGTGTGGGTTTAAGCAGTTGGCAGCTCTCTCTTTGCATGCAATATGAGGGTTGTAGAGAAAGAAGTTCACTAGTGCATTTGTTTCAACCATTCCTCTCTCTCTCAAGAAATCTATTTTCCATTCCTTCTTTTTCCGTGTGTTCTTCTCAATTTCTCATTTTTGATTTAATGAATTCTGCTATGTTTATTAAGTAGTTGGAGGGTAAACAAAGTTGTTTGATTAAAAGTTAAATGAATTGATTACCTCTTCTTCTCCTACTCTTTCTAGTTCTGTATATTGTGTTGGATTGAGGACTGATTTTGTGATCCAATTTTGGAAATTTGACCGTGTGTGCAGTTGAAAAATCAAAGCAAGATAAAGGGAAGGCCAAAGTTGGAGAAAGAATAAGATGGACTAAGGGACTAAGTGGAAAGACCGGATGATTCTTAGGGATGATAATGGACCATCGACTGCAATAGCTGTGTTGGGAAGAACGGAAGTTGATTAGCTGTTTAGAATGTTCTTTTTATTTTTTTGAACTGTTTAATAATGACATTTTAGTTTCATTAATAAGATGAACATTTTTGCTTACTTGTGTTATATCTCTAATGATTTGACTATGCATAATCATGATCATAACTCATTCATATTTGAAATTGATTCAATTGATGCTAATCCATTTAATCTCAGAAACTTGGGAGAACCCAAACAAAATCTTGATAGCATCTGTTATAACTCCTGAAGAGAGATCAAAATTTGAGAGAATTAAAACAAAAGGTGAAAAGTCTTTCCCTGCACCTTGGAAGACATGCCGGGAGATGATCATGAAGTCGTCAAACACACTAGGCTAGCATATCACAATCATGGACCAGTCACACAGAAGCTCAAAAGATTAAAACCGAAAGGAGCGAAAAAGATCAAAAGGAGGAATCCACAAGCAAAAATGAAGCCAAAATGTCTAGTCGAGCTTCGATGCTAGACTTAGTTGGTCGATGTAGTCTCAAATCGAGAAAAGGATGAGTGCGTGTATGTGTAAACTATTAGGATTTGAACAAAGCTTATCCTCAAAAGAACAAAAAAAAAGAACAAAAAAAAAAGAAAAAATAAAAAAGGAAAAGAAAATAATCAATATGTAGATCTGGAAAAAAAAATAAAAAAAAAAGAGAAACTATTTGGGGGAAAGCTTTGTTTAAATCCCGTTGACCAACACATGCTCGTACTTTGCCATTTTTCTTGATTTTTAAGAAGGACCAAAAGGGGTATATTGACTTACAATGGACACGGGTTGCTCGAGCATAGGAATAGACATCGTAGGGAGGTGTACCCTATGGCCTCCAACGGACAAGGTCATTAAAGGAAATCCAATATATCGATATGGCCTCCCACACCACGCAGGGTTCAAGGACAGAAGGATGATTTATGGCTAAGGCTAGGAAGTTCCTACAAGGGTATGACATTAAAGACCACAAGTCTTCCCTGTGTTACCCTCAAAACAATGGGGCAGGAAAGGATGCAAACAAGAAGATCTTGATCAAGATGGCTCGAAGCTACAAGGATTGAGCAGAGAAATGGCCTTTTGCACTTTGAGGCTAGAGAACCACCATCAAAACCTCTACAAGAGTCACCTTTTATTCCTCCATACATGGGGGTAGGAGCAGTATGGCCGATCAAAATAGAGCTCAAATCTTTAAGAACAGTCATGAAAGCCCAAATTTTGGAAGCCGATAGGACACAACAACGTCAGCGGCAATTGAACAAGTCAAACAAGGACATGTCATGGGATTGTTGCCACAGTCAGATCTATCAGAAAACATTCTGCTTGATCATTTAGAAAGACTGCCAGAAAGCATCCAATGAAAGGGGGAGATTCAGTCTTTGAGTAGATGAGACCAGATTTTCCAGACGAATGAGGAAAATTCAGACTAGTATAGGAAGACGCATTTATTCTCCAGAGATTGTTATCCAAGGGAGCAGCAATAGACAGTGATGAAGACTACTTCGAAAAACCGATCAATATCGACGAACTCAAGAGGGGGTCCATGGCTAAAGATTAAAAATCAAAAGAAGAGAATAAAAGTCTCGCGGGCCGAAAATCAAAAAAAGGTGGCCTTGCTAAAAATTGGCACCTCGTCAGGGTGAAAACCGAAAAAAGGCATCCTGGGCAAAAATTAGAGGCTTGAGAGAAAATATCCAATCAAGAAAACCCGAGAGGGCTGATTGGAGATAGGAGTTTGATGCTTACAAGATATACTCTGAGATTAGATGTAGTTTTGCATTTTAAATCAATGTTAGATAATGATCATGTATAGAGAAATCATACTGAAATATACACAATCTTTGCAAATACACGTGCTCATTATTTTCTAGTTCATTTATAAAAAGAGAAGTGTTGTTCATTGCTGAATGCACGAAATCTAAATGACTTCGCTCTGCTACTGCTCTCACCATCCGGATTTCTAAGTCGATGAGTTCTGCTATCGATTGCGGGATTGAGCACCCACCTCCTGAGTGCATTAGTGGGAGTGAAAGAACAACCCCTGATAAATGGCATAATAGTCTTCACCGACAGCTCGCCTAGAGGCCATGATGTTTGGAGGTAAGAGCCGAAGATAAAGGTCCACTTTGGAAAGATAGGGATGCCTCACTATATTATTAATCCCTCTGAATTATCGAGCATAATGGGTGGTAAGGTAAAAAGGCTGCCTCATGAAGTCTTAAAGAACCCGATCCTCATCTGCTACCTCACCCAATCTAGCAACACATTCATCAAGGGAGGCCATGGAATGCAACTGAGAGAAATACCTCAGAGAATAACTGCTGATTATCCTAAGAAGGGGCTTTGATAGTAGCTTCAACTTTTCTTGTAGCCATACCTGAAAGGCGGGAGAGTCTAAAAAAAAAAGAGGCCGTTAGAGGTGAAAATTGTGACTGGCTCTCTAAGCAAAAGTTAGGCCAAAGGGCAGGGTGAAAACCTCGGAACAGGCAGTCTATCCTTCAAAAGATGAAAATGAATAAAAAGCCACTGGAGTGGGTTGGGTCCATTTTAGGCAAAAATTAGGTACAGGGTTATGTGAAAATCCCAAAAGGGACGCATTTCCCGCTAAGAAAAGCTAGTGTGAAAATCCACAAGGGATGCACTACCTTTAAAATAATGACTTTTGAAGCCTGGAGAGATAAGGTGGCATTACCTCGGATAATTTACCTTTAGGCAGATAGTGCATAATGCAGATCATGATTCAGAGTCCTGGGGGTAAGATGCTCAGTGCCCGGGGGGCAAAGATGCGCACGACTCAATTCTCTTTGGAAAGATTATGGGTCAGAGTCCGTAAAGCCAAGACAATGTTTTTCTAGATCCTTGGGGGCATCAGACAATGTGGGCAGCCGAGCACCACCCTCAACAAATCCCTTAACCACCTGGGATGTGGTCTATCCATTTTTGCATATCACATGCATCTCAAGTGCATTCAATCTTTTACACGTATAGGTATGCACACACAATTCTTGTACATTAATCCTTTGCATGTGTTTCTTGTGCATAGTTTTGTATGTATATTTCACACACATTATTCTATGCGCACACACAATCTGTTGTATATGTTATTGTGTACATGATTCTGAGGGAAAGGTCCGAATAGACCTCATGAGAAAGGATGGTCCAAAGGATGGATTCAGATCAACATTATCGGCCACTGTATCCGGCATAAAATCAGGTGAATATGTACAAAGGTGGAATGCCAAAAAGAACAAGCCTGTCTAGGTACACCGTGCTAAGGGCAATCTGGAATCAAACAAATCTACAGAAACGAAGATCCTCTGAGAAGCCAGACCACCCACACATAGTTTAGTCAGAGGCAATCAGATGCAAGAGTGGCCCAGGGTACAGCTTTAGCTCTACATTGGCGCTCATCCATACCGAACAATCAGATCAACATAAAGCCCTCACGGGAATGGAATCTCAAGGATCTGCTCCTGGAAAGACATTTAAAAGAGCAAGCCTACTCATGCGCACCATGCCAGGAGTAGCAAGGTAAGTTTCTGTACCATGAGATGTATGCTTGTACACATTACACAATAATCAAGATGAAGTCCTCACGAGGAAAGAATCTCAAGGACCTGCTCCCAAGAGGGAAAAGAATAAGCCTCTCCATGCACACCATGCCGGGAGCGAACAAGTAAGTTTCTATGTCATATGATGTACGCTCACACACCTCACATAATCCGAATTCAAATGTATGTATATTGCACACACATGATTCCACACACGTACATAGTGTTTTGTATATGTACATGGCTCAGATGAAGGGTCCGAATAGACCTCATGCTTAAAGATGATCCAAGAGATGAGTTCAACTTAACATTGTCAGATTCATGCACGCCATGCCGGGGGCAATCAGGTAAGTTTCTCTATCATAAGATATACGCTCACATACATCACACAGTAAGTGTATCAAAGCCAAATTCAAATGTACAAATTCTCAAACAAATGCAAATATACAAAGAATACAAACTCTCAAACCAAAATAACCAAAATAACTTCTCAAACCAAAACAACAGAAAAAATGCAAATTCTCAAACAAAACAACACAAAACAAAAAGAAGAAGACATTTTCAAGGCCTTAAAAATCCAATATGCTGTAAATACATTCAAAATTAAAGATCAAAAACAAAACAAGGAAAAAATAGAAACAAAAATGAAAACAAAATAAAAAAATCACCCGCCTGCAGGCAAACAACAAAATTTCCAATCTAATTTTTTCTTTGAGAAAGCTCAAATCTTTTTTCCTCCCGGGAGGCTCAACATCAAATTCTCTCACCCTCTTGAGAAGTATGTAGGTCTTTTCAACAAGGAGGCTACATTGAAGATGATAGAGGAATCGATATCTGGCATGTCACAGTCAGTGCAATCAAGAAAATGGGGAACAACCAACCATCCTTCGGGGGCACACTCTGACATCGGCCCCAACAGGTATATACTGCCACAAGTATGCATCTTTTATATGCCCTGTACATTTCCTTTTCCCTTGTTGTAGTAAAAAAGAAGAGGTCCAGGATAAGCACCAGCAAAGAAAGCAACGAATGGTTCACCATACCGACCTAAGGATGGTCGACAGTCGAATAATGCACTAGACGGATGGGGGTTAGCAGATCAGATAATGCACTAGCCGTATGGGGGTCAGCAGATCAAATAATGTACTAGCCAAATGGGGGTTAGCAGATCAGATATTATACTAGCCGGATGAGGGTTAGCAGATCAAACATTGTACTAGCCGGATGGGGGTTAGCAGATCAGACACTATATTAGCCGGATGGGGGTTAGCAGATCAGAATATTGTACAGACCGGATGGTGGTTAGCAAATCAGATATTGTACTGATCGGATGGTGGTTAGCAGATATTACACTGACCGAATAATGGTTAACAGATAGGATGTTACACGGATTCGTCGGAGGTTACCAAGGTTATACTGTACAAGCCTAGAAGCGGCTACCAAGATAGAACGTTCAATCACATGCGATAGAACAAATTGCAACCGGGGTTGTAGTTAGAGAACACTACATCTCACAGACACTGCACGAGCCGAGACGAGGCCAGCAGAACACATGCCATAGAACAGATCGCAACTGGGATTACCGTTAGAGAACACTACATCTCACAAACACTGCGCAAGCCGAGACGAGGCCAGCAGAACACATGCGGTAGAACAGATCGCAACCGGGATTGCAGTTAGAGAACACTGCATCTCATAATGGGATTGTAGTTAGAGAACACTACATTTCGCAGATACTACACGAGCCAAGATGAGGCCAGCAGAGCACATGCGGTAGAACAGATCGCAACAGAGTTTGTAATCAGAGAACACTGCATCTCACGGACACCGTGCAGGCCGAGGTGAGGCTAGCGGATCACCAGCGGTAGAACATATCGCAAACAGAGGTTGTAGTCAGAGAGTATTGCATCTCATAGACACCGTGCAGGCAAAGGTGAGGCTAGCAGATCACCAGCGATAGAATAGATCGCAAATAGAGGTTGTAGTCAGAGAGTACTGCATCTCACAGACACCGTACAGGCCGGGACTAGGCTAGCGTATCACCAGCGGTAGAACAGATCTCAAACAGAGGTTGTAGTTAGAGAGTACTGCATCTCACAGATACCGTGCAGGCTGGGACGAGGCTAGCAGATCACCAGTGATAGAACAGATCGCAACAGAGGATGCAGTTAGACAACACTTCACCTCACACCATGCAGGCTGAGACTAGGCTAGTGGGACAAACCAGCCACCGTGCAGACCGAGATGAGGTTAGTGGGGGACAAGTGATAGAACAAATTGCAACAGAGGATGCAGTTAGACAACACTTCACCTCACACCGTGCAGGCCGAGATGAGGCTAGCGGACAGACCGGCCACCGTGTAGGCCGAGATGAGGATAGTGGGATAGAACAGCCATGCAGACCTCAATGAGGTTAGTGGGGGACATGCGATAGAATAGATCACAACAGAGGATGCAGTTAGACAACACTTCACCTCACACTGTGTGAGACGAGATGAGGTTAGCGGGGGACCAGCGATAGAACAAATCGCAACAGAGGATGCAGTTAGACAACACTTCACCTCACACCAGCGGGATAGACCAGCCTCCATGCGGACCGAGATGAGGTTAGCGGGGGACGTACGATAGAACAGATTGCAATAGAGGATGCAGTTAGACTACACTTCACCTCACACCATGCGAGCTGAGATGAGACCAGCGGGACAGATCAACCACCGTGCATGCCGAGACGAGGACAGCGGGGCAGACACGATAGAACAAATCGCAATGAGATTGTGGTTAGAGGACACCGCATCTCACAGATGCCATGCAAGCCGACCGGAGGTGAGCGGGACAATGCGATAGAAATGATTGCAAATGAGCCAAAGTCGGATAGCACTACACCTCAATGGCAACAAGTCGCAACATTCCACACAGCAAAAAGGTAAGGGCTGCCTCAAGTACGCATCTCTTTCCTTTCTCTCTGAATTTTGGCTCATCTAGGCACTAGTGCACTAGTTTCCCCAAAATTAGGGGCAACTGTAGACACCAGGTCCTGAGGCAACCCAGATCAGAGTTACCCAATGATAATAAGATGCCTTGCCACAGACAAAAATGTTAAAAGTGGCGATTTCCTTGTAAAATTTGCATTTTAGAGTGAAAAATAAAAAAATGATAAAAAATATTTTAAAAATTAGATTTGAAAAATGGGGCTTAGAAATTACAATATTTTTAGTTTAATTGAAAAATTTTTTAAAAAAAATTTCGGAGCGTCGACCGCGCGGTAGTGCCTGCTAAAGCGTGCGCGTGCGCACTAGCCCGCAGCGTGCTACTGTGCCTCGCACACACGCTGGGCGAGCGTTCTCGCCCAGCGTGCACTATAAATGCTCATTGGGCATGCCGAGGGGCATCCGTGGCCCCTGTCCGCCGCAAAACGCCCATTTTTGCCCGAAATTCATTTTTTTTCCGGTTTTTTCACATAAAATCCATTTTTTATCCCATTCTTTCAGGTTTTTTAAGGATTTATTCAATTTTTAAAATTCAAAATAGGGAATATCTGATTCAATTAGTTCTGATCCCTTAAAAATTAATTGTTTTCCTATTTTCTTGATATAAAAGGAAAAAGATGAAAAAAGGAAATGGATGAATTTTAGGGTTTTATTTTTAGGTTTTTCTCTTCTTCTTCCACTTAAATTCTCTCTAAAAATTCCAAATTTTCCCCAAGCAAAAAATCAAAAGAGAAAAATTCATCTTTCATTCTTTTTCCAACATAATTTCTTCTGAACATATATTTAGAAGGAGTTTTGTTGTTTGGTTTAATTTTTGAGACAAATACAACAATTATTTGTTCTCAAAATTCTTTTTTAGACCTTTTATTTGTGTTCAATAAAACTTTTTCCATTGATTTTCTCTTGAATCTCTTTTTGATGAAAATTTAATTTCGATACAAACTGTAACACCCCCATCGTCGCCCCCATTAGAAGGGCACCGGCGGGCGTGCTACCCGACGCTCACTCACATACTTGCACACATACAATAAACGGAAGCACACATTCATACAATGACGACATACGAAAATACAGCGTAAATTAAAACTTTAAAGAAACAATATCTGAACATACATACATACAATCATTTAGCGGAAGCAGAATGTGAAAGATAAAACGAAAGAATAATTGAAAACCTAATTACAATAAGATCCTTACATAGCGAAATACATAAGCAAAAAGCTAAAAAATTACATAATCCGAATACAGGAGCTAAAGCCAAAAATAACAAAACACTTATAACTCCTATGTGGCCGACCTTGCAGATGCTCGACTCGAACCGAACCAAAATCTGCCACCTACACGGGAAAGGAACCCGTGCTAAGCGATAACGCTTAGTGGGGAGGAACAAAGACAACCAACACTAAACAAATGAACATATATCATCGTGCAGAATTACATATAAACTCATATGCAAACACTTACCGATTCCACCGAAGTCTCAGATATCAAAAGGCGGATCAAACCAAGACACAAATAATATATGACACATTAACTGATACTCGAATTACGAAGTTGATGCACTATACTACCATATAATGATGGACACAAATATCATACAATGCCACTAAAGGTCCAAACATACAACTATCGTGCCATAATACACGCACCCACTACAAGAAATTACACATTTTATGACGCAAAAAATTGTCATGAAAAATTCATTTTTCGTCGCTGAAAAAATAAGGTGACGAATTTTTATCGTCACAGGCAACATAACGGTAGGCACGTAACATAAAAGTTGACGTGACAATTTACGTTTTTGTCACCTTAAGTATTGTTTTTTATGATGAAAATGATTATCGTCATTTTTAGTTCTTACTTTTTATGACAAATATTATGTCATAAATAAAATTATATTTTGTCACATTATATTCTTTATCGTTACAAAAGATTGGCATTTTTTATGACAAATTTAAAATTTGTCACGAAATTAAATATTTTTAATGACGAAACTCTGCTTCTAATTAAAACTATTAAGTATTGGTTATATAATTATCGTCACAAATAAATATAATTTTTGTCATAAAATATTTAATGTCGTCATTAAATCTAATACTTTCAGTGACGAAAAATAATTTCGTCATTAAATTAATGTATACTAATGATGAATATAAATCGTTATATTATTTTATAAATTAGTGACATAAATACAGACAAAAATAATTATCACAAAAATAGTTTTAGTGACAATTTTTTATTGTCATTAAATTATTTTTTATATTACAATATTAATATCGTAATTGTAAACATTATATCGTCATTTATGAACTAACAAGTCGACAAATTATAACAAATATACTCGTCATATATGCGTTGTATTAAAAATGATACATTTTAAATTTAATGTTATATAGTCAATTAAATTTCTAAAAAAAATCTAATATAATGTATTTATTCAAATAAACGGTTAATTAAATAAAAACATACTACTTAATGCAAAAAATTAAATTTGTATCCTAATCCAGAAATAAAATCTGTTGAAATCTCAAAATTTACATCCTGTTCCTACAAAAAAAAACCTTTATTAGATAAAAAAAAATTCAATCATGTAACACTCTTAATCTATACACACACTACGGTTCCAACGATACTGCACGATTACTTGATTGTCTTAAACTACTCTTAAAATTGTTGCGAAATCCGGGTAATTATTTTTTTTATCCTTTCACTATACCCATCTGCCCTATATATAGCTATTTAGTTCTACTATTCATTCAATCAAAATAAAAATGTCACTTAATTCTACCGAAATTTCAGCAAAATTTCCTCTATAATATAGCCTATCCCCCTGTAAACAATAAAATCTTTACACTTCAAATAATCATATATCTATTCACCCCGTTTCAATTCAAACTCCAACACAATTTTCTCCATCCTCCAATTTAAGTCCAATCTCACATACTATTTAAGTACTTTTCAAGACAAATAATTACAACATATAAAGGAATCTTATAAATTTATAAGATAAAAAAAAGGAGAAAAACCTGATAATGAAAAGTTGACACTGCTGTAGACATTCAAAAATATAGTTGATTCTTGTATATCCTAAAAAAATGAGAAACAAATATTATTATTATAAATATATTGATATATTATAAGTATAAATATATTAATATATTATTAATAATAATATGCTCAAAATAAATAAATTTAACAAATTTACATGACATACAAAATATATTTACTGCTCCATTCACTTTAAGAGCTATAATCACACTGCATTTCCCAATTCAATTTGAATTAAAAAAAAAATCAACCAAATAGTCAAATAGATAACTTACATATAAATCTGTTTCTAGAATCAAAATGTAGAAAATAAAAACCAAATGGCAAATTAACAAATGGCAGTACATTATCCATCATTTCATATACCCAAATATGATAAATCCTAAACAGTAATGTACAGAAAGCAGGATTGGTGTAACCAATAATAACTTAAAGTACAAATCAATAAAACATAAGCATATTATGTTTAGAACACAAGCCAAATAAAAGGCACTATATTCAGGTCTCCAAGTGACCAGTACTGATCATTTCATAATTGTAAAGAAAAAAAAAAGATAGAGGCCAATTAATTTACCATCTAAAGCCATCACAATCACTGCTAGAGGACCCAAACCATCACAGACACAATTAATCAAACTCATAAATAGAAACATCATTAATTTTTATCTGACAAATATGAAAATACACATCAGAACAGCCATAAAATTATTTTGATAAAACCAAAATAAGCAGCCTAACCCAAAACCATCAAATAAAACCCAATGCATCAGGCAAATGTAAACTATTCCATTTCCACAAATTAACAATTACATAATCCACACAGTTCCATATTTAATAATAACAGCCCCATTTCCACAAATTACATAATCCACACAGTTCCATTTCCACAAATTAACAATTACTTAATCCACACAGTTCCATATTCATTGGTCATACACTTTTTGAGAAATATTACAAGTCTTTATATTAGATAATTTGATATTTTTAATAAATTCGAGAAGTAATATAACATTTTATAGTTCAGGAAGATAATATATTAAGTGGAAAATTTATTTATTATTCCATGTCCATTATGTTTAACATTGAAAAGCTAAATATGTTTTATAAAACCAAACATACCCCTGAATAGGTTACATGGAAGCTGGTTTTGTCACTTTAAGAGCATTTAAAAAAAGAAAAATTATTTTAAACTAAATATGATCCATTTCAGATAGTATAAAATATGCCCTTATCCCTAAATAAAATACATGAAGAATAGCCATTGTCATAGCCAATATTATTTAAGACCTTTGAGCTCTTTAGATATACACTCAAATCAAATTAGAAAGAAAATGGAGTTTGGCTAGTGAATGTAGAGAAACTCTAGCCACACTAATGAGCATATATCACACTCGGACAATGTTACTGCCCTTTTTCTATTGCTATCAAACCACCATTATTATCCATTTCTATTACATGCCTACGTCTGATTATACAGCAATATTTTCCAAATAGCAAACCAGTTTTCGAAACAATGGAACAATACAACAACTAAACGATCAACCGTGACATCTACTATCCAACAAACAGCTATGTCAACTCTACAAAGCATATCTCAATCTTCAGGAAGAGAAATTGTTAATGATCAATTATGAAGATAATCTGCTGTATAATTCAACTAATTATCAAATCTGTATAAGTATAATTTTGCATATTTATTTTTCACAAGATTAAACATACAGTAATTTCTGCATATTTTGCATAATATCAACATGCACATTACACAAATCAAATATCCTTTATAATATAATTACTTTCACAAATCTATACAAATCAATTATGCACACACACAATTTCTGCACAATCAAATCTACATAAATATCAAGAATCAAGAAAATGTGTTGTATATTTCTACAGACATCAAGTTTTCTTATACCAAAATCATATTCAAATTGGACGGGATTTCACAATCAATTACAAGAATTAAGCTCAAGAAAAACAGAGTTTGCATCACCATGAATATAAATGCAAAATCTATTGCAAAAACAGAACAAACTTATGTGTATGCATACTGAAGATTAAACAAAATCCATAAAACAGAACAAACATACTGAAGATTAAACCAATTACAAAAAATAAAACACAAGTAGAGAAATGATTTTGATCTGTTAATCTGCCAGTAATTATGCATTATCTCCAACCACCACTATTGATCAAATTTCCACATGAAAAATGATTATAACTATGAATATGATCAAGTGTTTATGCATAAAAAAAAACGCATGCGTTAGGTGCCAAAGATGAAAATTACTTATTACAGATATCATAGTAAGAGTTATACAGTGAATTAAAGTTTTAAAAGGGTCAACTAAGATGGGCATGGGAAATTATTAATTCCTAAACCCTAATTCAAAAATCCAACATAAAGTAGAAATTAATTTAATTAGCTTTTAAATTCATTTGATCTGCTATTTCAGTTAAACTAATGCAAAGATTTCAATACTACACATTAGAATCTGCTCGCAACAATAAATTCAGTTAGCATTTAACATATACAGTAGAAATCGTAAATAACTCTTGCCCACAAACAAATTAGAGCAAGCAGAATCTGCTAGATACGGAAGAAAATATTACTATCTTAGTAAAAAAACCACACCTGGTTGATATCACGAAACAGAGTGAAGGAGAGTGAGATCGTGATAGAGAGAAAGAGGGAAACAGAGAGTGTGAGACTGGGACAGAGAGAGCGAGACGATATAGAGAGAAAGCGAGAATGAGACAGAGAGAAAGCATGAGATCGGGTAAAGGATAGCGAGGTTGAGGCTCTTCTGCTTCTTCTTCTGTCGATGGCACAGGTTGACTGAGAATAGTGCGATTGAGAAATGGGAGAAGAACGATCGCGTGATTGAGAGAAGGCAGAAAATAGATGGTTTAGGGATTAACCAACTTATTATCCTATAAACCGAAGCAAAAGTTTCCAACCCAACCCAAAAACCACCTACATCATATTTTTTTATTTACATTCGATTAAGTTGATCGGTTCAACCAATAAATTGAACAGTTCTAATAATAGGATTTTATGAATCAGGTAACCATTACATATTTAAGTTATTTTTCTCAATTTTTTTAGTTGTTAACTATGGTTCAAATGTATTACTTTTATTTATTTATTTTTTTTTTATTATTGTTATTTATCTATATAAAGCTGAAGATTTGGATGATTTTAGGAATTTCTATCATTTAAGAAAAATATTTATTTTTTTCTAATTAAATTAATAATTAATTAATTGTTCTATTAATTAACTTTTAATTTAATTAACTAATATAGTTTTTATAATTTATTAAGGGTGGCCATGAATCGATTAATCAGTTTATGAGCCAAAAAATAATCAATTCATTAATATCGATTTTTTCAAAATAATAACTATTAATCAGTCAATTGATTTCGATTTTCAGACCAATTCATTTTAACATGTAGTGACTCGCGTAACTCAACCTGAGTCAAAAGTTATGACCCCTCAAAATTTTCAATTTTTTAGCCGGTCGAGCTGGTCCAGAAAACATTTCAAAATCTATTTTGCATCAAATTCAATTATTTTTTATGACATAATTTCTTTGTCATATATTAACATTACAATCAACTATGACAGAAAATTATTATTATCATAAATTGATTGTATTGATGACGAAATTGTATTTGGTCATAATATATTCCTTTTTTGTAACATATTTATTTATCATAAATAACATTATTGTGACGAAATAATTTTATCGTCACTAATTCATTAAATTGTGACAAAAATAATTAATGTCACAAATAAAATAAATATTTCATGAAGAATTTATATGTCGCAAATAGTAAATTTTTTCCGTTATATTTTTTCCTTCCAAAAGAAAAAGGTTAAAAATTTTTGCTCCATATCAAAGGTGACGAAATTGTATCTCGACACATTATATTATTTTTTGTAATACATTTAATTGTCATAAATATAATATTTTTTATACCGATATGTTATTTGTGACAAATAATTTTATTATCACTAATTTATTTAATTATGACAAAAATAATTCGTCACGAAAAATAAATATTTCGTGACGATTTTATAAGTTACAATAAGTTATTATTTTGTCATTAAATTTTTTCCCTAAAAAAAATGGTGGGAAATTATCTCTCCTAAATAAACCATGACGAAATATATTTTTTCATCACAAAATTAATCTTTTAGTGACGATAATTAAAATATAAAATGACATAAAATAATTTTGTCACAATAAAAAATAGTATGGTGACGTTTTAAAAAATTTGTCGTCGTAAGTTATAATTAATGACGAAATTTTATGCGTAAATAAAAAATTCGTCACAAAAAGTAAATTTCTTGTAATGACCCTAGCCGAGAACCGATTGACAAGGTCAAAGCACAACACTTCTGCTGCGCAACTCTGATATAAATAATATTATGCCGAAGACACTCCAAAGCAGAGACCAAAATAATAACATAACATCACATCATCATGCGAAAATACGAATAAATCTTACATGCACTTACTCAGATCCATTAAGTATCAACGCATAATCTCTAACTATCTAAACATGCATAAGACCATCACCCAACAATGCTTATTCACTAACTAAAACCACTTACAAAGCTAATACGCCACACCCTCAAATTACTACATCAATACATGTAGCAGCATACAGAGAAACATAGAAACCTAACAACATGCTGAAATTACTACAACAGCAGAGACTGGCATAACATATACACAGCAATACTCCATAACACTACACAATATAAATGTTACCACACCATGTAATGTAAACGCATGTCAACATACCGAAATCACTATGATGGCATAAACCAAGGAAACATATATCGTGGTTCTACCTTTATAGCATTCAGGAGGTCAAGTTCATAAGATTAAACATATTAATTTGCATACTTAAAGCCACCACTGATCCGATTCACTTGCTTATATACAATAAAAACATGCTTGAGTCACAAATTTAAATGCATTAGTCGAATCACATTCAAAGCATTTTGAAGCTTATAACACATCATATAACAAATGCGCATAATCAGGTCAGATATAAAATCATGCTTATTCAGATATCACATTCTCATAGTTATCTCGAAGCAAAACAAAACAACAAAGCACCTGCAGACTCACAATAGTGGATAACGACTGTACGGGCAGTACCTTACAGGTACAAATCGGCCAAAGGGTACCTTACGGGTAGGAATCGAAAACCATTTCATTTTATCACATTTAAAACATTTTACTGAGGGGGAATCTTAAACAAGATCCAAACACATTGAAAAGGATCGCGAGGATGTAAACACATTAAAAAGGGTTCGCGAGGAACTAAACAGGGACCTGATCAGGGTCCAAACGTCCAAAGGTGTTGCAGCTGAAGAGACTCTATTAGGCATGCCTAACTATCCACTAGACTGACTCTCGCAGGTCATGCAAACAATTCATGTTTCTAATCGCATAACGCATATACATATATATATATAACATGCATAAACCAGAGTACAATAGACATATAAATATGTTCATAATGTCGATCATTCCTCATACAATTCATATTGCAAAGCATATAATATAATACAGTCAACACACTTTAACATTAACCAATATTCTAAAGCATATCAGAGTCAAGTATAGTAGCACTATCATGCTAGTGATTATCAATACAAAATCCTAATCATGCAATAGATGAGGATAACTAAGTATAAACCCTGCATAATCCAAATTACATTATGCATAACACATTGAGTTCAACGGCTAAAGCGTAATAATGCATTCAGACATCAACCATAGTATTCAATTAAATTTGGCATAGCATAATACCAACACATGCTGAGTTCATAACTTAAACCATAAATAACTTATTCCAAAATTTATTAAAGCATTCCATAAATTCAGCATAACAAAACATACCATTAAATGGTGAGAGATATGTAAAATGACACTAAATAATATTTAAAACCAAACATAAGTAAAGAAGGAGTGAAAAAGAAGAGGATAAAAAATCTGCAAATTTTAGGGACAGTAGCGTTTTACACGGCGGTATGACCAATCCAAACCGCCGTGTAAGGCATCTTACACGGGGGTATGGTATAACCCATACTGCCGTGTAAGACGGCTTATACAGATACCAGTAGAGGCGTTTCACACGGCAGTAAGGGGAAATCCATACCCCCGCGTTGAATGCTCAGCACAAAACGCTTCCTGGGTAGTAGCGTTTTACACGGCGGTATGGGTATGTCCTTACAGCCGTGTAAAACCACGGCTTTGCTTTTTCTGAGGAATTTCCTCAATTCACACAGCGGTGAGCCAATTCCTTACCGCCGTGTGACTTTTGGAAATTCCAGAAATTGCAGAAAACACTCCTATTCCGAACTCAAAACCACATACATCACAATATGCACATTCCAAACCATAAAATCGACCCAAGAACTTACCATTCCAGCTCAACTCACACACACCCTTACAATAACTTACTTAATCATTCAATTAATCCAACCAAATAGTAACCACAAATTAGGAAAACCCATATATGCATAACTCACAAAATCACAATCTTAAACTCACAAATTAAATTCTAAACTCAACATACTCAAAACCCCAAGTCACATACACCATTTAAGCACCAAATATCATGCAAATTCCAAAATTTAAAAAAAAATACAAAACTCATCAATACATAAAAATTTCCCAAACAAATCATGCATAAACTCATATCAACACTCAAATTTCTGGAAATCACACACAGATACACATTCATGATCCAAGAAGAATGAGGGCAGAGACAACTCAAAACTCAAATGCAGAAATCAAACTCCCAATCCTCTTGTTGCACAAACAGCTGCTCTCTTCATGCTTCAATCTTTAATCTTCTCTTTTCCTTTACTTTACTTCTTCTTATCACCAATCACTTGCATAAACAAAACCCATAATTCTTAATCCAAACCCTAACTTAAATCAAGCAAAACCAGAAGAAGAAACCCAAACGCAGTAAACCCCAAAACCCAAACACATACCTCTTCAAAGCTGACCCAAAACTCAACCAAGGCACCAATAATCACCAACCACAAGAATGACAAGGAGGAAGGGCAGAAAATAGAGAAGAAAAGAGAAGGAAGAGTTGAAGAAGAGAGGGGAACGGGAAGCAACCCTTTCCTGTGTTCTCTCTCTTTTCTTTTCCCCTTTTCTTTGTTCTTATTTATGCACATACCTAACAAGTCCACATGGCAAACTCCCATAGGCTCAAATCAAAATATCTTGTTTTATTACTCTTTGGTCCTTGGCAAATCCTACTTAAATCCATGGCAATCTTACACTTCACTCACTAACACAATAATTCCTCATTTGAACTTTAATTAATTCTTCAATCGGGTCCTTAATTACTCAAATTTCCACATGCTCATTATCCTCAATAAATTGACATAGCATGCCAATTCAAACTAGCCCCTTTTTGGGTTATTACAATCTCTCCCCCTTAACAAATTTCGTCCTCGAAATTTCTCCACTAAACACTTACATCCAAACAACCCAAACAAACAAAACTAACTTGAATAAAAGCTTGCAATGCAACTTACCAGAGGAACCTGCGGTCTCAATCGCATCCTTGCCATATGCTAAAAACTCTGTGGGCGCTCGAGAAGCTCTGAGCAAATCCTCCACATCGTTTCTAGCTTGCCGAGCTAGACTCTCACTCATCTTCTTAGGACAATCGACGATCTGGTGTCCCAGCTGCCACATCTGAAATAAGCTCCAGTCATTAGCCGACACAAACCCCGATGTCGCTTCTGACAGTGCATACATATAGGCGGTACCCACTTCTTACACTTGTCCCAATGTTGCTTCTGACAATGTTGACACATCGGAGGTTTTCGAATCCTCTTACCCGCTGACATCTCTCTACCCGATCCTTTTATCTTTTGGGGAACATGTCAAAAAAATTCTTGAGAGGCTCGAGGAGCAGTCAATCTATCCAAAATCTGAAACAACCCTTCCACTAAGGTGCTATCATCGGAAACAGGACTAGAATCTTCAACCAAAGGATGCTCGAAAACTGAAACACTCTGATCAGCTCTGACCGGGTTCACACTTTCCGTTGTCTCGCCCACCTTCTCACTAGGATCAGACTCCATCTAGACACGACACAAGACAAGACACATCTGCATTAGGCCACGACACAAAACCGACTCGCATTCAAAAACACGATAAATAACCAACTAGCATACAAAGACTCGACACTCAAACAAATAAAGACAACCAGAACCGCTAAACCTGGGCTCTGATACCACTAACTGTAACACCCCCATCGTCGCCTCCGTTGGAAGGGCACCGGCGGGCGCGCTACCCGATGCTCACTCACATACTTGGACACAGACACTAAGCGGAAGCACACATTCATACAATGACGACATGCGGAAATACAGCGTAAATTAAAACTTTAAAGAAACAATAGCTGAAAATACAATAACTCACATACATACATACAATCATTTAGCGGAAGCAGAAGGCGAAAGATAAAATGAAAGAATAGTTGAAAACCTAATTACAATAAGATCCTTACATAACGAAATGCATAAGCAAAAAGCTACAAAATTAAAGAATCCGAATACAAGAGCTAAAGCAAAAAATAACAAAACACTTCTAACTCCTATGTGGCCGACCTTGCAGATGTTCGACTCAAACCGAACCAAAACCTGCCACCTACACGGGAAAAGAACTCGTGCTAAGCGATAACGCTTAGTGGGGAGGAACAAAGACAACCAACACTAAACAAACAAACATATATCATCGTGCAGAAATACATATAAACTCATATGCAAACACTTACCGGTTCCACCGAAGTCTCAGATATCAGAAGGCGGATCAAATAAACACGTAGAGGTCATAACAAAATACCCATATACCAACCAAAAGCTGATTCATACACAATGCAACTATCACGCAGAGATGCACAGACACATTAACTGATACCCGAATTACGAAGTTGATGCACTATACTACAATACAATTATGCACTCAAATATCATGCAATGCCACTAGAGGTCCAAACATACAACTATCATGCCATAATACATGCACCTTAGCCGAGAACCGACTAACAAGGTCAAAGCACAACACTTTCGCTGCGCCACTCTGATATAAATAATATCATGCTGAAGACAATCCAAAGTAGAGACCAAAATAAAAACATAACATCACATCATCATGGAAAAATATGAATAAATCTTACATACACTTACTCAGACCCATTAAGTATCAATGCATAATCTCTAACTATCTAAACATGCATAAGGCCGTCACCCAACAATGCTCATTCACTAACTGAAACCACTTACAAAGCTAATACACCATACCCTCACATTACTACATAAATACACGTAGCGGCATACAGAGAAACATAGAAACCTAACAACATGCTGAAATTACTTCAACAGTAGAGACCGGCATAACATATACACAACAATACTCCTTAACACTACACAATATAATTGTTACCACACCATGTAATGTAAACGCATGTGAACATACCGAAATCACTATGATGGCATAAACCAAGGAAACATATATCATGGCTCTACCTTCATAGCATTCAAGAGGTCAAGTTGATAAGATTAAACATATTAATTTGCATACTTAAAGCCACCACTGATCCGATTCACATGCTTATATACTATCAAAACATGCTTGAGTCACAAATGTAAATGCATTAGTCGAATCACATTCAAAGCATTTTGAAGCTTATAACACATCATATAACAAATGCGCACAATCAGGTCAGATATAAAATTATGCTTATTCGGATATCACATTCTCATAGTTATCTCGAAGCAAAACAAAACAACAAAGCACCTGCTGACTCACAATAGTGGATAACGAGTGTACAGGCAGTACCTTACGGGTACAAATCGGCCAAAGGGTACCTTACGGGTACGAATCGAAAACCATTTTATTTTATCACATTTAAAATATTTTACTGAGCGGGGATCTTAAACAAGATCCAAACACATTGAAAAGGATCGCGAGGATCCGAACACATTAAAAAGGGTTCGTGAGGAACCAAACGGGGACCTGATCAGGTTCCAAACGTCCAAAGGTACTGCAGCTGAAGAGACTCTATTAGGTATGCCTAACTATCCACTAGACTGATTCTCGCAGGTCATGCATAAAACAATTCACGTTTCGAATCGCATAATGCATATACATATATATATATATAACATGCATAAACCAGAGTACAATAGACATATAAATATGTTCATAATGTCGATCATGCCTCATACAATTCATATTGCAAAGCATATAATATAATACAGTCAACACACTTTAACATTAACCAATATTCTAAAGCATATCAGAGTCAAGTATAGTAGCACTATCATGCCAGTGATTATCAATACAAAATCCTAATCATGCGATAGATGAGGATAACTAAGTATAAACCCTGCATAATCCAAATTACATTTAAGCATAACACATTGAGTTCAACGGCTAAACCGTAATAATGCATTCAGATATCAACCATAGTATTCAAATAAATTTGGCATGGCATAATACCAACACTTGCTGAGTTCATAACTTAAACCATAAATAACTTATTCCAAAATCAATTAAAGCATTCCATAAATTCAGCATAACAAAACATACCATTAAATGGTGAGAGATATGTAAAATGACACTAAATAATATTTAAAACCAAACATAAGTAAAGAAGGAGTGAAAAAGAAGACGATCAAAAATCTGCAAATTTGGGGGACAGTAGCGCTTTACACGGCAGTATGACCAATCCATACCGCCGTGTAAGGTACCTTACACGGGGGTATGGTATAACCCATACTGCCGTGTAAGACGGCTTATACAGGTACCAGTAGAGGCATTTCACACGGCGGTAAGGGGAAATCTATACCCCCGTGTGGAACGCTCAGCACAAAACACTTCCTGGGCAGTAGCGTTTTACACGGCGGTATGGGTATCTACTTACCGCCGTGTAAAACCACGGCCTTGCATTTTCTGAGGAATTTCCTCGATTCACACGGCGGTGAGCCAATTCCTTACCACCGTGTGACTTCTGGAAATTCCAAAAATTGCAGAAAACACGCCTATTTCGAACTCAAAACCACATACATCACAATATGCACATTCCAAACCATAAAATCGACCCAAGAACTTACCTTTCCAGCTCAACTCACACACACCCTTGCAATAACATACTTAATCATTCAATTAATCCAACCAAATAGAAACCACAAATTAGCAAAACCCATATATGCATAACTCACAAAATCACAATAGTCACAAATTAAATTATAAACTCAACATACTCAAAACCCCAAGTCACATACACCATTTAAGCACCAAATATCATGCAAATTCAAGAATTTAAAAAAAAAACACAAATCATCAATACATAAAATTTCCCAAACAAATCATGCATAAACTAATATCAACACTCAAATTTCTGGAAATCACACACAGATACACTGAAGAATGAGGGCAGAGACAACTCAAAACTCAAATGAAGAAATCAAACTCCCAAACCTCTTGTTGCACAAACAGCTGCTCTCTTCAAGCTTCAATCTTTATTCGTCTCTTTTACTTTACTTTGCTTCTTCTTATCACCAATCACTTGCACAAACAAAACCCACAATTCTTAATCCAAACCCTAACTTAAATCAAGCAAAACCAGAAGAAGAAGCCCAAACGCAGGAAACCCCAAAACCCAAACACATACCTCTTCAAAGCTGACCAAAAACTCAACCAAGGCACCAATAATCACCAACCACAAGAATGACAAGGAGGAAGGGTAGAAAATAGAGAAGAAAAGAGAAGGAAGAGTTGAAGAAGAGAGGGGAACGGGAAGCAACCCTTTCCTGCGTTCTCTCTCTTTTCTTTTCCCCTTTTCTTTCTTCTCATTTAATGCACATACCTAACAAGTCCACATGGCAAACTCCCATAGGCTCAAATCAAAATATCTTGTCTTATTACTCTTTGGTCCTTGGCAAATCCTACTTAAATCCTTGGCAATCTTACACTTCACTCACTAACACAATAATTCCTCACTTGAACTTTAATTAATTCTTCAATCGGGTCCTTAATTACTCAAATTTCCACATGCTCAAATTACCGAATTATCCTCAATAAACTGACATAGCATGCCAATTCAGACTAGCCCCTTTTTGGGTTGTTACAATCTCTCCCCCTTAAGAAATTTCGTCCTCGAAATTTCTTCTCTAAACACTTACATCCAAACAACCCAAACAAACAAAACTAACTTGAACAAAAGCTTGCAATGCAACTTACCAGAAGAACCTGCGAT
Source organism: Excoecaria cochinchinensis (assembly GCA_947683425.1). NCBI lineage: Eukaryota > Viridiplantae > Streptophyta > Magnoliopsida > Malpighiales > Euphorbiaceae > Excoecaria > Excoecaria cochinchinensis. The sequence continues at coordinate 2,552,554 of CANTUQ010000158.1, forward strand.
CTCAATCGCATCCTTGCCATGTGCTAAAAACTCCGTGGGCGCTCGAGAAGCTCTCAGTAAATCCTCCACATCCTTTCTACCTTGCCGAGCTAGACTCTCACTCATCTTCTTAGGACAATCGGCGATCTAGTGTCCCATGCTGCCACATCTGAAATAAGCTCCAGTCATCAGCCGACACAAACCCCGATGTCGCTTCTGACAGTGCGGACATATAGGCGGTACCCACTTCTTACACTTGTCCCAATGTTGCTTCTGACAATGTTGACACATCGGAGGTTCTCGAATCCTCTTATATGCTGACATCTCTCTCCCCGATCCTTTTCTCTTTTGGGGAACATGCCGAACAAATTCTTGAGCAGCTCGAGGAGCAGTCATTCTATCCAAAATCCGAATCAACCCTTGCACTAAGGTCCTATCATCGGAAACAAGACCAGAATCTTCAACCAAAGGATGCTCAGAAACTAAAACACTCTGATCAGCTTTGACCGGGTTCAGACTTTCCGTTGTCTCGCCCACCTTCTCACTAGGATCAGACTCCATCTAGACACGACACAAGACAAGACACATCTGCATTAGGCCACGACACAAAGCCGACTCGCATTCAAAAACACGATAAATAACCAACTAGCATACAAAGACTCGACACTCAAACAAATAAAGATAACCAGAACCGCTAAACCTGGGCTCTGATACCACTAACTGTAATACCCCCATTGTCGCCCCCGTTAGAAGGGCATCGGCGGGCGCGCTACCCGATGCTCACTCACATACTTGCACACATACACTAAGCGGAAGCACACATTCATACAATGACAACATACAAAAATACAGCGTAAATTAAAACTTTAAAGAAACAATAGCTGAACATACAATAACTCACATACATACATACAATCATTTAGCGGAAGAAAAAGGCGAAAGATAAAATTAAAGAATAATTGAAAACCTAATTACAATAAGATCCTTACATAGAGAAATACATAAGCAAAAAGCTACAAAATTATAGAATCCGAATACAGGAGATAAAGCCAAAAATAACAAAACACTTCTAACTCCTATGTGGCCGACCTTGCAGATGCTCGACTCGAACCGAACCAAAACCTGCCACCTACACGGGAAAAGAGCCCGTGCTAAGCGATAACGCTTAGTGGGGAGGAACAAAGACAACCAACACTAAACAAACGAACATATATCATCGTGCAGAAATACATATAAACTCATATGCAAACACTTACCGGTTCCACCGAAGTCTCAGATATCAGACGGCGGAACAAACCAAGACACAAATAATATAAACACACATATGTCATAACAAAATTATCACATCCCAAATCGGGCCTAGCCGGAATGTGCATGCTAAGTCGGATAAGTGATGGGTATTTCGGTAATTTGTGCATGTGGAATTTGAGTAATTAAGGATCTAATTGAAGAAGTAATTAAAGTTTAAGTGAGGAATTTATATCTTAGTGAGTAAAGTGCAAGTTTGCCAAGGAATTAAGTGGAGTTTGCCAAAGGACCAAAGTGTAAAAGTCAAGATATTTTGGGTTGGACCAATAAGAGGCCGCCATGTGGAGTGGTAGGTGTGCATTGAATGTGAAAGAAAGGAAATGAGAGAAAGAGAGAGAGAGAGGGAACACGGGAAGAGGGGCATTCCCGTTCTCCTCCCTCTCACGTTCTCCTTTCTTCCCTCTTCCTCTATTTTCTGCACTTCCTCCTTCTCTTTCTTTTGGATGGAGTTTGGCTTGCTAAGGAATGATTTTGGGAAGCTTTAAAGCAAGATTAAAGAGGTAAGTTGGGGTTAGGGTTTCCTGCGTTTTGGATTTGCTTCTCCTTCTTCTTCTTTCTCTTCTGGTTTTGATTTGCTTTGGATTTGAGTTAGGGTTTTGAAAGAGTAATTTCTGGGTTTTGGTTTGTGCAAGCTTTGGGTTGCAAGTGGAAGCTTAAGGACAAGTAAAGGAATGAAGATTGAAGCTTGAAGAGTGATTTTGGATCTTCAATTTCCAGGTTTGGGATTATTCTTATATGTGTTGGGTGTTTAATGATTTTGTGTGGTTTGGATGCTGAATATGGGTATGATGTTTATGTGTATTTGGTATATGGGCTTTGATGGTTTTAGTATGCTGAGCTTAGAATTTAGTTGGGTGAGTTTAAGATTGTGATTTTGGTGAATCATGTATGTATGAGAATTGTTAAGTGTGATTTCTTAAGGTTTGAATTAATTAGATGATTATGTATGTTTTTGATGATTTGCTTTGTATCTCAGGTAGGAAAGGTACGTGTGAGGTTGATGTTATGGTTTAAATGTGTGAATTGTGATGTGTGTGATTTTGGGTTCGGAATTGGAGTGACAGTCTGCGATTTCTAGAATTTCCAGAAGTCACACGGCGGTAAGGCCTAGGCTCACAGTCGTGTGGATCGAGGAAACCTTCAGAAATTGCAAGGCCGTGGTTTTACATGGCGGTAAGGGAAGGACCATACCGCCGTGTAAAATGCTACTGCCCAGATATGTTTTTGAGCTGTGCATTTCACACGGCGGTATGGGTTCCCCTTGCAGCCGTGTGAAACACCTCTGTTTGGAGCTATGTAAGACATCTTGCATGGCGGTAAGGAACATTCCATACCGCCGTGTAAAATGCCTCAGTCCAGCTGTGTTGGACATGTTATACGGCGGTATGGACTAAGCCATACCCCCGTGTAAACTGTCTTACACGGCAGTATGGATTGACCATAACGTCGTGTAAAACGCTATTGTCCTTAGTTTTACAGATTTTTGACCTTCTTCTTTTTCACTCCTTTTTCTCTTCTGCTAGGGTTAAAATATTATTTAGTGTCTTTCTATATATCTCACATGATTTAATGGTATGCTTTGCTATGCTAAATTTATGAATGCTATTTTGGTATGGAAATGGGTTATTTATGCTTAAGTTAAGAGCTCTATATGTGAATAGTATGTTGCTGTGCCAACTTATTTGAATGATAGGATTAATGTCTAAATGCCATATTATGCCTTAGCTTAGGAACCTATGTGTTATGCTTATCTATGATTTTATTTATGCATGATAATTATTGTAAATGGTTTTGAAGGTGATTTCGGGTGTTTGAACCCTATGTTTAAGTAAGTAAATGTTTTATGATTCTGCATGTTGATGTATGACTTAGCTTATTGATGTCATTTACTGGTATAATATATAACACCCCCACCCATCGCCTCTGTTGGAAGGGCGCCGGCGGGCGCGCTACTCGACGCTCACTCACACACATATACTAAGCGGAAGCATACATTCATACATGACATGCATACGAAAATACAGAGGAAATTAAAACTTTAAAGGAACAATAGCTGAACATACAATAACTCACATACATACATATAATCATTCAGCGGAAGCATAAGGCGAAAGATAAAACGAAGGAATAACTTAATATATGAATATAATAACGTTTACATAACCCAAAATAATATCCAAAACCTTACAGATACATAAGACTACAGGAATAACAAAAATCCAAAATACAGAAGCTGATCACAAAATAAACTTCTAACTTCTACATGGCCGACCTTGCAGATGCGTGACTCGAACAGAACCAAACCTGCCACCTGCACGGGAAGGAATCCGTGCTAAGCGATAAACGCTTAGTGGGGAGAACACACAAGAGTATGAACGGCCATTCACAATGGTCGCCAAGGCATAACAAACTCACAATGGCTAATGCGAACATTCATAACACATATATAATTAGGCTTGCATAGTAAAGGCATTAATTCGAAAACTCACAACCAAAACCATATACTTACGTCGAGAATAGGCCAAAACAGACATAATACAATACACGATACAAGTATCATCATACATAACTACATACAATATCACATGCATATACCTACCATGGTATCAAATATCGGTACCTTACCGTGCGAAGTCACATGAGATTTACACATGCAATTGTCATATCCAAGTACCCATGCATTAACTGAAAACCCATTCAAATGCGACACAATTACCATATAATAACGTACCCAACTATCATGCTAAGAATACTAGCTATCTAACATACTTTGACATGCCATACACACACACTAGCCAAAATCCAAGGGACAAAATCCAAAGCACCACACTTCCGCTGCGCAACTCTAATACATAAAATATCATGCCGAAAACACTACAATAGCAGAGACCGAAAACATAATCACATAACATCACCATGCGGGAAGTATAGTTAAATCTTACATACTTACAGCCACAACTGATCCGATTCACATGCTTATATATAATAAAACCAAGTCACATACATAAATACATTAGTCGAATCACATTCAAAGCATTCAGAAACTTATAACACATCACATGACAAGTGCAGATAATCGTGTTAGATATAAAATCATGCTTACATAATACAGACATACATTCCAAAGCCCATAGTCACGTTCATATACATATAAACTGATTCCTCAAATCATTATCGAGCTCATTCGGATATCACATTCTTATAGTTATTTCAAAGCAAAACAAAACATCAAAACACCTGCTGACTCATAATAGTGGATAACGAGTATACAAATAGTACTTTACGGGTACCAACCGGCCAAAGGGTACCTTACGGGTACGAATCAAAAAACAACATCATTTTCCACATTCAAAAATATTTTAACGAAAGGGGATCTTAAACAAGATCCATTCACACAAAAGGGTTCGCGAGGAACCAAACAGGGACCTGATCAGGGTCCAAACATTCAAAGGGCTGCAGCTAAAGAGACTCTATTAGGCATGCCTAACTATCCACTAAACTGACTCTCGTAGGTCATGCGTAATACAAATCATGTCTCACATCATGGCACATAATTTAACATATTACATTCATATAATTCATAACATTGTCCATGCATAATACATCCAAATATAATAATATACTTCATAAAGTAGTCCAAGTATAAACCTCAAGGCATCACAAGTTCGGAATTCAAGCATTGGAATCACAAAAGAAAACTCAATTTTGGAAACCAGGGAGTGTCGCGGTCGCGACAGAGGCGACTTGGCCCAGGTCGCGATCACGGCAACCTTCGTGATCTCACGAGGGAACTATACACATCTCACTGTCGCGCTCCCGATAGGCTTCGCGCTCGAGACAGTGAGCTGCTAGCCCGATCTGTCGCGCTCACGACAGAGGATCGCCCAATTCAAAACGGCAGTCAAGCGCCCTGTCATGCTCGCGGCAGAGGCTCTGCTGCACGGCTCTGCAGCGAGCTCGAACGCGTGCGAGGGCTGCTTTCACCGGGCTCTGTCGCGACCTCGTGACAACGTCGCGCTCGCGACAGAGTCGTGAATTCCAACCCTTACACAAGAAATCTTCAGAAAAACCCAACTTCACAATACCCAAATCTCAAACCAAACATCAAAACATCCACTTACCTCATCTCCAGCAAGCCACACATCATTGACAACATAAAACACAACATCCATACCAATAATTCCAAATAAATCATGCCACTAACAATATCCATTTACACAATCTATAATAACAGCACTATTCGTCATTCATCTCAATCGCACCCATATTATATGCATTCATACATATAGTACATCATGCTTAGGTTACTCATGAGCTCAACACATATTAATACTCATCCAAATGCCATCCTTCACAGAGTTATATCTATTATTATTTACTAGTTAGATCACTAATCTTAATCATACTCATAAGTTTTCCCAAAGACAACTACTTATTTAGTCATTTAATTACCCTAAACATGCATAATAAGCTAAGGGGAAGGGTAGGGGATTAATCCAGGTCAACCATGGGCTCAAAAATATAGAATAAAATGCTTAAAAGTTTTTCTATCGCGAGGTCGCGACCCTATCGCGCTCGCGACAGAGGCTCACCTCAGATACCTTAAAAGACTGCTTTATGCCCCTGACTTGTTTTGCCTAAACCAACCTCTAAACCTCATTTTTAGCCAAAACGTCCTTCTTAACAAATGTTCCCTAGGATGTTAACGTTCAAATTCAAAAAATATCAGATTCAAAAGACATCTATAACTCTAGATATGACCTAAACATCCTATACTGCTCAAATAACCCGACACAAAAAGAGACACTATGGTTTTATCCAAATTTCAGGGTCTTAGAGCAAGAAATAGCCCAAGGTAATTTCTAAGACTTTTAAAGGCATGGAAGTCATGGTTCTAATGGCTTAGGAATCACACAATTTTGAGATCCACAACTATACTTATGACAAATACAATAAACGGAGGTCAGATGAGAACTTAACAGAGTTTACCCAATCATGCATTTTCACTTTCAATTCTCACATACCTTCAATCTAAATCCTTATCATGCATTACTAGTACATTTAACCAAACAAATACATGCATAAGACTCATATCAAAATACCCAATTTACTAAGAATCAAACATAAACACACACTCATGATCCAAGAAGAATTAGGGTAGAGACAAAACATCCAAACTGAAAACACAAACCACATAGCTCCCAAACACTTGCATGCACTCAAACACACTCCCAAACCTGGAATGAAGCTTCACTCTTCAACCTTCAAGAGCCCACTTTCTCTTTGCCTTTAAGCTTCTTCTTGAAACCCAAAGCTTGCACAAACCAAAACCCACAATTACTTTTCCAAAAACCCCAACTTAAATAAAACCAAAGAAGGAGAAGAAGGAGAGGAAACAAAATCCAAACACAAGAACCCTAAAACCCCAACTTACCTCTTCAATCTTGCTCTACAATCCAACCAAAACAAACCAAAGATCTTGCAAGACACCAGCCAATAAGAAAGGAGATGGAGTAGAGAATGAACAAGGAAAAGAGAGAAGAAAACCGTGAAAGAGAGGAGAGAGGGACGAGAGGCAAATTTTCCTTTCCTTCTTTTCTCTTTCTTTTCCCTTTTCATTAATTGCTCCACCTACTCATTCCACTTGGCAACTTCCTATAGGACCAATAATCCCACTTTTGACTTTTTCCTCCTTGCACCATACACAATACACACACTAACACCTCATACAATAATATCTTCAAGGCACCAAATTTAAGTCACACCCTAACATTTCCTTATAAACCACTTATCTTCCAAGGCACCATACCTTCCAACCCACACTATAAAACCTCTTAACCCACTTATATCCTACTTCTATACACTACAAGCACACTCTAACATTTCTCTTCTTAACATACTTAATTAATTACTTTGCAATTAAATCCTTATTATCCAATTTTCCTCAAGCATAAATTACTGAAATACCCTAAATTCCCGACTGAGCATACAAATTCCGACTAGGGCCATTTTGGGTTGTTACATAATATGGTTTCTTATATTTGATTTCATATGCCTTAGAGTAATGAATAAAGTTGAAATGTGTGAATGGATTGCAATGTAAATTGTTCAATGCATGTCTGGCATTATGAACATATTGATATGCCTATCATACTCTGGTCTACATATGATGATATATATATATGTACCATGTGATTTGAATCATGAATCATTTATGTGTGACCTGCTAGAGTCAAGTCAGTGGATAGTTAGGCATGCCTAATAGAGTCTTTTATCTGCAGCCTCAGTTACGTTTGGACCCTAATCAGGTCCCCCGTTTGGTTCCTTACAAACCCTTTTATGTGTTCGATTCGCACCCATAAGGTGATGTCAGTATTCGATTCGCACCCGTAAGGTGATGTCAGTTCACTCGTTATCCACTATTTTAAGTCAGCAGGTAGTTCATTTGCTTTGTCTGATATGAATAAGAGAATGTGATATTTGAATGAGCATGATTTTGGACATGTAAATCAGTTATGTATCCGAATATGTTGTGAAGCTCTGAATGGGTTAATTGTAACCCCAGCATGTGTATTGTGCTTGATTATCTATATATATATATCTCACAGTGAATGTGATTGTGCTGTTGACTGTTATGGTTATGGTTAAGTATGAGGATTAGTATGTATATTAATGTGATCTTGACCATTGAATGCCATAAGTATTGAGTTATGCCATGTGTTTTTTCTAGTTTTGCTATGATAGTGCTTTCAGTATGTTGACATGTGCTTTCATCTCTTTGACTGATTATATATGTATTGTGATGTATTGCATGTGGATCGGCTTCCGGTAAGTGCAAATGCAATAATGTAATGTTATGCTTTATGATTCTTGGGACTCAGTTATTGTAGTGTCTTCGATATGTTGTTATGTGTTTGCATTCCATGGCATGATATTATTTGTACTGGGATTGCGCAGTGGAAGTGTGGTGTGTTTAATGTTATCCCTTAGTTCTCGGCTAGTGGGTGTGTGTGTGTGCCTTATGGTATAATAACTGCATGTTTAAATATGTTATGTCTATACATGAAGTGGTTCCACTATCTGATACTTCGGTGAACTCGGTAAATATATGCAAATGAGATTGTACGTATTTCTGCATGAAAATATTTGTATCTAGTATGGTCTTCTGTTTGCTTAGGTTTGCTTAACAGGATATAAGAATGTGGTAACCGGATGAATATGATAATGAGATGAGTAATCAGGTAATGTGAATATATGCTACCGATTGTATGGTTTATTAAGTAAGCATAATTTAATGATATGTTGAGTATCTGCTTTTGTCATTCATGAATGTGTTATGCCTTGGCGACCATTGTGAATGGCTGTCCATTTTTCTTGTGTGTTCTCCCCACTAAGCGTTATCGCTTAGTACGGGTTCTTTTCCCGTGCAGGTGGCAGGTTTGGTTCCGTTCTAGTCGCACATCTGCAAGGTCGGCCACATAAAAGTTAGAAGTTTTAGTATTTTTTTTGTTATTATCAATTCCTGTATCTTCGGATTATGTATTTCTGTAGCCGTTTGTATCTGTATATATGTAAGAATCTTGATGTAATATTTTGGGCTATGTATATGTTATTATATTTATGTATTAAGTTATTCCTCAGTTTTCTCTTTCGTTTTATGCTTTCGCTGATTGAAAGAGTGAATATGTGTTCGCATATGTATATGCTTCTGCTTAGTGCATATATGTGTGTGAGTTAATGCACGACCAACATTTGCCCTCAAGTTAAGTTTATAATTACCCCGTGCTTATATATGCTTATGATGCATGAATGTATGTTTTATGTGGTATCTGTTTAGTGACACCCTGACTCATATGTCATCTCACTCCGATTCGGATGGAATCGCCTACGTATGGGTAGGGGGTGTTACAAAAATACCCATATACCAACCAAAAGCTGATTCATACACAATGCAACTATCACGCAGAGATGCACAGACACATTAACTGATACCCGAATTATGAAGTTGATGCACTATACTACCATATAATGATGCACGCAAATATCATGCAATGCCACTAGAGGTCCAAATATACAACTATCATGCCATAATACACGCAACCTAGCCGAGAACCGACTGACAAGGTCAAAGCACAACACTTTCGTTGCGCCACTCTGTTATAAATAATATCATGCCGAAGAGACTCCAAAGCAGAGACCAAAATAATAACATAACATCACATCATCATGCGAAAATACGAATAAATCTTACATACACTTACTCAGATCCATTAAGTATCAACGCATAATCTCTAACTATCTAAACATGCATAAGACCGTCACCCAACAATGCTCTTTAGCTAACTGAAACCACTTATAAAGCTAATACACCATACCCTCACATTACTACATCAATACACGTAGCAGCATACAGAGAAACATAGAAACCTAACAACATGCTGAAATTACTACAACAGCAGAGACCGGCATAACATATACACAGCAATACTCCATAACACTACACAATATAAATGTTACCAAACCATGTAATGTAAAACGCATGTCAACATACCCAAATCATGATGATGGCATAAACCAAGGAAACATATATCATGGCTCTACCTGCATAGCATTCAAGAGGTCAAGTTGATAAGATTAAACATATTAATTTGCTTACATAAAGCCACCACTGATCCGATTCACATGCTTATATACAATAAAAACATGCTTGAGTCACAAATGTAAATGCATTAGTCGAATCACATTCAAAGCATTTTGAAGCTTATAACACATCATATAACAAATGCGGATAATCGGGTCAAATATAAAATCATTCTTATTCGGATATCACATTCTCATAGTTATCTCGAAGCAAAACAAAACAACAAAGCACCTGCTGACTCACAATAGTGGATAATGAGTGTACGGGCAGTACCTTACGGGTACAAATCGGCCAAAGGGTACCTTTCGGGTACGAATCGAAAACCATTTCATTTTATCACATTTAAAACATTTTACTGAGGGGGGATCTTAAACAAGATCCAAACACATTGAAAAGGATCGCGAGGATCCGAACACATTAAAAAGGGTTCGCGAGGAACCAAACGGGGACCTGATCAGGGTCCAAACGTCCAAAGGTGCTGCAGCTCAAGAGACTCTATTAGGCATGCCCAACTTTCCACTAGACTGACTCTCATAGGTCATGCATAAAACAATTCACGTTTTGAATCGCATAACGCATATACATATATATATATAACATGCATAAACCAGAGTACAATAGACATATAAATATGTTCATAATGTCGATCATGCCTCATACAATTCATATTACAAAGCATATAATATAATACAGTCAACACACTTTAACACTAACCAATATTCTAAAGCATATCAGAGTCAAGTATAGTAGCACTATCATGCCAGTGATTATCAATACAAAATCCTAATCATGCGATTGATGAGGATAACTAAGTATAAACCCTGCATAATCCAAATTACATTTAAGCATAACACATTGAGTTCAACGGCTAAAGCGTAATAATGCATTCAGACATCAACCATAGTATTCAAATAAATTTGGCATAGCATAATACCAACAAATGCTGAGTTCATAACTTAAAGCATAAATAACTTATTCCAAAATCAATTAAAGCATTCCATAAATTCAGCTTAACTAAACATACCATTAAATGGTGAGAGATATGTAAAATGACACTAAATAATATTTAAAACCAAACATAAGTAAAGAAGGAGTGAAAAAGAAGAGGATCAAAAATCTGCAAATTTGGGGGATAGTAGAGCTTTACACGGCGGTATGACCAATCCATACCGCCGTGTAAGGCACCTTACATGGGGGTATGGTATAACCCATACTGCCGTGTAAGACGGCTTATACAGGTACCGGCAGAACCGTTTCACACGGCGGTAAGGGGAAATCCATAACCCCGTGTGGAACGCTCAGCACAAAACTCTTCCTGGGCAGTAGCGTTTTACACGGCGGTATGGGTATCTCCTTACCGCCGAGTAAAACCACGGCCTTGCATTTTTTGAGGAATTTCCTCGATTCACACGGCGGTGAGCCAATTCCTTACCGCCGTGTGACTTCTGGAAATTCCAGAAATCGCAGAAAACACTCCTATTCCAAACTCAAAACCACATACATCATAATATACACATTCCAAACCATAAAATCGACCCAAGAACTTACCTTCCCAGCTCAACTCACACACACCCTTGCAATAACATACTTAATCATTCAATTAGTCCAACCAAATAGAAACCACAAATTAGCAAAACCCATTTATGCATAACTCAAAAAATCACAATCTTAAACTCACAAATTAAATTCTAAACTCAACATACTCAAAACCCCAAGTCACATACACCATTTAAGCACCAAATATCATACAAATTCCAGAATTTAAAAAAAAAAACACATAAATCATCAATACATAAAATTTCCCAAACAAATCATGTATAAACTCATATCAACACTCAAATTTCTGGAAATCACACACAGATACACATTCATGATCCAAGAAGAATGAGGGCAGAGACAACTCAAAACTCAAATGCAGAATTCAAACTCCAAAACCTCTTGTTGCACAAACAACTGCTCTCTTCAAGCTTCAATCTTTAATCTTCTCTTTTCCCTTACTTTGCTTCTTCTTATCACCAATCACTTGCACAAACAAAACCCACAATTCTTAATCCAAACCCTAACTTAAATCAAGCAAAACCAGAAGAAGAAACCCAAACGCAGGAAACCCCAAAACCCAAACACATACCTCTTCAAAGCTGACCCAAAACTCAACCAAGGCACCAATAATCACCAACCACAAGAATGACAAGGAGCAATGGTAGAAAATAGGGAAGAAAAGAGAAGGAAGAGCTGAAGAAGAGAGGGGAACGGGAAGCAACCCTTTCGTGCGTTATCTCTCTTTTCTTTTCCCCTTTTCTTTCTTCTCATTTAATGCACATACCTAACAAGTCCACATGGCAAACTCCCATAGGCTGAAATCAAAATATCTTGTCTTATTACTCTTTGGTCCTTGGCAAATCCTACTTAAATCCTTGGCAATCTTACACTTCACTCACTAACACAATAATTCCTCACTTGAACTTTAATTAATTCTTCAATCGGGTCCTTAATTACTCAAATTTTCACATGCTGTAATTACCAAATTATCCTCAATAAACTAACATAGCATGCCAATTCAGACCAGCCCCTTTTTGGGTTGTTACAATCTCTCCCCCTTAAGAAATTTCATCCTCGAAATTTCTCCGCTAAACACTTACATCCAAACAAAACTAACTTGAATAAAAGCTTGCAATGCAACTTACCAGAAGAACCTGCGGTCTCAATCGCATCCTTGCCATATGCTAAAAACTCCGTGGGCGCTCAAGAAGCTCTGAGCAAATCCTCCACATCCTTTCTAGCTTGCCGAGCTAGACTCTCACTCATCTTCTTAGGATAATCGGCGATCTGGTGTCCCATACTGCCACATCTGAAATAAGCTCCAGTCATCAGCCGACACAAACCCCGATGTCGCTTCTGACAATGCGAACATATAGGTGGTACCCACTTCTTACACTTGTCCCAATATTGCTTCTGACAATGTTGACACATCAGAGGTTCTCGAATCCTCTTACCCGCTAACATCTCTCTACCCGATCCTTTTCTCTTTCGGGGAACATGCCGAACAAATTTTTGAGAAGCTCAAGGAGCAGTCAATCTATCCAAAATCCGAATCAACCCTTGCACTAAGGTCCTATCATCGGAAACAGGACCAGAATCTTTAACCAAAGGATGCTTGGAAACTGAAACACTCTGATCAGCTCTGACCGGGTTCACACTTTCCGTTGTCTTGCCCACCTTCTCACTAGGATCAGACTCCATCTAGACACGACACAAGACAAGACACATCTGTATTAGGCCACGACACAAAACCGACTCGCATGCAAAATCACGATAAATAACCATTTAGCATACAAAGACTCAACACTCAAACAAATAAAGACAACCAGAACCGCTAAACCTGGGCTCTGATACCACTAACTGTAACACCCCCATCGTCACCCCCATTGGAAGGGCACCGGCGGGCGCGCTACCCGACGCTCACTCACATACTTGCACACATACACTAAGTGAAAGCACACATTCATACAATGACGACATACGAAAATATAGCGTAAATTAAGACTTTAAAGAAACAATAGCTGAACATACAATAACTCACATACATACATACAATCATTTAGCGGAAGCAGAAGGCGAAAGATAAAATGAAAGAATAATTGAAAACCTAATTACAATAAGATCCTTAAATAGCAAAATACATAAGCAAAAAGCTACAAAATTATAGAATCCGAATACAGGAGCTAAAGCCAAAAATAACAAAACACTTTTAACTCCTATATGGCCGACCTTGCAGATGCTCGACTCGAACCGATCCAAAACCTGCCACCTACACGGGAAAAGAACCCATGCTAAGCGATAATGCTTAGTGGGGAGGAACAAAGACAACCAACACTAAACAAATGAACATATATCATCGTATAGAAATACATATAAACTCATATGCAAACACTTACCGGTTCCACCGAAGTCTCAGATATCAGAAGGCGGATCAAACTAAGACACAAATAATATAAACACGCAGATGTCATAACAAAATACCCATATACCAACCAAAAGCTGATTCATACACAATGCAACTATCATGCAGAGATGAACAGACACATTAACTGATACCCGAATTATGAAGTTGATGCACTATACTACCATACAATGATGCACGCAAATATCATGCAATGCCACTAGAGGTCCAAACATACAACTATCATGCCATAATACACGCACCCTAGCCGAGAACCGACTGACACGGTCAAAGCACAACACTTCCGCTGTGCCACTCTGATATAAATAATATCATGCCGAAGACACTCCAAAGCAGAGACCAAAATAATAACATAACATCACATCATCATGCGAAAATACGAATAAATCTTACATACACTTACTCAGATCCATTAAGTATCAACGCATAATCTCTAACAATCTAAACATGCGTAAGATTGTCACCCAACAATGCTCATTCACTAACTGAAACCACTTACAAAGCTAATACACCATACCCTCACATTACTACATCAATACACAAAGCAGTATACAGAGAAACATAGAAACCTAACAGCATGCTAAAATTAATAGAATAGCATAGACCGGCATAACATATACACAGCAATACTCCATAACACTACACAATATAAATGTTACCACACCATGTAATGTAAACGCATGTCAACATACCGAAATCACTATGATGGCATAAACCAAGGAAACATATATCATGGCTCTACCTTCATAGCATTCAAGAGGTCAAGTTAATAAGAATAAACATATTAATTTGCATACTTAAAGCCACCGTTGATCCGATTCACATGCTTATATACAATAAAAACATGCTTGAGTCACAAATGTAAATGCATTAGTCGAATCACATTCAAAGCATTTTGAAGCTTATAACACATCATATAATAAATGCGGATAATTGGGTTAGATGTAAAATCATGCTTATTCGGATATCACATTCTCATAGTTATCTCGAAGCAAAACAAAACAACAAAGCACCTGCAGACTCACAATAGTGGATAACGAGTGTACGGGCAGTACCTTACGGGACTTAAACCATTCGATATTCACCCGAAAAAGTAAAATCCGAGGGTAAACATTCTGGATTAGCATTTGTATGATTTTAATTAACTTATATTAGTTGTTTTCATTTTTACTTTTTTATCTTTTAACTCATTTCTTTTAAAGTTTCCTATTATTTTCTTTTCTTTACTTTATTCACCAAGTTTGACACTGACATGTTTATTCCTATGAGTTATTTTCTGACAATTTGGATTTGAAGTTATAAACGATGATGGTCGAGCCAATCTGAGGATTTCCATACGGGTTCTTTCTTCACTCTTGCCTTTTATTCTTGTTATTATTAAGGTTATTTCAATGTCGTTAAAGTGAAAAGGGCCAAAACACTTTATAGTAATTAATTTGAAATTTTTCCTAAATAAAAATGGGACCAATATCTCAATTTTCTCTATCCAAAATAAAATCATCACATCAAAAATGTTTTAATAAATATGCATGCGATGACCAATGTCCTCATCATTAATGAATACCCCTATTTATGCATGATTTGTATTTTATTTACAATGGGGGTTGTATTCTGCCCCTAGTTTTATTGTAATTTATTTTGAGAATGTTTATTTTAATAATGCTTTACTTATTGCTTTTGACGTGAATGATTGCGCCTTAATTAAATGCATCGTGTGGAAAGTTGGTGAAACAATGAATTCAAAACTTAATCATAATATTGATCAAGGTATAAATAAATGAGAAGTCCCGAACTCACTCTGGTCTTTGGGGCTCAATGAGGCGAGAGGTCTAGGACTTCCAAGATACCTCTTGAGTCTCACCAAAAGACTTAAATTTACAAATCCTAGGCTCCAGGGGGTAGAGGCTGAGACCTCCAAGATCTCTCTGGCTTGCCCAAGATGGATATGTATGCGTCGTCTTAGGCTCGCTGAGGCTAGACGACCATCCCCAATGTTCTATTGGGTGGCGACTCCAAGAAACCTCATTGTTGCCCAAAATAGACGCACTTGTAAATACCTTACAAGTTTTAATGAATCCCATCCCGATCTCCCTAAATTGGGCTTTCGGTAGGCCACGGGGTTCGACGCGCGTCATAGTGGCGACTCCACTGGGGACATACTCGAGACTTCGATTCGAAAGTAGCTTGATTAAAAAATTATAACTGAGTTTTAGCTTAAAAATTTTACCTTCTTTCAAAACTGCATTGCATCTAATTAGAGCCTTAGATCTACACTAGTTTTGTCCCTCTTTTAGCCCCGGTGCGTTCTTGAAGCACGACTCTATGTTCACTCAATGTAGGGAAGTGTTAAGGATAATCATCAGCCCAAGCCTCGTACCATCATGGTATATTAAATGGTGACCCAATCGGTCATTACGCTCGTGATGAGCTAGACCCGTTGGCAGGGACCATGCTTGGGTAACCCTAAAGTAACACCACCTTTTGACTAAAGCTCATGTAATGGAAATAGTTACTTCCCCTAGGTGGTATAAACCTTAATACCTTGCTTGCTATATGGATCAGTTTTTATTAGACAAACCCAAATAATCTGATTCGTCACCTAATCAAAGGCTTTCATGCCCGATAGGTCCATATCAACTTATTCGGGCTACCTAAATACATAACGATCATAACCCATGCGCTTGTGCGCTGTCGGTTTTCCACCGTGTACCATACGCGTCCATCGGGTTCCCTGTTAACCCATGGATCAATCCCACCTAGGAAAGAGACTATGGCCTCGTGTGCGGAAGTAACAAGGTTGGAAGGACCTATGTGCTTGCATGTGCTTTGTAAATGTTGCATAGCATGATCATGCATCTTAGCACATTCATGCATCATCCTGACCCTTTGTGTTTTTCAGCCATCATAGATTCGCCTAGGTGGACAAGAGGGTCTCGTGGGCGACTACGCAGAAATTCATTCTTCGAGTTACCAGAAAGGGTAGAGTATCCAGACACTTCTTCTGAAACCAGCTACGCTACTTCAGCTCAGTTTTTTCTACCCAAAGAAATGGCAAACTCACCAAGAGGGCAAATGCCACCAGGGCAATGACAGCAGAAGAAGTGGGCCAAAGGCTTGAAGAGTTTGAGAACTGTATGATGGCAATGATGGCCGCCTTGGGTCAGTAAGCGGCCCCGCAGAACCCACCACCTCCTCCAATGAGAAATAATGAAAGGGGGGAGGTTAGAGAAGACCCCCAAGAGGAAATTCGCATACCACCAGTAAACCTAAGAGCTACTACCTCAGGGGCACAAAGGAGGAGACCAGTCCCAAGGCTAGATGATGATTGGGAAGATGAAGAATATGAGGAGCATATGTCTGAGAAAGGGAAAGCCCCTCAAACTGAAGAAGCCATCTGAAAGAAGATGGAGGAGAAATTTTAAGCAATGACAAGAATGCTAACAAAGGGTGGAGCAATGAACTCGGAAGACAAGGAGTTAGAAGGAGAGGATCTAGTCCCAATGAACTTTAAAATGCCGGATGTTTCGAAGTTTGACGGCACTTCTGACCACATGGCACACATAAAGCAGTACTCGCTGGTAATGAAGGGCACCACTTTGACAAAACAGCAGAAGATTGAGTACTTTTGCTTGAGTTTGATTGGCCCAGCCATAGATTGGTACCATGGGCTCGATCGCCGAGCCAAAGAGGACTGGGATTTATTGACGGAGGAGTTTTTGAGACAGTACGACTGCAGTACAAGGATGGAAGTGACCATGAAGGACCTAGAGCTATTACAGCAAAAGGGAGGCGAGTCCTTCCATGAGTATCTAACCCGGTGGAGGAATCGAGTGATGGAAATGAAGAGGAAACCAGATACTCAGGATCAAATATGGCTATTCATTAAAAATGCGAGCCCGTATTTGAGAGAAGGATTGAGGATGAAAGGATTGAAGGACTGGGAGTATCTGAAGGACATCGCCATTGAGGCCGAAGGAGAGTACCTTGTTAAGAGGGCAGCTAATGAGAACTATCCCAAGAGAAGTAGCAGTAGCCAGGAGGCAAGTAGACCAACAGGTTTCACTAGTGGCGCACGGAAGACTGCGGAGGTATCAGCTGCTAATGCTACCCCAAGGCATTTTTCCAATCTTGGAAGGTCTTTATCATGGGTGCTGAGAAGACTGATGAAAGAGGGTAAGTTACAGCCTATGCCACCCAAGTCTGCTAGAACTCAAGGCACGCCAGGACATAAGGATGATGAGTATTGTGCATATCATCAGCACACCGGGCATATAACCGTTAACTGCAAGACGTTGAGGCATGCAATTCAAGATTTAATCGACTCAAAGCAAATCACAGACCCAGAGAAGAGAGAAGGTCAAAAGAAGGCTGGGTACAACAGTATGCCTCCGCCAGTGAATATGATCAGGTCCAGTTTACCCGAAAAGTTTGTGTTAAATGAATTATACGGCAACGATACCCACACTGCTGTCACGAACCTCCATGACGAGAGTGAAGAAGGGCTTCCCGCTGCAGTGATCGATTGCTGGTCCACTGATGATAGTGGAACTGAAAATAATAATTCTGAAGTATTTGCCGACCCGTGGGATTCGGAGGAGGATGAAAAAGCAAACAAGCATAAAGTAGGAGCTGTGACCCAGAGCAGAAGGGTAGCCCCAGAAGTTAAGAAGCCGAGGAGCCGGTTGAGGGCAGAAATGGAAAAGAGCCAGAACAAGATCCGATTGTCAAACAACTAAAAAAGACGTCGGCTCAGATCTCTATATGGGATCTTTTGAGACAGTCGTCATTGCATAGGCAGAAGGTGGTAGAGGCTTTATGAGAGGCAACTGTGGCAACAACTATCTCACCTACGGAGCTTCTGGATGTAGTGAAAGGAGGATCAGGAGAAAATGCTGTTTTTACCAATGCTGATTTGCCGGCAGAAGGCCGCAACCATAATCGCCCTCTGTACATAAGAGCACAGATTAACCAAAAGCACACTACTTGCTTAATGGTAGATAACGGCTCTTCAATAAATGTGTGTCCACATGTGGCAATGGCGGCTTTTGGGGTAACAGAGGATATGTTAGCCAAATCTGATCTCACTATCACAGCCTATAATAACTCACGTAGACATGCTTCGGGGACATTCACAGTAGTAGTGAAGACGGGGCTCGTAGCGTCAGAAGTGGAGTTCATGGTACTACCTATACCCGCCAATTTCTCAGCTCTTCTAGGTAGACCATGGTTTCATAAGTTGGGAGGAGTCCCCTTTACACTTCACCAGATGGTAAAGATACCTCATGAGGGCCAGATTGTGACTATAAGAGCTGCACAGGAGAATCAGGTTTCAGTACTGGAGATCACTAGGCAGCCGTTTAGTGGATTTCATGTCGCCATAATAGGTGAGGAAGGGCAAAAGGAAGAGAGCCCCCAAGTGCTAAATATGATGAAGAGGATGTCATTTCTCGCCGGTGCAGGACTGGGTAAAAATTCTCAGGGGATACCAACAGCTATTGCTACCAAGGGCCAAAAAGATAGAAGGGGTCTAGGATACACAGGTGTTGTAGAGAGGGGTGGGAAGTCAAAAATGGAAATTCCTCATATTCGAAAGACTTTTGTTACAGCAACCGCAGCATGTGCCTATGCAGGGGAAGTTGAATCGCAATGACTGGATGGGAAAATTGTACCAGGGGTTCGAGGTTTTCAATGATGTCTATGACTGGGACATTGGATCGATCAAGCCAGCAGAGGGCTTTTGGGATGAAGAAATCATGACCAGTAGGTCAATTTGGGACCGTGAGATGCCTGAAGAAGTAATGACTGAGAAGATGGTAGCCACCCAGTTGAAGGGGAAAGCAAAGGTAGAGGAATCCAAAGAGCCGAAGTGATACAGGATCATCGACCGCGGCAGATACGCCAGCAGAGAAGGAAAAGGAAAATAGTTTAGATTTTCTTTTTGCTCCAGAACTTTTCAATGATGTTAACGACAATTTCAATCTTATTAATAAATTGAATGATTTTGCTTACTTGTGTGATGTTTCCGATGATTTCACTATGCATGATCATGATCATCCATCCATTTTTGATATTGATTCAACTGATGCTACTCCATTTAATCTTGGAACCATAGAGAATCCAAAAGAAATTTTGATAGCATCAAATATAACTCCTGAAGAGCAAGAAAAATTTGAGAGAATCTTAAAAAAATATTAAAAAGTCTTTGCCCGGACCTACGAAGATATGCCGAGAATTGATCTGGAAGTTGCAAAGCATGCTATTCCTACATATCCAGACCATAAGCCCGTTAAATAGAAACTGAGAAGGCTTAGGCCAGAACGGGCATATAAAGTGAAGGAGGAGATTCACCAGCAAGTCAAAGCCAAATTTCTAGTTGAGGTGCAGTATCCAACTTGGTTGGCCAATGTTGTCCTTGTAGCCAAAAAGAATGGCAAGGTAAGGGTATGCGTAGATTATCGGGACTTGAATAAGGCCTGTCCAAAAGATGACTTTCCATTGCCCCATATAGATGTGCTAATAGACAGCGTCGCTGCTTGCGAGATGTATAGCTTTAGAGATGGTTATGCGGGCTACAATCAAATTCTCAATAAAATAATTGATCGAATTAAGACGGCGTTCATCACGGAATGGGGGACCTATGCTTATCGAGTAATACCTTTTGGCCTGAAAAATGCAGGAGCCACTTATCAAAGGATGGCAACAAAAATCTTAAATGACTTGATCCATAAAGAAGTGGAGGTTTATGTGGATGACATGATGATCAAGTCAGCCACTAGAGAAGGTCATTTTGAAGCCCTGGAAAAGTTCTTCCTGAGGATAAATAAGTATGATCTGCAGTTAAATCCTAAGAAATGTATCTTTGGTGTTACCTCGGGGAAGCTCCTAGGACATGTGGTTAGCCAGAGGTGTATTGAGATTGACCCGGACAAGGTTAAGGCCATCAGAGAAATGTCAATACCGCAGAAGGAAAAGGATGTGAGAAGTTTTCTAGGTAGGTTGCAATATATCAGTAGGTTTATTACCAAGCTTACTTCAATCTGTGAACCGATCTTAAAACTACTCAGAAAAGACCAACCAGTAGTATGGAATGAAAGGTGTCAGAAAGCTTTTGATACTATCAGAGAGTATCTGCTAAATCCACCGGTGTTGAGACCGCCGCAGCCAGTCAGGTCATTGATTTTATACTTAGCTATAGAAGATAGTTCCGTAGGCACCATGATGGCCCAGGAGGACGAGTTTGGAGTGGAATTTGTTGTTTACTACCTTAGCAAGAAGTTCCTGGCCTATGAGGTTAAGTATACGAAAGTAGAAAAGATTTGCCTTGCGATAATCTGGGCTTCTAAGAAATTAAAGCATTACTTTCATGCCTATAGAGTACAGGCAGTAGCGAAGCAGAATCCTTTAAGATACTTACAGGAAGCTCCATCTTTACTGAGGAGAATGGGAAGGTGGTTATTGTTGCTACAAGAATTCGATGTGGAGTATATTACTCGAAAAACTATCAAAGGGCGTGCAGTGGCTGAATTCCTGGCAGAACACCCAATTCAAGGAGACTCGTACGAGTTTAACTTTCCAGATGAGGATGTGGTATCTATTGGAGCTCGAGGTTGGCAATTGCATTTTGATGGAGCCGTGAACAACAAGGGGGCAGGAGTAGGGATCATTTTAACAACCCTAGATGATGAGAAGCTCCCTTTGGCAAAGAAATTGAGGTTCAAGGCTACCAATAATGAAGCTGAGTATGAAGCATGTGCCTTTGGGTTAGAGGCGTTGATAGCCTTGGGAGTAAAAAATGTGGAAGCGTTTGGTGATTCCTCCCTGGTGATCAACCAAATCCGAGGTGAATGGGCCGTTAAAGAAGAGAGGCTAATGCCATACATCGAGCACTTGAGAGACCTGAGTAGTCAATTTGAAGTCTGTACATTCTGTTTTGTTCCGAGGGATGAAAACCAGTTAGCCGACGCGGTTGCTACTTTAGTCTCAATGTGGGACAATCCCAAAGGGGTGGTTATGAGGCCTGTTTTGATTTCTGGCTCTGAGAGACCTAGCTTCGAATCTAAATCAGTCATGGAGATAGAAGTAGCAGATCGGAAGCCGTGGTATTATGATATCAAGAACTATCTAGAGAATGTGACGTTTTCGGAGGAAGCTACTGAGAAAGATCGGAGGAAGCTACTGATTCGCAAGCTATCTACCCAGTTCATATGCATAAATGGAGCATTATACAAACGACAGGCAGATGGTATCCAGTTGAGGTGTTTGGATGAGAAAGAGGCCAAGAGGGTGATGGAAGAAACACACGCCGAAGTATGCGGAGCCCATATGAACGGGCTGACATTGGCCAAAAAGATTATGAGACAAGGATTCTTCTGGCTCACCATGGATAATGATTGTTCGAAGTATATAAAGCAGTGTCAGTTATGCCAGCAGTATGCAGATTTAAGGCACCTGTCCGTTTCTGAATTGCACAATTTGATATCACCTTGGCCCTTCGCAGCTTGGGGGATTGATATTATTGGAGAGATACGCCCCACAACCTCTAATGGCCATAGGTACATCATTGGAGCCATCGACTACTTTACCAAATGTGTAGAAGCTGAGTCCTTTGGGAAAGTTGATGCTCGGGATATGGCGAAATTCATCGAGAAGAACTTGATATGTAGGTATGGCCTTCCACACCATGTGGTATCTGACAATGGGGTCCAGTTCATGGCCGAGACGAAGAAGTTACTCCAGAAGTATGGTATCGAGCACCACAAGTCTTCTCCGTATCGTCCTCAAGCTAACGGGGCAGTCAAAGCTGCCAACAAAAATGTCAAGAGGATCCTGGCTAAGATGGTCCAGAATTATAAAGATTGGGCGAAAAAGTTGCCTTTTTCACTATGGGGTTACAGAACAACCATCAGAACTTCAACAGGAGCCACTCCATATTCTTTGGTATATGGGACGGAGGCAGTATTGCCAGTCGAGGTCGAACTTAAGTCACTAAGGGTGGTAATGGAAGCAGAGATTCCAGAGGCCGAATGGGCACAGCAGCGGCTGCAACGCTTGAACATGTTGGATGAGAACAGGTTAAAAGCCTATTATCATAACCAGATCTACCAAAAGAGGCTCGCTAGGTCTTTTAGAAAGAAAGTCAAGAAACATCTGTTGAAGGAGGGGGATTTGGTATTCAAACAGATGAGACCAGAAGCACCGGATATTAGAGAGAAGTTCACACCTACATTGGAAGGTCCGTTTATTCTCAAGAAGCTGCTGTCAAAAGGATCTGTGATTTTGTCGGATAGTGATGGCAATGAATTCAAAGAACCGATCAATATTGATAGACTCAAAAGGTTTCAATGCTAAAGGCTACAAAATCAAAAGAAGAGAATGAAAGCCCCGCGGGTCGAAAATCAAAAAAGGCGGCCTTGCTAAAATTGGGTGCCTCGTCAGGGTGAAAACCGAAAAAGGCATCCTGGGCAAAATTTAGAGGCTTGAGAGAAAATATCCAATCATGAAAACCCGAGAGGGCTGATTGGGGACAGGAGTTTGATGCTGTCAGGATTTGGTTACATGAATGAATGTAGTCTTGCATAATTGAATTAGTGTCAAAGACGATCATGCATTCTGAAATCGTACTGAAATGTACACAATTTTGTGAAATAAAATAAGACTTGACTTATTCATTTATATCATCGTCCAATTCAGCTTTAAAAAGAAAACATATTGCTCAAAATGCATGTAAGGCTAAACTATGCCCTACTACTACTCTCGCTAGCCAAATGCCTCAGTCACCGTGTTCGGTTATCAGATGACGGGCTAAGTATCCACCTCTTGTACACGCTGGTAGAGGTGACAGAGTGGTTCCCGAAGGGAGGTATGATAGTCTTCAGTGGAAGTTGGCTCCAGAGCTCATGATAGCGGGAGGCAAAAGCTGCAGAAAGGACTCCACCTCGAAAGGATAGAGGGAGTCTCACCACATCCTGAGTCATTCCAAGTTGACGAGAGCAGCGGGCCGTGATGTAAAAGGTTGCCTCACGAAGCCCGCATAGGGGAACACATCCTGAAGACCCATCAATAACTGCACTGGACAATGGAAGCCAAGCGTGTATGAAGCTAATATCCTCATATGATATCTCACTAAATCTGGTAATGCCTTCGTCAGGGGTCCCAGGTAGGTACAGACGCTGGCGAGGAAGAAAATGCTTTGCTGAGTACTGACTAATGATTCTAGGAGGTGGCTCTGACAGCAGCTTCAATTTCTCTTGCAACCAAATCTGAAAGAAGAAGCAAGGAAAAATAAAAGCCAAAGAAAATAAGATAAAAGGCAAAGAAAAGCTGCTGGGGTAAGTACGATTTACTTCAGGAAAAAATTAGGCATAGGGTTGTGTGAAAATCCGAAAGGACGCACTTCCCGCTAAGAAAAGCTAGTGCGAAAATCCACAAAGGACGCACTACCTTTAAAACAATGACGTACCTAGAGTAATAAGGGGCTCCCAGAGAATGAAGTGGTAGGCCTGGCACAGACAGTGTCCAAACCCAAGATAGTCTCGGCCAGAATAAGTGGAAAAGGGGTCAACCCATGGAGAAAATTGTCCAAAATCCCAAACAGACGAGGGTCTCCAAGCAGCTCCTCTGAAGTCACGACCAAGTACTTCATCA
This sequence comes from Excoecaria cochinchinensis, assembly GCA_947683425.1. Classification (NCBI taxonomy): domain Eukaryota; kingdom Viridiplantae; phylum Streptophyta; class Magnoliopsida; order Malpighiales; family Euphorbiaceae; genus Excoecaria; species Excoecaria cochinchinensis. Next base: position 2,577,087 of record CANTUQ010000158.1, read on the forward strand.
GACAGAAAAGAAAGATGACACTTACTCTGTATGAGGAGAGGTTAGAGAATTCATCCAGTGCTTCAATCATAGGGTCTAAGGCAAATACAGGTCCCTGAGGAACTAGACGAGCAGCGTCAGAAGGAGATATACTTAAGGACAGAGCAATATCCCGAGTTTGAACCAAACCACAACGAGGAACGCAGGGTAAAGCACTAGGAGGATACCAGCTCCCGACAATGGCAGCAAGTTCCTCAGGTAGGGGGCACATTTCCTGGTAAGTGAACCTAAAAACGTGAAAGCGAGGGTCCCAGAAGTGGGTCGCAGCTAAAAGGAGGTTGTAGTCTATTCTGATTCTGCGTAAAAATTTTAGTCGAGAAAGGGGGCAAGAATGTTGTTTTCCCAAGTTTGAGCATCGTCTAAGATGCGGTACATTTTGGAAAGAAAAGGAGAATTCATTTCTCTGTGACTAAGGTCGAGGTCGCTAAGGAAAATGAAGAAGGGGAAAAGGAAAAAACTGAGGAAAGGAACCTGCTATGAAGCTAAAATGAGAGAAAAGGCACGAAATCCTAGAAAATGCTGAATTTTATAGGATTGACCTACCGACGGCTAGCCCGTCCCTAACTCAAACGGTGATCCCGTCTGTAGTTGTCCACCTATCAGTCTTTGCATCGTGCATATCACGCGCATTAATTAGGTAATTAATGAGGGTTAAAAGCAGAATCCGGAGAGACAGACAGCATTCCCATCGGTAGCTGTATAGACGTAAAGCCCATCGGTACTTAAATTCTATATAAGGACACAGGTACCGACGGACTATCACTTTCTTCTCTCTTTTCTTCACACCGATGCTCTTCCCTTCTTTTTCAGTTACATTTTATTGTTTTTTTTGCTTTTTCGGTTGATTTTCTTCACACCAGCGTCTTGTCCTTTGAGTCTCAATTTCCAGGTTAGTAAAATCCTTCTATTTTATTATTAGTTATTTATTTATTTATCCTATTATGAGTAATATAATTTTCATTTTTTTGATTAGTGTAATTAGGAGCCTTGTCAATTAATTTTAGTTGTTGCTGTTAGAATGCCATGGTTTAATTAAAGTTATGTTTTTTTAGTGCTTTAAGTGCATGAATTAACACATAGAATAAATAATATGTTGTTCTTTAGTTGAGATAAAATGCATGAATATATGCTATTTTGAGAACAATTAATGATAGATGCATATTTATTTTTATTGAGTTTTTTTTAGATATTCAGGCATAGCCTTAGGAATACATGCACTTTGAAACCAATACTAAGAATTAGGAAGTAAAGCAAGTGTGAATATGTTGCACTGTATATGTTACACTATTTCTTGGGGCCTGAGGCCTGTTTCTTTTTGTTTTCTCATGCAGAAGGTTGGGCACACCCTTGCTGGGGTGCTACCCAAATGTTTTTAATTTTTTCGGTTTAGACACAACCCCGTCGAAATGCTGCCTAAATTTTTGTTATTATTTCCTGAGTAAAGTCCGTTTGCGACTATGATACCAAACTAATTGCTTACTTTATTTTCAGGATGGCCGACGAGGTCGATATTTTGATGGCAGGAGCAGGATGGACTGAGTTTCTGATGCCTGATTTCCAGACTCACCCAGAGATAGTCCGGAAGTTTCTTGCTACGTTACAGTACGGGGGGTACCAGAGATCCGACACAGAGGAGGGTGTTATCCAGTTTTGGATTGAGAGGCACCATTATAGCATTACCCGTCAGCGATTTACAGAGGCTATGGGGCTTCCATTCGGGCAGGATGTTATAGTGCCCCATAGAGTAGTTAGATGCCACCATTGGGCGGTCATTGCATTGCTGGGAGTGCCTTATGATCATGATACGGCAAAGAGCACGGTACTCTTGTCACAGGCCCTTCGCTATGTTCACAGAGTTTTATCCAGCTCCTATTTGGGACGAGCTGGTAACCCAGGGTCTCTCAATGCAGTTGAGATTTGGAGTTTATGGGCCATGGTGGCAGGCCAGCGGCTCAACGTCAGCCATGAGATTTTGGTTAACATGGTGAGAGTTTCTAGGGGGGGCAGCCCTTGTAGTGTATGTTGGTGGAGTTATTACTAGACTACTTCTGAGTTTGGGTGTTCGTCCAGACATCCTGGGGCATGCCTTGGATGAGAGCATTTATGTGGATGCTCCGGCAGCTATTACGATGGCTATGATATTGCCGATACCGGGTCAGGCCGAGGCGTACAGACTCCGTACCATTCATGAGACCAGGCGTGCATTTAGCCTGCCCTCACTAGAGCTAGTAGAGGAGCAGCCTCAAATGGAGCAGCCTCAGGAGCACCCTCAGATGGAGGACTAGCCTCCCGAGCCCTAGCAGCACCAGGAGGAGCATCCGGGTACACCCTCTGACATGCGGATTGAGTTCACCATGGATGAGCTATTTGCTACTCCTCTAGGGCAGAGAGTACAGAGTCCTACTCCGCCTCCGCCATCGAGAGTACATCGGACAGCTCCCCGGGCACCTGAGAGGTTCAGTCCATATGCTAGAGCAGGGGACCCGGGGGCATCTACTTCTACAGCTCCACCTCGAGAGCAGGCACCGGAATCAGCTCCCCCTCCATTCATACCATCGACTCACCCGGCACAGCCAGATTTTTCTGCGATTTTGACCTCTATGTTTGCATCCTTTGAGCACAGACTGGAGGAGAGAGATAGGGCCTTTCTCGGGGAGCGAGATAGAGTCATCTTAGAGCGACTAGATCAGCAGCAGGGTATTATCCAGGAGCAGGAGAGGCTTATTGATTATTTGAGGCAGGAGCAGGAGAGGCTCGTGGGTCAGTTGAGGCCAGAGATGAGGGCCTCCCAGGATGAGGCGACCCAGAGGATAGATGCATCCGTACAGATGCTGGATGAGTCAGTTGAGGCTCTCAGATTCAGGATCCAGGTCCTAGAGGGTCTGTAGACATCGGGTCTTGAGGCAGTCCAGATTAGAGTTACCCGATGAAGAGATCAATGTCGATTTTCGAGTAAAGGGATGAAATTCGAAGGTTTTCGTCTTTTGGTCTCGCAAGGATTAAAATCTTTTTCTATAGCATGGAGTTTTGAAAGAATTGGATAAATTTTAGGTAAAATTTGGAGTTTTGCTCCACAGACGGGCATCCCGTCTGTGTAGGGACGCCCGTCTCTACTTGGGGTGATACCCGTCCCTAGGCGTAGTAGGGACGGACCCGTCGCAATCTAGGGACGCCCGTCCCTAGTCAGTTTCCCGCATTTGCCCTTAGTAGGGACGGCCGTCGGCAGTTGCAGGGAAACCCGTCGGTAAGTTAACTGACCGGATCACGCGAGATTGGATAAAATTTAATCTCTTTTCTTTTCAAAATGGGGATCGAATTTATCTAAAACTTGAATTTTAAAAGTCCTTTTAAAATTCAAACTTTAGATAGAGGTTTATCTTAATTATCTCATAAAACCCTATAAATAAAGGATCAAATTTCAGTTTTAGGGGTTAGAAAATTTGGGGAATTTGGAAAGAGAGGGATTTTAGAGAGATTTTATTTAGAAGAAAAACTATCAAATATTTTTTGGAGAAAATTGCTTTTTAGAAAAAGGTTTTTCTGTGAGCAAATTACTCAAAAAGTTTATAAATCTCTATTCATTTGTAGAGTTTTATTTTGATAAAACTTGTTCTAATTAATTGATTTCCTCAATTTTTTTCTTACGAATTAAGTCAAATTGAGGCGACGAAATTCAGTCGTTTCCATCAATATAACTAATTCGAACACACGATCGCTATCAAATTATCAAGGAAAGAACAACATAAATCTTCTTTCTTTGATCTGATTCTTATTTGATCCTTGCGAGGCACACGGGGACAAAATCATTCAACATCCACCCTAAAAGGTAAAATCCGAGGGTAAACATTCTGGATTAACATTTGTATAATTTAATTTGATTTACATTGATTTTTATATATACTTTATTACCCTTTTTTACAAAAGATTTAAGAGGTTCTTTAATTTGTTTTCCCCTCACAAGGGACAGCCGCCAGCACGATCCAGGCAGCCGTCCCTAGGCAAAATTCTCATTTTTTATCTCATAAAATCCTATCTCTTAACTTGTTTCTGTTTGAATTTTCTCACTTTTATTTTTATTCACGTTTTTGCTAACATGTTTATCCTTGTGAATTTTTTTTTTCTAACCATTGAAAGTTAGAGCTGTGAGAGATGGTGGTTACGCCATCTTGAGGATCTCTATTCGGGTTCATTTTTTATCCTTTAGCTCTTATTTATGTTGTTATGGAAATGGTTTTAACGTCATTAAGGTAAAAAGGACCAAAAGCTTTTTAACAATTAAACCTAGTGTCACACCCCAAAATAGCCCTGGTCGGATTATGCATGCTAAGTCGGGATCGGAAGGGTATTTCGGTAATTTATGTTTGAGCAATTTAGAGTATTAAGGACCTAATTGAAAAGATAATTAAGTGGTAAGGAAAGAATTGTGTAAGTGAGTGAAGTGTATTTTGATTAAGGACTAAAGAGCATTTTGGTTTGGAAAAGTTGAGTGGGTTTTGAGGTCCTATTAGGATCTGCCAAGTGGTTTGTTAGGTGGGCTTTGAAAGAAGAAAAAAAAAGAAGAAAGAAGTAAGAGGAAGAGAGTGAGGGAAAAACACAGATCTTTGGTTTTGGCTTTCCCGTCCCCCTCATCTCACGTTTTCTCTCCTCTTCTCTTCTCCCTTCTTTGCTGCTCCTTTCTTTCTTAGTTGGCTTGGATTGCGTTTGGCTTGGAGTGGGTTTTCTTGAAGAGGTAAGTTGGTTTAAGATTTTATACGTGCTCCTGTTCTTCTTCTTCTTTCTCCTGTTTTGGTTAAGTTAGGGTTTGGCTAAGGACTGTGTGGTTTCTTATTTGTGCAAGCATTGGATTGTAAGGAAGAGCAAAGTAAAGGCAAGGAAAGGATTGAGGATTGATTTTGAAGCTTGATTTTGGAACGTAATTTTGAGGTTTGGGAGCTCTGTTTACTGCATTTGGATTTCTTAATGTTCTTGCCCTAAATCTCACTTAGGATGTTTATGTGTTTGCAATTCTGGAAATTGATGTGGTTTAGAATGTGTACATGCATGATTAAGTGAATAGATGTGTTAGTAATGCATGATAGGAATTGAATTGAAGTTACTGAGCTTTGGGTTTTGAACTTACTGTATTTTTAGGGTTTATGCTCTAGAATGGATTAAATGTGTTTAAGCATGGTTTTAATGATTTGATTGTCGAATTAAGTTGCAATTGTCTTGTTTATGCTGTTGGGACATCGATTGAAAGGTAAGATGAGTTTGTTGATGTTTTGAATGAGATTGAAAATGAATTTATCGAGTTCTTGGAATTCTGGGTAACCTGGGAATGGAAAATCGCGTCTCTGTAGAATTTCCTGTTCTGTGAGAATCGTGTCACGTCGCGTGACTTAGAGTCACGACGTGACTCATGCGAAGGGCAGCGTGACTTCCAGTTGCGAAGCGTGACTCTTCTCTCTGTGAGAGGAAAGTCACGTCTCGTGACTTAGGGTCACGACGTGACCCTTGTGATTGGCGAAGCGTGACTCCAGTCGCGAAGCGTGACTCCTCTTTCTGTGAGAGGGAAGTCACGTCTCGTGACTTAGAGTCACGGCGTGACTCTGGTAAGGGCAAGGCGTGACTCCTCTCTCTGTGAGAGGGAAGTCACGTCACGTGACCTAGAGTCACGGCGTGACTCTTGTGAGGCCAGGCGTGACAAAGAGTCACGTCCCGTGATTCTCTAGGAGAGTCACGAGACGTGACACTAGGTCACGCCGTAACCCTCTTGTGAGGTCAGTCACAAGTCAAAACACGGCTCGTGACCGACCCCTCTTCAGCTCCTTTGTCCGATTTTTGCCCAGTGTTAACCAAAATGAATTTCCTATTTCTTCTGTATGGGTCTTTACTGCTGTATAAATTATGTCATACTGTTATATGCTCCAGTATGGCTCTTCTGTTTTGATTTGTTCCCCCGTGACTAGTTTATTATAAAATGACTTTCAAGTGCTTCTATGACTCTTTTCTCTACTGTGTGCTATCCTATCTGTATGGTTAGCCTATCTTAGTTGTGTTCAGCATTATGTTATGCCTGTCCTGGATCAGATTCTTATCTAAATTAACATGCCATGTTAAGAATATTGTATCAATCCATAATTCAGATTATACATTTTTAATCATTGGCATTATATGATTACACATGTGTTCTTGATATACTTTAGTAATTGGAGTAGTGATAAAATGTGATGGATTGACCTATTGCATGCTTCAGAACATGACTTGAATGAGGTATGATTGATATTATGCTATGCTAAACTTATTCGAATAATATGGATGACGTCTGAATGCATTGTTATGCTTTAACCTTGGAATTTAATGTGATACGTTAAATGTAATTTGAACTGTACACAATTTATATTTAGTTATCTTCACCTAATGCATGTTTAGGATTATGTTTTGATAATCATTGGTATGATAGTGTTTCTATACCTGATTCCTGGCATGCTTTAGAACAGTGTTTAAATGTTAAGTATATTGACTGTCTTATGTTTTGCAATGGGAATGTATGAGATATGACCAACCTTTTGAGCATATTTATATGTCTATTGTACTTTGATTAATGCATGATGTATATATTTATATATATATTTATGCGTTGTACGATTCGAAATGTGTATTGTTTTATGCATGACCTGCGAGAGTCAGTCTAGTGGATAGTTAAGCATGCCTAATAGAGTCTTTCAGTAGCTGCAACGCCCTTTGAACGTATTGGACCCTGATCAGGTCCCCCGTATGGTTCCTCGCGAACCCCCCCCCCCTCAGTGCGGATCCTCGTGGTCCTTTTTAATGAATTTGGATCGGGTTAAGATCCCCCATCAGTAAAATGCTTTTGTGACAAAATAAAGTGGTTTTCGATTTGTACCCGTAAGGTACTAATCAGTTCAGTACACTCGTTATCCACTATTGTGAGTCAGCAGGTGCTTGACTGGTTTGTATTACTTTGAAATAACTATATGAATGTGATATCCGTTTGATTATGATAAAGATCTCAGGAATCAGTTTATGTGTATATGAATGTGACTATGGGCTTCAGAATGCATGTCTGTTTTAAATAAGCATGACTTTATATCTAACATGATTATCCGTACTCGTCATGTGATTTGATATAAGTTTCTGAATGCTTTGATTATGATGCGACTAGAGACTTTCTGTATGTGACTTAAACATGTTTTGTTAATATATTAGCTTGTGAACCGAAGCAGCTGTGATGGTAAGTATGTGATGATTACTGTACTTTCTGCATGTTGATTTTATGAATGTAATACTAAGTGGTTATGCCTTCAGTCTCCGTTATCGGAATGTTTCTGCATGATGCTTATTATATATTAGAGTTGCGCAGCGGTATTGTGATGCTCTAAGTGTTATCCTTTGGATATTTGACTAGTGTATGTGTTTGGCATGTCTAAGTATGTTAAATGGTTAGCATTCTTAACATGATAGTTTGGTCGTCAGTTCATGCATGGGTATTTAGTTATGTCAATTGCATGAGTAAAGCTCTTGTGACTCTGCACAGTAAGATGTTGATATTTGCTACCCATGTAGGTTTATGCATGAGATATAGTATGTGGTTCAGCATGATGAGGCTTGTAATGTGTATTGTATTATGTCTGTTTTAGTCTATCCTGAACATGAAGTTATGGTTCGATTGTGAGTATTGAAATGAATGCCTTTATTGTGCAGCCTGATTATTGATATGCTATGAATATCTGTTTTTGTCATCTGAATGTGTTTTGCCTTGACGACCATTGTGAATGGCCGTCCATACTCTTGTGTGTTCTCCCCACTAAGCGTTTATCGCTTAGCACGGATTTCCTTTCCGTGCAGGTGGCAGGTTTGGTTCTGTTCGAGTCGCGCTTCTGCAAGGTCGGCCACGTAGGAGTTAGAAGTTCTGTATTGGGTTCAGCTTCTGTATTTCAGCTCTTGTAATTTAGTAGTATTGTATATGTATTTAATTATGTTTTAAGCTTGAGTTTTCTTTTGGGAATGTAATAGTTAGTATGTCCTTCTTCCGTTGAATGGTCATATGTATGCTTCCGTGTATGTTTCAGTTGAGTGCCTGCGTGTGCGTGAGTTATTGCATGATCAGTCTGAGCCTGCAGGTAAGGTAAGTTTTTAATTAACCCGTATTTCTGTATGTATGTTATGTATGAATGCATGCTTCCGCATTGTGTATGTGCATATCTGTATGAGTGAGTGTCGGTAGCACGTCCGTCGGCGTCCTTCCAACGGGGACGGCGATGGGGGTGTTACAGTTAGTGGTATCAGAGCCCAGGTTTGATGGTTCTGGGTGTGTTGTTTGTTATGTGTTGAGTCTTTACATGAGAGTCGGTTTTGTGTCGTGGCCTAATGCAGATGCGTCTTGTTTTGTGTCATGTCTAGATGGAGTCTGATCATAGTGAGAATGTGGGCGAGACAACAGAAAGTGTGAACCGAGTTAGTGCTGATCAGGATGTTTCCGAGCATCTTCCAGTTGAAGATTCTGGTCGTGTTTCTGAGGATAGGGCTTTAGTGCAAGGGTTGATTCGGATTTTGGATAGATTGACTGCTCCTCGTGCTTCTCAAGAAGTTGTGCGGCATGTTCCTCAGAAGAGAAAAGGATCGGTTAGTGAAGTGCCAACAGGAAAAAGGGTTCAAGAACCTTCGATGTGTCAACAATTTCAGAAGGAACATGGGAATAAGTTTAAGAAGTGGGTACCGTCTGTATGTCAGCATTGCCAGAAGCGACATCGTGGTCCATGTAGGAAGCTTTCAGGTGCTTGTTTCAGGTGTGGTAGTATGGAACACCGGATTGCCGATTGTCCTAAGAAGATGAGTGAGAGTTTAGCTGGGCAAGCTAGAAAGGATGTGGAGGATTTACTCAGATCTTCACGAGTGTCTTCAGAGTTTGTAGCATATAGCAAGGATTCGAAGGATACCGCAGGTTCTTCTGGTAAGTTATTTTGCAAGTTCTTATTTAAGTAAGTTTTGTTTGATTGGGTTATTTTGATGTAAGTGTTCCGCTGTGAATTTCGAGGACGAAATTCTTTTAGGAGGGAAGAGTTGTCACACCCCAAAATAGCCCTGGTCGGATTATGCATGCTAAGTCGGGATCGGAAGGGTATTTCGGTAATTTATGTTTGAGCAATTTAGAGTATTAAGGACCTAATTGAAAAGATAATTAAGTGGTAAGGAAAGAATTGTGTAAGTGAGTGAAGTGTATTTTGATTAAGGACTAAAGAGCATTTTGGTTTTGAAAAGTTGAGTGGGTTTTGAGGTCCTATTAGGATCTGCCAAGTGGTTTGTTAGGTGGGCTTTGAAAGAAGAAAAAAAAAAGAAGAAAGAAGTAAGAGGAAGAGAGTGAGGGAAAAACACAGATCTTTGGTTTTGGCTTTCCCGTCCCCCTCATCTCACGTTTTCTCTCCTCTTCTCTTCTCCCTTCTTTGCTGCTCCTTTCTTTCTCAGTTGGCTTGGATTGCGTTTGGCTTGGAGTGGGTTTTCTTGAAGAGGTAAGTTGGTTTAAGATTTTATACGTGCTCCTGTTCTTCTTCTTCTTTCTCCTGTTTTGGTTAAGTTAGGGTTTGGCTAAGGATTGTGTGGTTTCTTATTTGTGCAAGCATTGGATTGTAAGGAAGAGCAAAGTAAAGGCAAGGAAAGGATTGAGGATTGATTTTGAAGCTTGATTTTGGAACGTAATTTTGAGGTTTGGGAGCTCTGTTTACTGCATTTGGATTTCTTAATGTTCTTGCCCTAAATCTCACTTAGGATGTTTATGTGTTTGCAATTCTGGAAATTGATGTGGTTTAGAATGTGTACATGCATGATTAAGTGAATAGATGTGTTAGTAATGCATGATAGGAATTGAATTGAAGTTACTGAGCTTTGGGTTTTGAACTTACTGTATTTTTAGGGTTTATGCTCTAGAATGGATTAAATGTGTTTAAGCATGGTTTTAATGATTTGATTGTCGAATTAAGTTGCAATTGTCTTGTTTATGCTGTTGGGACATCGATTGAAAGGTAAGATGAGTTTGTTGATGTTTTGAATGAGATTGAAAATGAATTTATCGAGTTCTTGGAATTCTGGGTAACCTGGGAATGGAAAATCGCGTCTCTGTAGAATTTCCTGTTCTGTGAGAAGCGTGTCACGTCGCGTGACTTAGAGTCACGACGTGACTCATGCGAAGGGCAGCGTGACTTCCAGTTGCGAAGCGTGACTCTTCTCTCTGTGAGAGGAAAGTCACGTCTCGTGACTTAGGGTCACGACGTGACCCTTGTGATTGGCGAAGCGTGACTCCAGTCGCGAAGCGTGACTCCTCTTTCTGTGAGAGGGAAGTCACGTCTCGTGACTTAGAGTCACGGCGTGACTCTAGTAAGGGCAAGGCGTGACTCCTCTCTCTGTGAGAGGGAAGTCACGTCACGTGACCTAGAGTCACGGCGTGACTCTTGTGAGGCCAGGCGTGACAAAGAGTCACGTCCCGTGATTCTCTAGGAGAGTCACGAGACGTGACACTAGGTCACGCCGTAACCCTCTTGTGAGGTCAGTCACAAGTCGAAACACGGCTCGTGACCGACCCCTCTTCAGCTCCTTTGTCCGATTTTTGCCCAGTGTTAACTAAAATGAATTTCCTATTTCTTCTGTATGGGTCTTTACTGCTGTATAAATTATGTCATACTGTTATATGCTCCAGTATGGCTCTTCTGTTTTGATTTGTTCCCCCGTGACTAGTTTATTATAAAATGACTTTCAAGTGCTTCTATGACTCTTTTCTCTACTGTGTGCTATCCTATCTGTATGGTTAGCCTATCTTAGTTGTGTTCAGCATTATGTTATGCCTGTCCTGGATCAGATTCTTATCTAAATTAACATGCCATGTTAAGAATATTGTATCAATCCATAATTCAGATTATACGTTTTTAATCATTGGCATTATATGATTACACATGTGTTCTTGATATACTTTAGTAATTGGAGTAGTGATAAAATGTGATGGATTGACCTATTGTATGCTTCAGAACATGACTTGAATGAGGTATGATTGATATTATGCTATGCTAAACTTATTCGAATAATATGGATGACGTCTGAATGCATTGTTATGCTTTAACCTTGGAATTTAATGTGATACGTTAAATGTAATTTGAACTGTACACAATTTATATTTAGTTATCTTCACCTAATGCATGTTTAGGATTATGTTTTGATAATCATTGGTATGATAGTGTTTCTATACCTGATTCCTGGCATGCTTTAGAACAGTGTTTAAATGTTAAGTATATTGACTGTCTTATGTTTTGCAATGGGAATGTATGAGATATGACCAACCTTTTGAGCATATTTATATGTCTATTGTACTTTGATTAATGCATGATGTATATATTTATATATATATTTATGCGTTGTACGATTCGAAATGTGTATTGTTTTATGCATGACCTGCGAGAGTCAGTCTAGTGGATAGTTAGGCATGCCTAATAGAGTCTTTCAGTAGCTGCAGCGCCCTTTGAACGTATTGGACCCTGATCAGGTCCCCCGTATGGTTCCTCGCGAACCCCCCCCCTCAGTGCGGATCCTCGTGGTCCTTTTTAATGAATTTGGATCGGGTTAAGATCCCCCATCAGTAAAATGCTTTTGTGATAAAATAAAGTGGTTTTCGATTTGTACCCGTAAGGTACTAATCAGTTCAGTACACTCGTTATCCACTATTGTGAGTCAGCAGGTGCTTGACTGGTTTGTATTACTTTGAAATAACTATATGAATGTGATATCCGTTTGATTATGATAAAGATCTCAGGAATCAGTTTATGTGTATATGAATGTGACTATGGGCTTCAGAATGCATGTCTGTTTTAAATAAGCATGACTTTATATCTAACATGATTATCCGTACTCGTCATGTGATTTGATATAAGTTTCTGAATGCTTTGATTATGATGCGACTAGAGACTTTCTGTATGTGACTTAAACATGTTTTGTTAATATATTAGCTTGTGAACCGAAGCAGCTGTGATGGTAAGTATGTGATGATTACTGTACTTTCTGCATGTTGATTTTATGAATGTAATACTAAGTGGTTATGCCTTCAGTCTCCGTTATCGGAATGTTTCTGCATGATGCTTATTATATATTAGAGTTGCGCAGCGGTATTGTGATGCTCTAAGTGTTATCCTTTGGATATTTGACTAGTGTATGTGTTTGGCATGTCTAAGTATGTTAAATGGTTAGCATTCTTAACATGATAGTTTGGTCGTCAGTTCATGCATGGGTATTTAGTTATGTCAATTGCATGAGTAAAGCTCTTGTGACTCTGCACAGTAAGATGTTGATATTTGCTACCCATGTAGGTTTATGCATGAGATATAGTATGTGGTTCAGCATGATGAGGCTTGTAATGTGTATTGTATTATGTCTGTTTTAGTCTATCCTGAACATGAAGTTATGGTTCGATTGTGAGTATTGAAATGAATGCCTTTATTGTGCAGCCTGATTATTGATATGCTATGAATATCTGTTTTTGTCATCTGAATGTGTTTTGCCTTGACGACCATTGTGAATGGCCGTCCATACTCTTGTGTGTTCTCCCCACTAAGCGTTTATCGCTTAGCACGGATTTCCTTTCCGTGCAGGTGGCAGGTTTGGTTCTGTTCGAGTCGCGCTTCTGCAAGGTCGGCCACGTAGGAGTTAGAAGTTCTGTATTGGGTTCAGCTTCTGTATTTCAGCTCTTGTAATTTAGTAGTATTGTATATGTATTTAATTATGTTTTAAGCTTGAGTTTTCTTTTGGGAATGTAATAGTTAGTATGTCCTTCTTCCGTTGAATGGTCATATGTATGCTTCCGTGTATGTTTCAGTTGAGTGCCTGCGTGTGCGTGAGTTATTGCATGATCAGTCTGAGCCTGCAGGTAAGGTAAGTTTTTAATTAAACCGTATTTCTGTATGTATGTTATGTATGAATGCATGCTTCCGCATTGTGTATGTGCATATCTGTATGAGTGAGCGTCGGTAGCACGTCCGTCGGCGTCCTTCCAACGGGGACGGCGATGGGGGTGTTACACCTAGAGATTTTCCCAAAAATAGGTGGACCAATGTCCCATTTCAGCCAATAAAATTGACACTTCATAAAAAACCATTTTTGTAATAAATATGTATGGTAGGACCAAAGTCCTCATTCCAATGAATATCCGGTTTTATGCATGTATCGCACTTTTATAAATGGGAGTTGTATTCCGCTCCTAGTGTTATTGTAATTTATTTCGAACACTTTATCTTGATTTTTGCTTCAATTTACCGCTTTGGATGTGAATGATCGCACCTTTAATAAAGTGCATTGTGTGGAAAGTTGGTGAAATAATAAATTCAAAACATAATTGTAAAATTAATCAAAGTACGAATAAATGAGAAGTCCCGAACTCACTCTAGTCTTTGGGACTCAAAGAGGCGAGAGGTCTAGGACTTCCAAGACACCTCTTGAGTCCCACAAAAAGGCTTAAATACACAAGGCTCTAGGGGAGTAGAGGATGAGGCCTCCAAGATCCCTCTGGCTAGCTCAAAATGGATATGTATGCGCCGTCTTAGGCTCGATAAGGCTAGACGACCCTTCCCAATGTTTTATTGGGTGGCGACTCCAAGAAACCTTATTGTTGCCCAAAATAGACGCACTTGTAAATACCTTACAAGTTTTATGAACCTTTCCTGATCGCCCTGAAGCGGGCTTTCGGGAGGACACGGGGTTCGGCGCGCGTCACAGTGGCGACTCCACTGGGGACAGACTCGAGACTTCGATTCAAAAGTACTTTGATTAAAATTTACAATTAGATTTAAGCTTAAAAATTTCACCATCTTTCAAAATTTGCATTTAGATCGCATTAGAGCCTTAGATCTATGCTAGTTTGGTCCCTCTTTTAGCCCCGGTGCATTCCCAAAGCACGACCCTATTTTCACTCAATTTAGGAAAGTGTTAAGGATAATCACCAGCCCAAGCCTCGTACCATCATGGTATATTAAATGGTGACCCGATCAGTCGTTACGCTCGTGATGAGCTAGACGCGTTGGCAGGGACTATGCTTGGGTAGCCCTAAAGTAACACCACCCTTTGACTAAAGCTCATGTAAAATGGAAATAGTTACTTCCCCTAAGTGGTATAAACCTTAATACGATGCTTGCTGTATGGATCATTATGTATTGGACAAACCCTGATAGTTTGACTTGTCACCTAATCAAAGGCTTTCATGCCCCGATAGGCCCAGGATGCCTTATTCGGATTGCCTAAATACATAATGACCATAACCCATCCGCCTATGCATTAGTTAGGAGAGGTCATGCTGCCGAATTTTCACTGTGCACTATACGCATTCATCGGGTCCCTAGATTGACCCATGGGCCAATCCCACCAAGGAAAGAGACTATGAACTCGTGTGCGGGAGTAATAAGGTTGGAAGGACCTATGTGCTTGCATGTGGCTTGTGAGTGTTGCATAGCACGATCATGCATTATTGCGCAATCATGCATCATCCTGACCCTTGTGTTTTTCAGCCATCATAGATTCGCCTAGGTGGACAAGGGGGTCCCGGGGATGGCTACGCAAGAATCCATTTTTTGAGTTACCAGAAAGGATAGAGTATCCGGACAATTCGTCTGAGACCAGTTATGCCACTTCAGATTAGTTTTATGTACCCGAAGAAATGGCAAACTCACCTAGAGGGGCAGAGGCCACCCGGGCAATGATAGCAGAGGAAGTGGGCCGAAGGTTGGAAGAGTTTGAGAACCGGATGTTGGCAATGATAGCTGCAATGGGTCAATAAGCAGCCCCGCAAAACCCACAGCCTCCTCCTGTGAGGAATAATGAAAGGGAAGAGGTCAGAGAGGACCCACAAGATGAAACTCGGCCGCCACTCATGAACCTAAGGGCTACTACTTCGGGGGCACATAGGGGAAGACCTGTCCCGAGGCTGGATGATGATTGGGAAGACAAGGAATATGAGGAACGTATGTCTGAGAAAGGGAAAGCCCCTCATATTGAAGAGGCCATCTGGAGGAAGGTGGAAGAGAGATTTGAAGCTATAACGAGGATGTTGACGAAGGGCCAAGGAGTGAATCCTGACGATAAAGAGTTAGAAGGAGAAGATCTAGTCCCAATGAACTTTAAGATGCCGGACGTGCCAAAGTTTGACGGTACTTCTGATCCCCTAGCACATATAAAGCAGTACTCATTGGTGATAAAAGGCACCTGATAGGAGCTAAATTGAAGTATAATTATGTATTAATTTTGTGTGAGTTTATGTAATTAATCATATAATTGTTTGTAAAATTTAATGTGATGTGTTAATTTATGATTATTTGTATTAGAGTGCATGTTTATGTTGTTATTTGTGTTTTTAGGTGAAAAAATGAAGAGAAGAAGTAAATAGAATGAGAGAATCACGATAGAGGAGCAGATCACGACGTGACCAGAGGTAACGTGAACGTGATTGTGCTGAGAAGAAGAAAAAGAGAAAGAAAAGAAGGGAAGGACTGAGAGAGAGGCGAGTCACGCCATGAGCTAAGGTCACGCGACGTGACGAGAAGCCAGCAAAGAGAGGAAAGAAAGGAAAGAGAAGAAGAAAGAAGAAGAGTCACGCCGTGAGCAAAGGTCACGCGACGTGACGCCACAGAGAGGCCAGGAAAGGAAGGAAAAGAGAAGAGAAGAGAAAGGAGAGGAGGAAGCGAGGCATGAGCGCCAGTCACGCCACACAGGCGATAAGACACGCCGTGAGAGGGAGTAACGCGACGTGACTGGCCAGAGAAGGAAGAGAAATCCGAGAGAAAGAAAGAAAGAAGAAAAGAAGCAGCGCGTTCTGTCGCGATCGCGACACCGTTGCGAGCGCGACAGAAACGACCGTTGGACGGTTTTGGGCCAAAAATCACTTCAAAAGTCACATATTTTCACCAAATTGTGCAACCATTCCCAAGAGACATCTTCAAGGGACATCAACTTTCAATCAACATCTATAAATATTAGTTTAAATGTAATTTTTAAATGTATGTGGAATTATTATTGAGTAATTTTCTGTATTTTTAGTAAAACAGTTTTCTTTTCTTTAGTTAATTTTTCTATTTAGTTTTATGGTTTGAAGAAGAAGATTAAGGAGAAGGAAAACTTATTTCAAGAGATTGAGAAAAGGGTTGAAGAACTTCTATCTTATTCTCTTATTTTTAATTCTTCTCCAATATTTCTATGAATATCATTTTAATGAATTTGCATGTTTTTATTCTTTCTATTTTCATCAACTTTCATAGTCTTTCATTGTAGATTTTCTATTAGTATCTTTTGCTTGATCTTTACAAGTTAAAGTAATTCGAGAGTTTACTTTATCTGACATCTAATAGAATTTCATTATTAAGATATATTTAAGAGATTGGTATATTGAGATAATTGCTATAGGTTAGTGTCTATTCTTAAAATATGTAATTAGAAACCTCTAATTCATTAATGAAATTGTGAGTTAGAATTTTAATTGTATGTTTTAGGCATTTTAATTCATGTCGAGAGAGTGAGTTAAAAATTTATTCTAACTTGGCTTGCATGAAAGATGAATAAATGTAAATCAAAATGATGGATCAAGTTCATTATGTTTAGTTCTTCATTCATATACTATTTATCTTCTTCTGATAAACATAACTTAGGTTTAAATTAAGTAGTTCTAATTCAACCATCAAATTAATTAATCATTGTAAACAAGATAAAAATCAATTAGTAATAGTGTGTAAAGACGTTCCTCGTGAGATCGATATCTTAAGTACTATTGCGGTACACCGTATACTTGCGGTATGTTGCATCATTAGAAAATGCACAACAAGTTTTTGGCGCCGTTGCCGGGGAACGGTTGTTTTGCCATTATAAAAATTGATTTATGATTTTGGATTACAATATTTTCTTTTGTTTTAATTTGTTTATTTGTTTAAATTAATTTTGTGTTTTGTTTTTACAGGATTTGAGAAGTTCATGCCTAGTACAAGGAGTTCTTTAGAAGAGCTTGAGCCGTTAAATCCTGAAATTGAGAGGTTTTTATTGAGTAACCGGAAATCAAATAAAAAGAAGAACAAAAATAGGAGATCAATTATCATGGCTGAAGAAAATCCACCAAGATTGATGGACTTTGCTACACCTGCTTTGAGTGGTGCTCAACAAGGAGTGGTAAGACCAACGGTAAATGCCAATCAATTTGAAATTAAGCCTTCATTATTACAAATGATTCAAAATAGTATTCAATTTTATGGTTTGGAAAATGAGGATCCAAATGCTCATTTGGCCAATTTCCTTGAGATTTGTGATACCTTTAAGATAAATGGGGTTTCGGCTGATGCAATCAAGCTTAGGCTTTTTCCATTCACTTTGAAGGATAAAGAAAAAGCTTGGTTGAATTCCCTAACAAGAGGATCTATAACTACTTGGGACCAATTGGTCCAAGCATTTTTATCAAAATATTTTCCATTGGCCAAAACTGCAAAAATCATAAAAGATATCACTACATTTGTTCAAAATGATAATGAATCATTATATGAGGCTTGGGAAAGATTCAAGGAATTGCAAAGAATGTGTCCACACCATAACTTGCCAAGAGAGTTGTTGATGCAAACATTCTATAATGGTGTAAATCCTACCACAAGAGGGACTATTGATGCTGCTTCTGGTGGATCTTTAATGAGAAAAACAATTGATGCAGCATATGAGCTATTAGAAGAGATGGCAATGAACAACTGTATGTGGCCTCCTGAAAGAGTAAGAGAATATAATAATTCTAATGTTAGGGGGATACATTCAGTAGATTCTATGGTTGCATTACAAGCTCAAGTTGAGGCTTTAACTCATAGAGTTAATAGCCTAGGCATGGGAGGTAATGTATCAAATGCTTGCAATGTGTGTGGTGAAAATGGGCATGTTAGTGGCAACTGCACTTTAGGCATAGCTAATAAAGAGCAAGTAAATTTTCTTCAAGGTCAAGGTCGTGGAAATCCTTATTCTAACACTTATAATGCTGGTTGGAGAAACCATCCTAATCTTTCATGGGGAAATACCAATAATAACCAAAATAGGGGAGTAGGATATCAACAACCACAAGATAGGTTTGGTGCTTTTGAAGGAAAACTTGATAAGTTTATTGAGGAAATTAATTATAAGATGAATTCTCAAGATGAAAGCCAAAAGAAACTTGAGGCAAAAATTGATCAAATTTCTAAAAATCATGCAGCCTCTATTCATAATCTTGAGGTTCAAATAGGCCAACTTGCTAATTCTTTACCTTCAAGAAATCTAAGATGCCTTCCAAGCAATACTGAGGAGAATCCTAGGGAGCATATTAAGCCATGATATATCTAGTTCTTTTATTTAGGTTACTTAGTTATTTTATTTTTATTTATGTTTTGTTCTTAGTTTTCAATTTGTTTATATATTTTTATTTTATATATTTTCATGCTACTAACACATTTATTTTTATTTTACAGCTAATTTAGTAAGATTAGAGTTGTTTAATTATAAAAAAATTAATAACAAAATAAAAAAATAAAAAAAAAGGAAAGGTTTTACAGATGTTGCTTCTGTCGCGATCGCGGCAAGTATCGCGATCGCGACAGAAGGCATTGAAGCATAAACTGAACGTGATTTCTGCAGGGTAGCACGTCGTGATGTTGCTTCACGCGACGTGAGGGGCTGAGGCGAAGGACTTCGCCCAGGTAAGGCTGAAGCGTCACGAGTCGTGACGTTGCCTCACGACGTGACGCATGAGGTGCTCCATCAGGTATGTTTTAAATTTTCTTTTCTTTTATTTTTTTATTTCACTTATTGTTTTTATATTATTTGGTTTTGTTTTGCTTTCTTTTCTGCTTTAGATAATTTAATTTCAATTACGTTAACTTAATTTAACCATTTAGGAATTAAAACACAGTAAAGGAAGAATTAAAAGCGGGAACTTAAAATTTTAAAACCCTAAAAGTCGTGACCCTTCATTTTATTCCCTTTCTATTTCATTTCACCTGTTAGTTTTCTTTCTTTCATACAGGTCACGACTTCCAGACCTTCATTAGCCATATTTCTTCATTTCTTCTTCTTTTTCTTACACAGAGACTTTCGAACTACCCTACTCTGTTTTCCTTTCGTTTTTATTGTTCTCCATTTTAGATTTCTATTTCTTTTCTTCCAAGGACTGACTTAGGGCTCACGTGATTTTCATTATCCATTCAGGTTTGTCATTTTATTTTTCTTTTCATTTCTTCTTTCCCTTAAACCCATTTAATTTCGGTATGATTCATGCATCACTAAATCACATTTCTTTTGTAGTTATTCTCTGTTCTATTCCTTTATATTTTATCCTTTCTGTTTTTGTTTTGTGTATTTTGTTTGGTTAATTTCTTCATTTGTTTACAGCTTTACTTCCCTGTAATTTTCATTCTTTGTTTAACAAACAAACAAATATGGTGAGAACAAAGAATCCCTCTGTTTCTCATATTGAACAAGAAGAGCAGGAAGTTGAAGAAGTGAACATTGCTTCTCATTATGGTGCCTTGTTTCCTATCTTCTATGTAGACGAAGGCAGTAGGTATTTAACTCTTCGTAATAGGCATTTGATGCAATGTAAGTATTTTCCTGACTCTTTACTCAATCAAATTGGCATGCTAGAAGTAGTTAATGACATGTTAAGAGTATGTGGGTTGTTTAAATTTGCCTCTATGCATGAAAATGTGCGTCCTGATTTAGTTTTAGAATTTTATACCACATTAAAAAAGAATGATAATAATGAGAATTGGTTAGATTTTAGGATGGCTGGTACACCTTATACTTTAACCTATTTTATGATGAATAGGATATTTAGATTTTCTCAAACGGGTTTAACTGAGCCACCTAAATCGTTTAACACTACAAGAAAAATGCTCTTTAACGAAAGGAAATCCGGTCGTTAAAAATTAAAATCCGGTCGTTAAAAATCTTTAACGACCGGAAAATCCGGTCGGTAAAAGCCCCTTCGTTAAAGGTATAGACGACCGGATATTGCATCCGGTCGTTAATGTCTTTAACGACCGGAATGTTTCCGGTCGTTAAAAAGTGATTTTTAGCGACCGGATTTTCCCTTCGCTAATTATATTCACTTTTAACGAAGGGATTTCCGGTCGTTAAAAATATATTTTAACGACCGAATTTTCCCTTCGCTAATTGTATTCAATTTCAACAAAGGGATTTCCGGTCGTTAAAGATACTTTTTAGCGACCGAATTTTCTCTTCGCTAATTATATTCACTTTCAACGAATGGATTTTCGGTCGTGAAAGATACCTTTTAACGACTGAATTTTCCCTTCGTTAATTATATTCACTTTCAACGAAAAGATTTCCAGTCGTTAAAGATACTTTTTAGCGACCGGATTTTTTTTTCATTAATTATATTCACTTTTCAACTTTTCACGTCATTAAAAATACTGTTTTACTAATCGGATTTTCCATTTGCTAATTTTATTCGCTTTCAACGAAAAAATTTTTGGCCGTTGAAGATACTTTTTACCGACATCATCGTTGAAAGAAAATTCAGTAATTAATATTAAATTTTCATAATAAATAAAATATTTTATTTGAATATTACCTGTACACATCATTCACACACATATATATATCCAAAATTATAATATATAGTTTTTTCATAGATTGCAAAATATCAGATACAAAATATATCGATATTTCGAAATTATTTGACATTGTATCATATACAAGTATAAAATATAAAAACAGCCCCTATCTATATCTTTTCATCACGCAAACATCTAGGGTAGAAATTATCACATCCCCAAAGCATTTACTATGATACTAGGAAGAATTGATTCCAGATGCTGGTTTTCCCAAGGCTCAAAGGATGCTCCCCATGGGTTATGTTCGACCTTGAAAGCATACCCTTGTTTTCACAATCTGTGTCATCCTTCTCATAGGTTGTTGTTGTCTCCAACCTCCTTGTGATTTCTGACTAACTAGCCACAGAAATAATTAGAGATCCCAAACTATTTACAGGAATAAAGTATTCAAACACATGCACCCTTAAATATAGCACAATTTTAATAATCTATTAGCTTATGGTAGTTCACAAGGAAAGATAAAACTCGGTCACTTTTGCAGGCATATACCTATTATGGCAATTTTGCTTATGCTTCTGAGTAGCCAAGTTTTTTATGGTTTGATCATGCATGTAACAGACCCCATTTCTTTCCATCTAATTCAAAGCACATCGTAAAATCAGAACCAAATTTCACTTAAAATCAAACAAATCAAGAAAGAAACAGTACCTTTCAGACCGTCGCACAAATGCCAGCACCGTCAGGTATCCCCTGCGACGCAATTCTCCTCAACTCCCTTAAATCAATTTTCTTGTAGTGTAATTTTCATGGAAATTGAGGTAGAAACAGAACTAAAATACATTGGCATCCTTGTAGCAGTAGTACCAGGAACCCCATTCTCTTCATCTTCTCTAGGCCTTTTAACGGGCAAATCATTAGAAACAACACCCTCTTCAGCCATAGAAGCTGTATCTTTCTCTTTCTAACTTATCTCTGTATCTTAAGCGTCTCCAAGGAAAACCCAAAAGCCAAAACCCCTCCCTCCCAAAAAAAAACCTAAAGAGGGAAGTGAATGAATGAAGCCAACAATCTGGGTGCGTCACTTTATAGGAAAAGATCAAATTTTTAAGCAAAAATAAAAGAAAGAAATAGAAAAATAGTATCACGCAGAAGGAATCTGCTTAAGATCACAAAACGCAAATAGAAACACTCAAGAGAGAGAGAGTGCGAAGAACAAAGTAAAGAAGCCCAAGGGAGCGCGACATTAGAGCTGGGGGTAGGGGGCACGACGGAGAGGCAGCGTCGGAGATCGGTGGCCTTCGTTCGTCTGATCTGAGGGGTAGTGGGCACGCCGGGATTTCGAAAAGCAGAGGACATATCAAAAGAAGCGGAATAGGGAGAGGAGTCGGCGTTGCGAGGAGCCGGTTGCTCGCCGTCGACCGTCGCCAGCCTCCGCGCCCCTTCCGTTGTGCTCCGCCGTCTCTCTCTCTCCCTCTCTCTTCCTCGGTCTCTTTCACGTTCTGCCTCCCTTCATCGACTTTCCCTCTCTTTTCTTTTTCTACTTCTTGTAATTCCCACTAATTTACGCCATTAGCCACCGAATTCTTATTGTTTTAACGGCCGGATTTAATCCCTTTGTTATATAATAATAAAATTTAGGAACTAACGACCGAATTAATTTCCCTTCGTTATTTGTATATTTTAACGACCGGATTTTTATTGCTTTAACGACCGAATTTAATCCCCTCGTTATATAACAATAAAATTTAAGAACTAACGACCGGATTAATTTCCCTTCGTTATTTGTATATTTTAACGACCGGATTTTTATCCCTTCGTTAAATTTTGGTCGTTAAAAGCCAATTTTCTTTAGTGTAAGCCACATGAATTTTGGACATTTTTGACTGATTTGCAAACTCGTTATAGGGCTAGGGATGCTAAATCCATGTTTATTAAAGATTTAAGATATTGGATTTTGCATAGGATTTTAGCTTCTTTAGTTTTTAATAGGTCCGAATTCAATAGAGTTTCATATAATGAATTGTTTTTGATGTGGTGTGTACATAAACGCAAGGACGTATGTTGGCCTTTTTGGATAGTAAGTCAATTGTTGCAATGTGTACATAAGCATGATTCACCTTTAACACATGGGCATGTTATTTCTAGTCTTGCGAACAATTTAAATGTTGATCTTGATGCCTATTATAGAGTTTTTCCTTGCCATTATTTTAATAAGACTATGTTAGTTCGTGGAGAAGTTGTTGGCAATAATTTTCAGGAAATTCCGGCACGTGCTCGATCATGTTGGAGGGATATTGCTGGAAATGCTGCGCCACAAGTTGAGGAACAAGAAGAAGAAGAGGGTGAGGAGCAATCTAGTGGTGATGCTTCAATGCCTGAGGTTCCTACTGCACCTGAAGTTGGCTCATCTAGCCAAAATATGCCAGCAATGTTTGATCAAATTCTTAGCAACTTGCACCATATACAAGATCAGCAAACTGTTTTGGCTAGAAGGCAAAGGAGGTTAGAGTACAAGTTTGATCAATTCATCACCTAAGTTGGGTTTCGGGTTCCATCGCCTCCACCTTCACCATGATATGATAGGGGAGTTTTCTTTTTATTCATTTCATTTATTTCTTTTTACTTGTTTTTGTGTGTCATTCCTACACATTGAGGACAATGTTGGTTCTAAGTGTGGGGGAGTGATTGTGTCGTGTGTTGAGATATTTGTTACTGTGTTTGTGAGTTTGTGTATGTATTATGTATGGAAATTGCATGAATGTTTTTATGTGTGTTTTTATATTTCAATTAAGTTTTTAGTAAGTTTTATTATAAAGCATTGTTTATTTGGTATATTGTATAGGTTGTTAAGTCCATTATTTTTTATGCTCATTTTTATCAGTTTTTCAAAATTTTTCAAATGTGTTTTAAGTTTTTCAAGTTATTTGGTTTTACTTATTTCAACATTATAGATTATTTAGTCTCTTTACCTACCATGTTTTTAAAGTTAGAATTTGCTCATTTTGTTTAAAATTTTAAGTTTCTAGTTGCCTATGGAAACTATAGCCATAATACTTGCCCTTATTTCTTTTCAATAATGGATGAGGACTTGAAAAAATAAAAAGAAAAGTCAAAAGTGGGATGGAGCATAAAATGCACCCACTAATTTCAACAATAAATAGCAAGATGTACATTCAAAATTTCAAAAATATGGGATGGAGCGTAAAACGCACCCATATTAATTTCTCTTGCTATGCATGGAATTAAATGAAAAAATATATATATCCATGTAAGAAAGAATATAAAAAAAAAAGAGAGTCTAAAAATGCCATGAGATTTGATTAAGGGTAAGTGAGCTTCAATTGTCCTCAAAGGTGACTAGTAATCTTAGATTTTCAACTTTAATGATCAATTTTCTCTCTTTGATTCATGTTTAGTTTTTGAGACTTTATATTCTTTATGTTTGAAGTAGTAAAGTTAGGAAACTTGTTGAATTTTCAATGCATAATTTGAATTTTGATCTACTGATATGTGTGAGTATTTGAGATAGTTGATCTTTGCAACTTTAGTGTATATGCTGAATGAACATTACTTTGTAATTATTGGCTGTTGAATTTATTCATGTCTTTTCTCTTGCTTGAGGACAAGCAAGGGTTAAGTGTGGGGGAATTTGATAGGAGCTAAATTGAAGTATAATTATGTATTAATTTTGTGTGAGTTTATGTAATTAATCATATAATTGTTTGTAAAATTTAATGTGATGTGTTAATTTATGATTATTTGTATTAGAGTGCATGTTTATGTTGTTATTTGTGTTTTTAGGTGAAAAAAATGAAGAGAAGAAGTAAATAGAATGAGAGAATCACGATAGAGGAGCAGATCACGACGTGACCAGAGGTAACGTGACGTGATTGTGCTGAGAAGAAGAAAAAGAGAAAGAAAAGAAGGGAAGGACTGAGAGAGAGGCGAGTCACGCCGTGAGCTAAGGTCACGCGACGTGACGAGAAGCCAGCAAAGAGAGGAAAGAAAGGAAAGAGAAGAAGAAAGAAGAAGAGTCACGCCGTGAGCAAAGGTCACGCGACGTGACGCCACAGAGAGGCTAGGAAAGGAAGGGAAAAGAGAAGAGAAGAGAAAGGAGAGGAGGAAGCGAGGCGTGAGCGCCAGTCACGCCACACACGCGATAAGACACACCGTGAGAGGGAGTAACGCGACGTGACTGGCCAGAGAAGGAAGAGAAATCCGAGAGAAAGAAAGAAAGAAGAAAAGAAGCAGCGCGTTCTGTCGCGATCGCGACACCGTTGCGAGCGCGACAGAAACGACCGTTGGACGGTTTTGGGCCAAAAATCACTTCAAAAGTCACATATTTTCACCAAATTGTGCAACCATTCCCAAGAGACATCTTCAAGGGACATCAACTTTCAATCAACATCTATAAATATTAGTTTAAATGTAATTTTTAAATGTATGTGGAATTATTATTGAGTAATTTTCTGTATTTTTAGTAAAACAGTTTTCTTTTCTTTAGTTAATTTTTCTATTTAGTTTTATGGTTTGAAGAAGAAGATTAAGGAGAAGGAAAACTTATTTCAAGAGATTGAGAAAAGGGTTGAAGAACTTCTATCTTATTCTCTTATTTTTAATTCTTCTCCAATATTTCTATGAATATCATTTTAATGAATTTGCATGTTTTTATTCTTTCTATTTTCATCAACTTTCATAGTCTTTCATTGTAGATTTTCTATTAGTATCTTTTGCTTGATCTTTACAAGTTAAAGTAATTCGAGAGTTTACTTTATCTGAAATCTAATAGAATTTCATTATTAAGATATATTTAAGAGATTGGTATATTGAGATAATTGCTATAGGTTAGTGTCTATTCTTAAAATATGTAATTAGAAACCTCTAATTCATTAATGAAAATTGTGAGTTAGAATTTTAATTGTATGTTTTAGGCATTTTAATTCATGTCGAGAGAGTGAGTTAAAAATTTATTCTAACTTGGCTTGCATGAAAGATGAATAAATGTAAATCAAAATGATGGATCAAGTTCATTATGTTTAGTTCTTCATTCATATACTATTTATCTTCTTCTGATAAACATAACTTAGGTTTAAATTAAGTAGTTCTAATTCAACCATCAAATTAATTAATCATTGTAAACAAGATAAAAATCAATTAGTAATAGTGTGTAAAGACGTTCCTCGTGGGATCGATATCTTAAGTACTATTGCGGTACACCGTATACTTGCGGTATGTTGCATCATTAGAGAATGCACAACAGCACCACTTTGACAAGGAAGCAAAAAATTGAGTACTTTTGCTTGAGCTTAACGGGCCCGGCGGTGGGTTGGTATCACGGGCTCAATCGCCGAACTAAGGAAGACTGGGATTTATTGACAGAAGAATTTTTGAGGCAATATGATTGTAGTACAAGAATAGAGGTAACCCTGAAGGACCTGGAACTGTTACAGCAGAGAGCAGGAGAGTCCTTCCATGAGTATCTAACCCGGTGAAGGAATCTGGTGATGGAAATGAAGAGGAAACCAGATACCCAGGATCAAATACAGTTATTCATTAAAAATGCGAGCCCGTATTTGAGGGATGGATTAAGGATGAAAGGACTAAAAGATTGGGAGTCCCTGAAGGACATCGCCATTGAGGCGGAAGGAGAGTACCTTGTTAGGAAAGTAGGAAATGAGAACTATCCTAAGAGAGGTAGTGGGGTCAAGGGGCTGGTAGACCAACAAGTTCTGCTAGTGGTACACGGAAGATTGCTGAGGTGTCAACTACAAACGCCACTCCGAGACATTTTTCCAATCTTGGGAGGTCCTTATCATGGGTACTAAGAAGATTGATGAAAGAGAATAAGCTGCAACCTCTACCGCCTAGACCTGCGAGAACTCAAGGCACGCCAGGACATAAGGACGATAAGTATTGTGCATATCATCAGCACACTGGACATGCAACCGACAACTGCAGGACCTTAAGGCACGCAATTCAGGATTTGATTGACTCAAAGCAGATCACAGATCCAGAAAAGAGAGGGGGTCAAAAGAAAGCCGAGTACAATAACATGCCTCCACCCGTGAACATGATCGGGTCCAGTTTGCCCGAGAACTTTGTGTTGAAAGAATTATACGGCAACGATATCCACACTGCTGTCACGAGCCTCTATGAGGGGAGTGAAGAAGGGCTTCCCGCTGTAGTGATCGATTGCTGGTCCACTGATGATGGTGGAAATGAAAATGATGATTTGGAAGCATTTTCCGACCTTTGGGGTTCAGAAGAGGACGAGCCAAAGAGAAAAGAAGTGGGAGCTATGACCCGGAGTGGAAGGGTAGCCCCGGAAGTGGATAAGCCAAAAGATCCGATTGAGGACAGAAGGGGGAAGGAGCCGGAGGAAGATCCGATTGTCAAGCAACTGAAAAAGACGCCGGCTCAGATTTCAATATGGGATCTTCTGAGACAGTCACCATCACATAGGCAAAAGTGGTGGAGGCTTTGTGCGAAGCAACTGTGGCTACAACCATTTCACCTACGGAACTTCTAGAGGTAGTAAAAGGAGGATCGGGAGAAAATGTTGTTTTTACCAGTGTGGATCTGCCGGCAGAAGGTCGCACCCATAATCGCCCTCTATACATAAGGGCACAGATTAACCAAAAGCATACCGCCTGTGTAATGGTAGATGATGGTTCTTCCATAAATGTATGCCCACAGGTAGCAATAGCAGCTTTTGGGGTAACAGAGGATATGTTGGCAAAATCTGATCTTACCATCACGGCATATGACAACTCGCGTAGGCAGGCTTCGGGAACCTTCACAGCGGTGGTGAAAATGGGACCGGTAGAGTTAGAAGTAGAGTTTGTGGTGCTGCCCATACCCGCCAATTTCTCAGCTTTGCTAGGCAGACCATGGTTTCATAGATTGGGAGGAGTCCCCTCTACACTACATCAGATGGTAAAGATACCTCACTAGGGCCAGATCGAGACTATAAAGGCTGCACGAGAGAATCAGGTTTCAGTACTGGATATAGTCAGACAGCCATTTAATGGGTTTCATGTCACCATGATAGGCAAAGAAGAGCAGAAGGAAGAAAGCCCCCAGGTATTGAATATGATGAAGAAAATGTCATTCCTCCCTGGTGTAGGGCTGAGCAAGAATTCTCAAGGGATACCGACAGCCGTTACCACTAAGGGTCAGAAAGACAAGAGGGGTCTTGGATATACATGTGCTGTAAAGAAAGGCGAGAAGTCAAAAATGGAAGTTCCCCATATTCGGAAGACCTTTGTGCCAGCAACCGCAGCATGTGCCTATGCAGGAGAAAATGAACCGCAGTGGCTGGATGGAAGAATTGTGCCAGGGTTCGAGGTTTTCAATGATGTCTATGACTGGGGCATTGGATTAATCAAGCCAGCAGAGGGTTTTTGGGATGAAGAAATCATGACCAGTAAGACAATTTGGGACCACGAGACGCCGGAAGAAATAATTACTGAAAAGATAATAACCACCCAGCTGAAAGGAAAGGCCAAGATAGAGGAAGCTGTGCGAGAGGTGAATGAGGAGACTCCAAAGGGCCGATGTGATGCGGAAACGTCGACTACGGCTGATACACTAGCAGAGGAGGAAGAGGAAAATAGTTTAGATTTTCTTTTTGCTCCAGAACGTTTCAATGATGTTAATGACAATTTCAATCTTATTAATAAATTGAATGGTTTTGCTTACTTGTGTGATGTTTCTGATGATTTCACTATGCATGAACATGATCATTATCCATCCATATTTGATATTGATTCAACTGATGCTACTCCATTCAATCTTGGAATCCTAGAAAATCCAAAAGAAATTTTGATAGCATCAAATATAACTCCTGAAGAGTGAGAAAAAGTTGAGAGAATCTTAAAAAAATATGAAAAAGTCTTTGCCTGGACCTACGAAGATATGCCAGGAATCGATCGGAAAGTCTCAGAGCATGCTATCCCCACCTATCCAGACCATAAACCTGTTAAGCAGAAGTTGAGAAGGCTTAGGCCGGAATGGGCGGAGAAAGTGAAAGAAGAGATTCGCCAGCAAACCAAAGCCAAGTTTCTAGTCGAGGTGCAATACGCAACATGGTTGGCCAATGTTGTCCCTGTAGCCAAGAAGAATGGCAAAGTAAGAGTATGTGTGGATTATCGGGATCTGAATAAGGCCTGTCCAAAAGATGATTTTCCATTGCCTCATATAGACGTACTAATAGATAGCGCCGCTGCTTGTGAGATGTATAGCTTCGGAGATGGTTACGTGGGCTACAATCAAATTCTTAATGAAATAATTGATCGGATCAAGACGGCCTTCATCACGGAGTGGGGGACTTACGCTTATCTCGTGATGCCTTTTGGCTTGAAAAATGCAGGGACCACTTATCAGAGGATGGCAACGAAGATATTGGATGAATTGATTGATAAAGAGGTAGAGGTATACATGGACGACATGATGATCAAGTCAGCCACTAGAGAAGGCCATTTTGAAGCCCTGGAAAAGTTCTTTCGAAGGATAGATAAGTACAACTTGCGGTTGAATCCTAAAAAGTGTATCTTTGGTGTTACCTCGGGGAAGCTACTAGGACACATAGTTAGTAAAAGGGGGATTGAGATTGACCCGGATAAGGTTAAGGCCATCAGAGAAATGCCGATACCGCAGAAAGAGAAGGATGTAAGAAGCTTTCTGGGCAGGTTGCAATACATCAGTAGATTTATCGCTAATCTTACTTCGATCTGTGAGCCAATCTTTAAACTACTCAGAAAAGATCAACCAGTAGTATGGAATGAGAGTTGTCAAAAGGCTTTTGATGCTGTCAGAGAATATTTGTTGAATCCACTGGTACTGAGACCACCACAGCCAGGCAAGCCGCTAATCCTATACCTGGCCATAAAGGACAGTTCTGTAGGTGCTATGATGGCCCAAGAGGATGATGTTGGAGTGGAATTTGCTCTTTATTACCTCAGCAAGAAATTCTTAGCCTACGAAGTCAAATACACAGAGGTAAAAAAGATTTGCCTTGCAGTAATCTGGGCTTCTAAGAAATTGCGACATTACTTTCATGCTTACAAAGTGCAGGCAATCGCGAGGCAGAATCCCCTGAGATATTTGCAAGAGGCCCCATCTTTGCTTGGGAAAATGGGTAGGTGGTTGCTGTTACTTCAAGAATTTCATGTGGAGTATCTCACCCGGAAGACCATTAAGTGGCGGAATTTCTAGCATAACACCCAATCCAAGGAGACTCATACGAGTTTAACTTTCCAAACGAGGATGTGGCAGCTATCGGGATTCAAGGTTGGAAATTACACTTTGACGGAGCTGTAAATAACAAAGGGGTAGGAGTAGGAGTCATTCTGACAACCCCGGATGACGAAAAGCTTCCCTTGGCAAAAAAGTTAAGATTCAAGGCTACCAATAACGAAGCTGAATACGAAGCATGTGTTTTTGGATTGGAGGCGTTAATAGCTTTAGGAGCGAAGAATGTGGAAGTGTTTGGTGATTCTTCCTTGGTGGTCAATCAAATCCGAGGTGAATGGGCCGTGAAAGAAGAGAGGCTAATGCCATATATCCGGCACTTGCGAGACCTGAGCAGTCAATTCGAAGTATGCACATTCCATTTCATTCCCAGGGATGAAAATCAGTTAGCCGATGCGCTTGCCACGCTAGTATCAATGTGGGACAACCCTGAAGGGGTGCACAAGAAGCCAGTTTTAATCTATAGTTTTGAGAGACCTAGCTTCGAATCGAGATCAGTTATGGAAGTAGAAGTGGCGGATGGAAAGCCATGGTATCATGACATTATGAATTACCTAGAGAATGCGACATTTGCGGAGGAGGCTACAGAAAAGGATCAAAGAATGATTCGCAACCTATCTACCCAGTTCATTTGTATAAATGGGATAGTGTACAAACGGCAAGCTGATGGTATCCAATTGAGGTGTTTGGACGAAAAAGAGGCCAGGAGGGTAATGGAAGAAATACACGCCGGAATATGCGGAGCCCATATGAATGGGCTGACATTAGACAAAAAGATCATGAGGCAAGGCTTCTACTGGCTTACGATGGATAACGATTGCTCAAAATATGTGAAGCAGTGCCAGCTATGCCAGCAATATGCAGACTTAAGGCATTTGCCAGTATCAGAGCTACACAGCCTAACGTCACCTTGGCCATTCGCTGCTTGGGGAATAGACATTATTGGAGAAATCCACCCTACGGCATCCAACGGACACAGATATATAATAGTCACAATCGACTATTTTACAAAATGAGTGGAGGCGGAGTCCTTTAAGAAGATCGATGCAAGAGATATGGCCAGGTTCATTGAAAGAAATCTGATATGCAGATATGGCCTCCCACATCACATAGTGTCTGATAACGGGGTGTGTGACGCGCGCCGGATCCCGATTGCGCCGCCCGTTCGACCGCCCGCACGTGGGCGACCGGGGCATTTGCGGGTCCGTTGGCAGCTTGCGATAAATCGCAAGTGCGTCTATGTTGAGCAACACGGAGGTTTCATGGAGTCGCCACCCAATAGAACATTGGGAAAGTTTCTCTCGCCTCGGAGAGCCTAAGACTGCGCTTTTTATCCATGTTGAGCCATGAGGCCTAGGATTAGCGCTAAAGTCTCGTGACTCAAGAAGTATCTTGAGGGATAACCTCTAACCTCTCGAGCCCAAAGACCAGAGCTGGGTCCGGGATTTCTCATCTATTTCTACCTCAATTAGTTTATGATCAAATTTTAATATCATTAATTCGCTCTCTCTCCACACGATGCAATTGATCGAAGGCGCATTCATTCATATTTGAAAAGCCGTAAATGATCAAATAGATAATAAAGCAATAAGTTACAATAATACAAGGAGCGGAATACAACTCCCTCTTGTAAATGTGCGAGGCATACATAAATCGGGGCATTGTTTATTCTTGAGGACTTTGGTCCTCGCATGCATCATTATCAAAAATGGGATAATTTATATGTGATGATCTTTATTGGATGAAAATAGGGCGTTGGACCCTTTTGCATTTTTATACAAAACTCACTTTTATTTAAGTACAAATTGTTGATCCATCTTTGCATTTAACTGAATAAAAAGAGCTTATTCATATACATAAAATAATGAATGAATGAAAAAGCAAGAGAAGATAAATTAAGAGGTTTAAGAAAACTAAACCGGACGAAATCCACCATGCATGGTAGGCAGCCACGCACGCTCGAAATTATCCAAGAGGACCAATATACACTCACAAAGAATTAAGAGATGTTAACATTCATGAAATTAACACATGAGAAATCGAAAAGACTGAATAGAGGTGAAAAATGATCAAAACCATGGAGGCAGAACCCACCGACGGCCTGTTCCCGGTTGACCGACGGGCGTCGGTTTGGTTATTCAACACGCCCGTTTGTCACTCAAGAAGGGGTGTCTGTAGGTGGGTGACCGACGGGCGTCGGTCATAAAGTTGACCCGTCGGTCACCTCTGTCTCCGGAAAACAGAAAGGAGAAAAGGGCCTTTTGAGATCAAAAAAAAGGTTTTATCCAAGAAGGAGATGAGGGAGTCAAAATGAAGAAAAGTAATGATGGGTATTCAAAACTTACACAAAATGAATAAATAAATGACAAATAATTAAATATGAGGTGAAAGTAAAGAGAGTCCGGAATATTTACCCTCAGATAGTTGCCTTGGGTAGAATTTTGATGTCGGTTAGATCCCCGCGCGTTCCACGAGAAAGTAAAAGAATGAAAGATTAGAGAGAGAAAATGAGCTATTTCACCTCCGATCTTTCAGAAAGTCGATTTAGGAATCCAAATCTAAAGAAAACTAATTAGTTTTTAGTTCCTTTGATCGATTTGATCCTTGATTAAGTAAAATTCTTTAGGGAAATGGGTGTGTTTGGAAGAGAGAGAAAACGTGCTTGAATTTTGGCAGAGTTTCCCCTTCTGAAAAATTTTCCAACCCTTTTGAAGTGGAAATCCGGACCTTATATAGCCAGACACGACCGACGGGCGTCGGTGCGTAGGGGCGGGCGTCGGAAGAATCCTACTGACACAAGGACACTTCCGACGGCCCTGCCACCTTCACCGACGGGCGTCGGAACGGTTGCGTGCCCCGGGAAACCAGGCGGCTCCTGACAGGGGCGGTGACTTTCCGACGGGCGTCGGAAAATCCCCCAAGCCGTCGGTGACTCAAAGCGACGGGCTACTTCCACAGACGGGCTGGCCGTCTGTGGAGGACAAAAAAAACCTTTTGACCTAGAAAACTCCCGTTTTCTCCCCCTCTGCCCCTGAAGTGTAGAAAAACCTCATTTCTCACGGAACGCGGGACTAAAACCTCCAACTTCAGCCTCCTGTACAGGCCTCGAACATTGATTTCTTCATAGGGTAACCTCTGATCCGGACTGTTCCAGGACACGGTGCTTACAGTTGCCCCCAGTTTTGGGGAAACTAGTGCGCAAGTGCCTAGATAAGCCAAAACTCAGAGAAAGGTTGGAAAGAAAGCGTACCTTCGACGACTTCTCACCTTCCGTGCCTTTTGCCAGTTAGATCTCATATCGATCTGGTGAAGAGCGGTGTTTCTTGAACCGCAGCTTCGGGGCTGAAGAGCAGTGTTTCTTGAACTGCAGCTTCGATCTTGGAGTGTGGAAACTCTTCGATCTGATGAAGAGCGGTGTTTCTTGAACCGCAGCTTCGGGGGCGAAGAGCAGTGTTTCTTGAACTGCAGCTTCGATCTTGGAGTGTGGAAACTCTTCGATCTGATGAAGAGCGGTGTTTCTTGAACCGCAGCTTCGATCTTGGAGTGTGGAAACTCTTCGATCTGATGAAGAGCGGTGTTTCTTGAACCGCAGCTTCGAGGGCGAAGAGCAGTGTTTCTTGAACTGCAGCTTCGATCTTGGAGTGTGGAAACTCTTCGATCTGATGAAGAGCGGTGTTTCTTGAACCGCAGCTTCGATCTTGGAGTGTGGAAACTCTTCGATCTGATGAAGAGCGGTGTTTCTTGAACCGCAGCTTCGAGGGCGAAGAGCAGTGTTTCTTGAACTGCAGCTTCGATCTTGGAGTGTGGAAACTCTTCGACGGTTTCCTCGTTTCAAGGAGATCTTTTTAATCGATGTCTGTGCTCAGATCGATATTTCTCTGTACCTGTGAGATAAAAGATTTCGTTAATTCCTATTTGAGTAATCATCTTTTGACCTGTTATTGATCATCATTCTTTTGTTGCTTGTCTTGGTTTCATGTTATTATTTTTTATCGTCATTTTTATCGACACATGAGTAAATAGGAGAAAATACACGTTCTGTGGTGTTATTTAAGCAATTAACCAAAAAAAAAGAAAAGAAAAACACGCAAATAATGAAGTAAAAGTTTTTCTACTGAAAATGTCATTTTTGTACAATGCATATACAAAATACAAGAGATACAAAATAACTCCCTGAAACTCAGAGAGGTGTGTAGTCTGAGGGCTCATCGGGATCCTCATCATCCGAGATATGCACGGTCCCTGGCCGAGGTGGACGGGCCTGAGGGGGTGGCGGAGCTGTAGAGGGTCCTGCCTCGTGATCGTGGGCTCGCCTGAACTGAACCTGCGCGTAGCCGTCCAAGAAGGGCTGGGTACAAGTGCCCAGAAACCCTAAGGTCTCAGAGATCTTGTCCCCCAACTTCTTGAAGGCTTGGCTCAACTGAGTGGTCTGCTCTGCGGCGGCCGTCCTCCTACGCTCTAAGCTCTGCTCCGTCTGCTGCCTAAACTCCCTCATGGTCTGAGAAAGAGGAGGGAGAATCCCCTCCATCGCCTGGACGCGGGATCTCAGAGAGTCAAGTGACTCATCAATCATCTGAAGGGTCATATCGACCCTCTGAGACGCCTGGTCCTGTGACGTCCTCATATCATGAGCGAGCTGCTGCCTGAGCTCCCTCTGCCCCTGAGCAATCTGCTCAAATAGCCTCACCTGCTCTCCTCTGAAGGCCTCGAGAACCCGAGCCTGCTCATCTCTAAGGGCATCCATGGCCCGAGCCTGCTCCCTCGCTGCATGCTCCATGTAGCCTGCCTGCTCTCGAGATAGTCGCTCTACCGTCTGAGACTGCTCCTGGATAGCAGCCTGCTGGCGATCCAACCTCTCATGAATGGCTCTATCCCTCTCATCCTGTCGCCGCTCAAAGGCCATAAACATGGAGGAGAGGAGCTGGGACAAGTCCGGCTGAGCTGGCTGATGTGGCGCTGGCCCTGGTGGTGGTGGTGCCGAAGAAGTGGATGCCCCAGGATCGCCCCGGGAGTATGGGTGGTATCTCTTGGAGGGCTCGCGGGCAGGCCTCTGTACCCTGGTACCCGGCGACGGGGCTGGAGTCGGGGCCCTAGATGCCGGTGAAGAGGCAAAGAGATCGTCCATCGTGATCTCAAAATCAAAATCCAAGGGGGTCCTAGGAGGCTCCTGCTGCTGTGGCGGAGGTACTGTCTGTGACTGAGGAGGTGGAGGAGGCTGATGCTCCGGCTGAGGCTCAGTCTGTGGAGGCTGCGGCTGCACCTGCGGAGGCTGAGGCTGCGGCTCGGGCTGTGGAGGCTGCCCCTCCTGGTGCTCCGGGTGATCAGGGTCTGCCCCCAGGGGTGGAAGCGAGAACAGTCGCCGGGTCTCATGGATAGTCAACACCCTATAAGCCTCCGCCTGACCTGGAATCTGAGAGATCATCCCCATCTGAACTGCGGCTGCAGCATCTACATGGATACCCTCCGGTAGAGGTCCTCTCAGTCTCTCGGGGTTAAACCCCAATCCCAACAGTAATCGGGTGATGACTCCTCCTACCATCACCACCGGTGTCGACCCTCTGCCCACTCTGGTCAGGTTGGCCAAAATCTCGTGGCTAATGTTGAGACGCTGGCCTGCCACCATAGCCCAGAGGCTCCAGATCTCGGCCGCGTTAAGCGACCCTGGATTACCAGCTCGACCGAGGTACGAGCTGGAAAGCACTCTGTGCAGATACCGGAGTGCCTGAGACACCAGTACGGTGCTCTTCGCTGTATCGTGATCATACAGCACTCCTGGTATAGCAATAGCCGCCCAATGGACGCGTCTCACCGCTCGCCGCGAGATCTCAACCTCCTCTCCCGAAGGAAGTCCCATAGCCTGAGCAAACCTCTGCCTGGTGATGCTGACATGGTCACCATCAAACCAAAACTGTACCACCCCCGGGTCAGTATCTGCACTCTGGAAGCCCGTGTAGCGGAGAGTGGCCAACACCTGGCGGGTAGCCTCTGGGAATGTCTGGAAGGCAGGCTCAAGAAACTCTGTCCAACCCGCTCCCTCGGCAAGTAAATCGAACTCCAGGGCCAACCCGAGGGCCTCCAGAAAAGGGCGAGATACAAAGCGGCTGGCCCGAAACTCCACCTGAGCCAACGCCCTATACCTCTGGGCGGACTCGTCATCCATCCAAGCCGGGGCCTCAAGCCCGGGCTGGGCCTGTGGTGCTCTGCGTCTGGGAGGCATCCTGTAAAAAGGAAAGAGTCAGATAGCGAAAACTTGGCGAAACAAACACTATCAGTTTTATTTTCCAAAATTTAAGGTCCATCTGGGCCTTATCATGGGCAATGGAGGCCCAACATAGGATAAAAAAAAGTAATGACAGATAAAAATAGCAAACATCCCGGCTACGGAAGTACCCTATCACGCCTTGTACGCATCATGGCAAAGGAACATGTAATCCTTACGGAGATAATTAAAGCGAATAAAGATGGGCTTTCTAAGTCCTAAGGCATTCTTCATACTTGGAAAAGTAAATAAATATTCAATTCCAGAATAGAATAAAAAAATTTGGGCAGCACCCCGGCAGGGATGTGCCCAACCTCCTGCGTGAAAAAGCAAGACAAAAGGCCTCAGGCCCTAGCAATATTATATGCATGCAAATGGGGCGCACCCCGGCAAGAGTGTGCCCCCAACAACTCAAAATAGCAGCCTCAGGCCACAAAAGCAAATCATGCACAAAAATGGTGCGCTAAAAGGATGCAATTCTAAAGCATCAAGATTATAGAAAAACTCTATTTCTATGTGATCATGCAAAAAGTTCGGATTTAATTACAGAATAATATAGAAAAATTGGCAGCATTTCCCCCTAAATTCTAAAATTATCTAAAACTTTCTTAAAGTTAAAAGAAAGAATGTAGAAATAAAAAAAGTAATAAAAAGTACTAAAGAAGTAATTATTTACTTACTTGTAATCCGGAGAAGTGTAGAAACTAGAGAAACACAAATATCCGAGCACCGGGTGAGTATATAATGCGAAAAACTGAAGAAATCGCGAAAAAATAAGAAGAAAAGACTCAAAAATCGCTAAAAACTGCTTAAAAACCGCTTGAGAGAGGAAGAAGAAAGGGACAGCAACGTTTGCGCCGTCTGTCACTCGTCCTTATATAGAATTTCGTGACCGACGGGCAGGGCGTCTGTAAAAGAGACCGACGGGCTGGCCGTCTGTCGCGAAATGAATGCAATTTAATGCGCGTGATGAAATGATGACGCGTGTTTCTGCCCGGGGAACTTCCGACGGGCAGGCCGTCCCTATGGAGGGGCGGTCAGGCCGTCTCTGTAGAGAGGCGGGCAGACCGTCTCTGTATAGGGGCGGGTAGGCCGTCGGTGACCTTCTCCTATAAAATCTGCAAGATTTTCTTGTCTCTTCATTTCCCAGCACCTTGGGCTTTATTCTTCTCAAAAATGTTTTCCTCTCCTTTTCAAAGGATGCACCGTATTCTAGATGACAAACACACTTGGGGAGAAGGCGCCCTTTCCTCTCTAGCTGGGCTGAAATATCTGTGTCGGGTGAAAATCGACCGGAACCTTCTCCTGGCGGCGACCCACTTCTGGAACCCTAGATTTCACGTCTTCCAGTTCACCTATCAGGAACTGTGCCCTCTTTCTGAAGAATTGGCTTCCATCCTGGGAGCCCAGTTCCCTCCTGGCGCTCTGCCTTGCATTCCCCGCTGCGGCCTACTTCAGACCCGGGACGTAGCCCTAGCTCTGGGCATATCCCCCTCGGAGGCCAACCGGCTGATTCCTTCGGGTTCCTCCTTTTCTCTGGAGCCACTGATCGAGGCCCTAGATCAATTCACTGACATCTCCACCTATCGGGTAAGTATCACGTTCCTATTCTGCATGGTGAACTTCCTTACTGTTGTTCCAGGAGGCTTGACAGGTGACTTTCGTCTGCTTGGAGTTCTGAGCGACTTTCATCTGGGACTGTCCCCTCTACCACTCGTCTTGGCCGAAACCATCTTGAGCCTGGACGCTGTGAGCTCTGGGTCCACCACAACTTTTACCGGTAGCCCCTTATTACTCCAGGTACGTCATTATTTTAAAGATAGTGCGTCCCTTATGGATTTTCACACTAGCTTTTCTTTGCGGGAGGTGCGTCCTTCCGGATTTTCACACAACCCTGTGCCTTATTTTTGCCTGAAGCAAACCCTACTTACTCCAGCGGCTTTTCTTTTCTTTTTTTTTTTTTTTTTTTTTTTCTTTTTCTTTTTTTTTTTTTTTTTTTTTTCAGATCTGGCTACAGGAAAAACTGAAGATGTTGTCTGAACCACCCCCTCGAGTCATTCCGCGGTACACGCCGAGCCAATTCTTGCCTCGCCGGCGACTGCATGGGTGTGCTGTGACTGGTGAAGGCATTACCAGATTCGGTGAGCTGTCAGATGATGACATCAGTTTTACATCCGCCTGGCTCCCGCTGTCTCATGCGGTCACCGATGGGCCATCAGGTTGCGTCCCTCTCTGCGGCCTCCGCCAGGCCACCTTCTGCATTACCTCGCGATGTTTACGGCAGCTGGGGATGACCCAAGATATAGTGAGGGTTCCCCTGTCTTTCCGAGGAGGAGATCTCTCGGTCGCATTTGCTTCCCGGTATCACGAGCTATGGGGTAGATTACCCGTGAAGACCGTCATCCCGAGGTTTGGCGATCATTCTGCGTCCTCAACCAGCGGGTACAAGAAGTGGATCCTCAGCCCAACCTCCGATAATAGGACTCGAGGGCTCAAGCATCTGATCGGCGAGAGCAGCAGCAAGACCTAGCTTAGCCTACATGTGTATTTCTTTTTGTGCTACATTTCTTTTTAATGCAGAACTAGAAAATGACAGAAGTGAAAAGAATAATATTCATCCTTTTCACAAGCTTTGTGTATATTTCCAGATAATTTCAGCATACATGATCAGTTTTGGCATTCACTCAGTTGCTTATGCGCTATCAATACATGAAACCAAATTTTAACAGCATCAACTCCTGTTACCGATCGGCCCTCTCGGGTTTTCACGATCGGACATTTTCTCTCATGCCTCTAATTTTTGCACAGGATGCCTTTTTTCGGTTTTCACCCTGTCGAGGCGCCCAATTTTAGCACAGCCGCCTTTTTTCGGTTTTCGACTTGCAGGGCATTTTATTCTCTTCTTTTTATTTTAGTCTTTAGCCGTGGAACCTCTTGAGTCTGTCGACATTGACTGGCTCTTTGAACTCGTTCCCATCGCTGTCTGATAAGATTGCAGCCCCTCTGGACAACAACTTCTTAAGGATGTACGGCCCTTCCCAGGTAGGTCTGAACTTCCCTCTGATGTCTGGTACCCCTGGCCTCATCTGCTTGAAAACCAAGTCTCCTTCTTTTAACGGATGCTTTCTCACCTTCTTCCCAAAAGTTCTCGCTAATCTCTTCTGATATATCTGATTGTGATAATAAGCTTTCAGCCTACTCTCATCTAATAAGTTCAAATGCTGCAATCTTTGTTGCGCCCATTCGGCTTCCGGGATTTGGGCTTCCATGACCACCCTTAGAGATTTGAGTTCGATCTCTACCGGCAATACTGCTTCTGTTCCGTATACCAGGGAAAATGGAGTAGCGCCTGTAGATGATCTCACTGTCGTTCTGTATCCCCACAGGGCGAAGGGCAACTTTTCAGCCCAGTCTTTGTAGGTTTGGACCATCTTGGACAGAATCTTCTTCACATTCTTATTGGCGGCTTCTACTGCCCCATTCGCTTGTGGTCGGTAAGGAGAGGATTTATGATGCTGCACACCATATTTCCCGAGAAGTCTTCTGGTTTCCCCCATAAACTGCACTCCATTATCAGACACTATGTGGTGAGGGAGACCATATCTGCAGATCAAGTTCCTCTCTATGAACCTGGCCATATCCCTCGCGTCAATTTTCTTGAAGGATTCTGCTTCGACCCATTTGGTGAAGTAGTCGATTGCAACTATGATATATCTGTGCCCATTGGACGCCGTAGGGCGAATCTCTCCGATGATATCTATCCCCCAAGCGGCAAACGGCCAAGGAGATGTTAGGCTATGTAGCTCCGATACCGGCAGGTGTCTCAAATCCGCATACTGTTGGCATAACTGACATTTCTTGACATACTTTGAACAATCAGTGTCCATCGTGAGCCAATAAAAGCCTTGCCTCATGATCTTCTTGGCCAAGGTCAAACCATTCATGTGGGCCCCGCAGACCCCCGCATGGGTTTCCTCCATCATCTTGCGCGCTTCCCTTTCATTCAAGCATCTGAGCTGAATCCCATCTGGCTGTCTTTTGTACAGCACCCCTTCCAAGGATATGAATTGAGTAGACAACCTGCGTATCATCCTCTGGTCCTTTTCAGTGGCTTCTTCTGGAAATCTATCGCTTTCCAAGTAATTCATGATATCAAAGTACCATGGCTTCCCATCTGACGCCTCTAGTTCCATTACGGGCTTGGTTTCAAAGCTGGGCCTATCAGAGCTCGAAATTAGCACCGGTTTCATGACCACTCCCTCAGGATTATCCCACATTGACACTAAGGTTGCCAACGCATCAGCCAGACGGTTCTCATCTCTGGGCACAAAGTGGAAGGTGCAAGTCTCAAACTGCCCACATATCCTTTTCAGATATAGAACATAGGGGACCAGTCTCTCCTCCTTAACGGCCCACTCACCTCGGATCTGGTTTATTACCAAGGACGAGTCACCAAATACCTCTACATTTCTTGCCCCCAACACCGCCAAAGCTTCTAACCCGAAAGTGCACGCTTCATACTCAGCTTCATTGTTGGTTGCTTTGTATCTCAGTTTCTTAGCAAGAGGGAGTTTCTCATCATCTGGGGTCGTCAGGATGACTCCGACTCCGGCTCCTTTGTTGTTTACCGCCCCGTCAAAGTGCAACTGCCATCCCTGAACAGAAATCGCGCCTATGCTCTCGTCAGGAAAGGTAAATTCGGGGGTGTCCCCTTGGATAGGATGCTCAGCAAGAAACTCGGCTACAGCTCGCCCCTTAATAGTCTTGCGGGTGATGTATTGCACGTCAAACTCTTGTAGCAAGAGCAGCCACCTCCCCATCTTTCTAAGCAAAGACGGTGCCTCCTGCAAATATCTTAAAGGATTCTGCTTGGCTACAGCCTGAACCTTGTATGAGTGGAAGTAATGCCTTAGCTTCCTTGACGCCCAAATCACTGCAAGGCAGATCTTTTCCACTTCAGCATATTTTACTTCGTAAGCCAGAAACTTCTTGCTGAGGTAATAAATTGCAAATTCCACCCCAAACTCATCCTCTTGAGCCATCATGGCACCCACCGAACCGTCCTCTACTGCCAGGTACAGAATAAGCGGTTTAACAGGTTGCGGAGGCCTTAGTACTGGCAGATTTAACAGGTACTCCCTGATATTATCAAAGGCTCTCTGACAGTCTTCATTCCAGACTACGGGCTGGTTCTTTCTAAGCAGCTTAAAAACAGGTTCGCATATCGAAGTGAGCTTGGCAATAAATCGGCTAACATACTGCAACTTGCCTAGAAAACTCCTTACGTCTCTCTCCTTCTGTGGCACAGGCATCTCTCTGATAGCTTTCACCTTATCGGGGTCAATTTCTATCCCCCTCTGACTGACGACATGTCCCAACAGCTTTCCTGAAGTCACCCCGAAAATGCACTTCTTGGGATTAAGTCGCAGATTATACTTGTCGATTCGGATGAAGAACTTCTCTAGAGCTTCAAAGTGTCCCTCTCGGGTGGCCGATTTGACCATCATATCATCGACATATACCTCCACTTCTTTGTGAATCAGGTCGCTTAGGATCTTGGTTGCCATCCTTTGGTATGTGGCCCCTGCATTCTTCAGGCCGAAAGGCATAACCCGATAAGCATAGGTACCCCACTCCGTGATAAAAGCGGTTTTAACCCGGTCAGCTATCTTGTTCAGGATCTGGTTGTAGCCCACATATCCATCCCCAAAGCTGTACATCGCACAATTGGCGGCGCTGTCTATCAATACATCAATATGGGGTAGTGGAAAATCATCTTTAGGACAGGCTTTGTTAAGATCTCGATAATCCACGCACATCCTGACCTTTCCGTTCTTCTTAGCCACAGGAACCACATTCGCCAACCAAGTAGGGTATTGGACTTCCACCAGAAACTTAGCTTCGATCTGCTGTCGAATTTCCTCCTTAACCTTGTCAGCCCATTCTGGTCTCAGCCTTCGCAACTTCTGCTTCACAGGCCTGCAATCTGGGTAAGTCGGGATGGCATGCTCCGCCACGGCTCGGTCAATCCCCGGCATATCCTCGTAGGTCCAGGCAAAGACCTTTTCATGTTTTCTTATTATTTTCTCAAAATTTTTTCTCTCCTCAGGAGTTATATCTGATGCTATTAGAATTTCTCTCGGATTTTCCGAGGTTCCAAGATTGAAAGACGTTGTGCCAGTAGAGTCAATGTCAAAAATTGATGGAATATGATCATGTTCATGCATGTTGAAATCATCAGAAACATCGCACAAATAAGTGAAATTGTTCATCTTATTGATAATATTATTGTTATCATTTACATCATAAAAGAGTTCTGGAATAAAAAGACAATCTAGGCTAGAATCTTCCTCTGCCACTCCCGAGGTTGATGCCGCTGCAGCTTGCTCATTGACTTTCTGATCTAGCAGAGGCCCTTTAGGCACGTCGGAAGAAATCTGCAAATCCTCTAGTCCCACCACTAAATCTGCTACCTTCCCTTTTCCTTTTAGCCTGGCAGCTACCATTTTCTCAGTAACGACCTCCTCAAGTTCGCACTTATCCCAAATGATCCCCTGAGTCATGACTTCTTCATCCCAAAAGCCTTCAGCGGTCCTGACAAACCCGACGCTCCAGTCATACACATCGTTAAAAATTTCAAAGCCGGGGACAATCCTCCCATCTACCCACTGAGGTTCATTTTCGCCAGTATAAGCGCATATTGAGGATGCGGGGACAAAGCTCTCTGAAATGTGGGGGATCCTGTCTGCTACTCTCTTCTTGCTAAAACCACCTCTATACCCCAGACCTTTCCGGTTCTTTTGCCCTCGAGTGGTGATCGCGGTCTGCAACCCTTGGGAGCTTCTGCCCAATCCAGCCCCAGGAAGATAGTGCATCTTCCTCATCATATTAACAACGGCCGGGCTATCTCCTGACCCGTGTTCTCCCTTTATCATAGATACATGAAAACCGCTGAATGGCTGATTGGCAATTTCTAGCGCTGAGACCTGGTTCTCCCTGGCCGCCTTGATAGTTACCACCTCCCCTTCGTGCGGGAACTTTATCATCTGATGCAGTGTGGATGGCACTCCCCCTAATTTATGAAACCATGGTCTCCCTAGCAAAGCCGAGAAATTGGCAGGAATGGGCAGAACCACAAATTCAACTTCCACTTCGATAGGTCCCGTCTTGACCAAAGTCCTGAAGGTTCCCGAGGCTTGCCTCCTCGAGTTATCGTAGGCCGTGATAGTCAGGTCGGACCCGCTGAGCATACCCTCGCTTAAGCCAAAAGCTTGCAAAGCTATCAAAGGGCAGACGTTGATAGAAGACCCATCGTCCACCATAACGCAAGCAGTGTGCTTTCCGCTAATCTGCGCCTTAATGTACAAGGGTCGGTTATGATTACGGCCTTCTGCCGGTAAGTCGACGTCGGAAAAGATCAACCTCTCCTCGGATCCTCCTTTGATTAGACCCAAAAGCTCTGATGGGGAAATAGTGGTGGCAACTGTGGCTTCAACCAAAGCCTCTACTAATTTCTGCCTATGAGAGGGGGACTGCCTCAACAAATCCCAAATGGATATCTGAGTTGTGGTCTTCTTCAATTGCTTTATAATCTGCTCCTCCTCTGGCCCTTTCTCTGCCACTGGCTGTACTGGCTCAGGTAGCTTTGCAATCTCAGGGATCACCCTTCCACTTCTAGTGACAGCGCCTACCTCTCCCTCTTCTTCGTCGGAGCCCCACAGATCAAGGTTTAATCCTTCTTCACCCTCGGTTTCTCCACCGCTCTCACTGCTGGACCAACAATCAAGAGTCGCCACAACTGCTCTCTCCTTTTGATCCTCGGAGTTACCGACAGCAGGTTCCTCATTCCCATACAGATCTTGCAGCACGTACCACTCTGGCAGGCTAGATTGGATCATGAACACAGGTGGGGGTACAGCATTATAACCAGGCCTCTTCTCAGCTTCTCTCCTCTCAGGGTCAGAGATCTGTTTGCTATCGATCAAGTCCTGAACCGAGTGCCGAAGCGCTTTGCATTTATCAGTGACATGGCCCGAGTACTGGTGGAATGCACAGAATTCGTTGTCCTTATGTCCCGGTTTCCCTTGTGTCGGAGATGGCCTAGGAGTTAGAGGACGCAATTTTCCTTCCTTCATCAGCCTCTTCAAGA
The DNA here is from genome assembly GCA_947683425.1 of Excoecaria cochinchinensis. NCBI lineage: Eukaryota > Viridiplantae > Streptophyta > Magnoliopsida > Malpighiales > Euphorbiaceae > Excoecaria > Excoecaria cochinchinensis. Next base: position 2,621,371 of record CANTUQ010000158.1, read on the forward strand.
CCCAGGATAATGGTCTCCCTAAGTTCGAAAACTTCCTCGGGGTGGCTACCTCAGTAGCAGACACTTCACCCATTCTTCTAGTGCTGTTACTGGGGCCTGCCGGCCTACTAGCTCCTTGACCGGGGTTAGCCCTTTTGGCAAAGCTATCATTGTTAGCTTTTCGGGTCAAAAACTCCCCTTCTGCTTCGATTGCTATATCCTTGAGAGACTCCCAGTCTTTTAACCCCTTCATCCTCAGTCCCTCCTTCAAGTACGGGCTCGCGTTCTTAATGAAAAGACGAATCTGATCTTGGGTATCAGGCTTTCGGCGCATCTCCATTACTCGGTTCCGCCATCGGGTAAGGTACTCATGGAAGGATTCCCCGGCCTTCTGTTGGAGCAACTCAAGATCTTTCAGAGTCACCTCCATTCTGGTGTTACAGTCATATTGTTTCAGAAATTCCTCAGTGAGCAGATCCCAATCCTCTTTAGTGCGACGGTCAAGGCCGTGATACCAATCTATGGCATGAGAGGTCAGACTCAGACAAAAGTATTCCACTTTCTGCTTCTTGGACAACGTGGTCCCTTTCATGACTAGAGAATATTGCTTCACATGTGCAGTAGGATCAGAAGTACCATCGAATTTCGGTACATCCGGCATTTTGAAATTATAAGGGATCGGATCCTCCCCGTCCAGCTCCCTATCCTCAGGATTCATCCCGTGGGCTCTGCCTATCATACGAGCCATGGCCTCGAACCTCTCTTCCATCTTTTTCAAAATAAAATCATCAGCCTGAGGTGCCTTCCCCTTCTCGGATGCCATGCTCAACCTATCATCCTCGATATCTCTATCGTCATCAAGTCTCAGCACTGGTCTCCTTCTCAGCTCTCCCGAAGCCACTGATCTCAACTCTACCGGTGGCGGCCTAACGGGCTCCTCTCGCCTTTCAAACCTTTCTCCCTCAGGCTCATTCAGCCTTACCGGAGGAGGAGGAGGAGGATTCTGCGGAGCATTCGGCTGAGCATTCTGCTGTGCTAAAGCGGCTAACATATTCATCATTCTACCCTCGAATTCCTCGAAACGGCGGCCCACTTCTTCGGCAATCATGGCCCTGGTGGCATCCTCCCCCCTGGGTGAATTTGCCATCTGAGATACCGTGCCACTCACTTCTGATAAAATCTCGGGCAGACCCTCTCTATCTGACAGCTCAAGAACTCGGATCAGTCGTCCGGTCGGTGATCTAGTCCACCTGGGCAGATCTATGATGGCTGCAGGGACAAAAGTTAGAATGGTGCATGAAATGTAGGTACAATGCGTGATCGTGATATGCATCATTTACAGAGCACAAGCAAGCAAGTAGGTCCTTCCACCCTTATTTCTCCCACACACGTGGTCGTGCAGTCTCTTTCCTAGGTGGGATTGGCCCATGGGTTAACAGGGAACCCAATAGGCGCGTATGGCGCGCGGCGAAAAACCGGCAGCATAACACTCCTATGCTAATGTACAAGCGGATGGATAATGATCGTCATATATTCGGACGCTCCATAAATTTCGACATGGCCCTACCGGGGCATGATAGCCTTTGGCTAGGTTACCAAGTGAGATATTTGGATTCGTCCAATACATAAGGATCCATACAGCAAGCATGAGATTTAAGGTTCATATTACCTGTGGAAAGTAGCTATGGCCATTATATGAGCTTTGGACAAGGGAGATGTTACTTTAAGGCTACCCAAGCATGATCCCTGCCGACGGGTCTAGCTCATCACGAGCATAACGACCGATCGGGTCACCATTTTGATATACCATTAAGGTACGTGGCTTGGGCTGGTGATTATCCTTAACACTTCCCCAAATTGAGTGAAAATGAGGAGGTGCTTTGGGAACGCACCGGGGCTAAAAGAGGGACCAAACTAGCGTATTCTAAGGCTCTAATGATATGCAAATGCAAATTTGAGAGAAAGTGAATCCATGAATTAAATTTTAATCACAAATGTTAAAAGAGGTATTTTCAAATCAAAATCTCGAACCATAAACGTCCCCAGTGGAGTCGCCACTGTGACGCGCGCCGGATCCCGATTGCGCCGCCCGTTCGACCGCCCGCACGTGGGCGACCGGGGCATTTGCGGGTCCGTTGGCAGCTTGCGATAAATCGCAAGTGCGTCTATGTTGAGCAACACGGAGGTTTCATGGAGTCGCCACCCAATAGAACATTGGGAAAGTTTCTCTCGCCTCGGAGAGCCTAAGACTGCGCTTTTTATCCATGTTGAGCCATGAGGCCTAGGATTAGCGCTAAAGTCTCGTGACTCAAGAAGTATCTTGAGGGATAACCTCTAACCTCTCGAGCCCAAAGACCAGAGCTGGGTCCGAGATTTCTCATCTATTTCTACCTCAATTAGTTTATGATCAAATTTTAATATCATTAATTCGCTCTCTCTCCACACGATGCAATTGATCGAAGGCGCATTCATTCATATTTGAAAAGCCGTAAATGATCAAATAGATAATAAAGCAATAAGTTACAATAATACAAGGAGCGGAATACAACTCCCTCTTGTAAATGTGCGAGGCATACATAAATCGGGGCATTGTTTATTCTTGAGGACTTTGGTCCTCGCATGCATCATTATCAAAAATGGGATAATTTATATGTGATGATCTTTATTGGATGAAAATAGGGCGTTGGACCCTTTTGCATTTTTATACAAAACTCACTTTTATTTAAGTACAAATTGTTGATCCATCTTTGCATTTAACTGAATAAAAAGAGCTTATTCATATACATAAAATAATCAATGAATGAAAAAGCAAGAGAAGATAAATTAAGAGGTTTAAGAAAACTAAACCGGACGAAATCCACCATGCATGGTAGGCAGCCACGCACGCTCGAAATTATCCAAGAGGACCAATATACACTCACAAAGAATTAAGAGATGTTAACATTCATGAAATTAACACATGAGAAATCGAAAAGACTGAATAGAGGTAAAAAATTATCAAAACCATGGAGGCAGAACCCACCGACGGCCTGTTCCCGGTTGACCGACGGGCGTGGGTTTGGTTATTCAACACGCCCGTTTGTCACTCAAGAAGGGGTGTCTGTAGGTGGGTGACCGACGGGCGTCGGTCATAAAGTTGACCCGTCGGTCACCTCTGTCTCCGGAAAACAGAAAGGAGAAAAGGGCCTTTTGAGATCAAAAAAAAGGTTTTATCCAAGAAGGAGATGAGGGAGTCAAAATGAAGAAAAGTAATGATGGGTATTCAAAACTTACACAAAATGAATAAATAAATGACAAATAATTAAATATGAGGTGAAAGTAAAGAGAGTCCGGAATATTTACCCTCAGATAGTTGCCTTGGGTAGAATTTTGATGTCGGTTAGATCCCCGCGCGTTCCACGAGAAAGTAAAAGAATGAAAGATTAGAGAGAGAAAATGAGCTATTTCACCTCCGATCTTTCAGAAAGTCGATTTAGGAATCCAAATCTAAAGAAAACTAATTAGTTTTTAGTTCCTTTGATCGATTTGATCCTTGATTAAGTAAAATTCTTTAGGGAAATGGGTGTGTTTGGAAGAGAGAGAAAACGTGCTTGAATTTTGGCAGAGTTTCCCCTTCTGAAAAATTTTCCAACCCTTTTGAAGTGGAAATCCGGACCTTATATAGCCAGACACGACCGACGGGCGTCGGTGCGTAGGGGCGGGCGTCGGAAGAATCCTACTGACACAAGGACACTTCCGACGGCCCTGCCACCTTCACCGACGGGCGTCGGAACGGTTGCGTGCCCCGGGAAACCAGGCGGCTCCTGACAGGGGCGGTGACTTTCCGACGGGCGTCGGAAAATCCCCCAAGCTGTCGGTGACTCAAAGCGACGGGCTACTTCCACAGACGGGCTGGCCGTCTGTGGAGGACAAAAAAAACCTTTTGACCTAGAAAACTCCCGTTTTCTCCCCCTCTGCCCCTGAAGTGTAGAAAAACCTCATTTCTCACGGAACGCGGGACTAAAACCTCCAACTTCAGCCTCCTGTACAGGCCTCGAACATTGATTTCTTCATAGGGTAACCTCTGATCCGGACTGTTCCAGGACACGGTGCTTACAGGGTGTAATTCATGGGGGAAACCAGAAAGATTCTTGAGAAGAATGGGATCGAGCACCACAAATCCTCCCCCTATCGACCACAAGCTAACGGGGCAGTAGAGGCCGCCAATAAGAATGTGAAGAGAATCCTAGCCAAGATGGTCCAAACCTACAAAGACTGGGCAGAGAAGCTTCCCTTTGCATTGTGGGGTTACAAAACGACGGTGAGGACGTCTACAGGCGTCACTCCGTATTCCTTGGTTTATGGGACAGAGGCAGTGCTGCCGGTTGAGGTAGAGCTTAAATCGCTGAGAGTAGTCATGGAAGCTCAGATTCCGGAAGCCGAATGGATACAAGAGAGGTTACAGCATTTGAACTTATTAGATGAGAGTAGGATGAAAGCTTACTATCATAATCAGATCTATCAGAAAAGGCTGGTAAGATCATTTGGGAAAAAGGTGAAAAAGCATCCGCTGAAGGAGGGGGATTTGGTGTTCAAACAGATGAGACCAGGCGTACCGGATATCAGAGGAAAATTTAGACCAACTTGGGAAGGGCCGTTTATCCTCAAAAAGCTATTATCCAAAGGAGCTGCAATCTTATCGGATAGCGATGGTAATGAATTCAAGGAATCGGTCAATGTCGACAGACTCAAAAGGTTCCATGGCTAAAGACCAAAATCAAAAGAAGAGAATAAAAGCCCCGCGGGTCGAAAACTGAAAAAAGGAGGCCCTGCTAAAATCGGGCGCCTCGTCAGGGTGAAAACAGAAAAAAGACATCCTGGGCAAAAATTAGAGGCTTGAGAGAAAATATCCAATCATGAAAACCTGAGAGGGCTGATTGGAGACAGGAGTTTGATGCTGCCAAGATTTAGTTCCATGAATGAATGTAGTCTTGCATGATTGAATTAATGTCAAAAAGCGATCATGTATGCTGAAGTCATACTGAAATGTACACAAATTTGTGAAATGAAATAAGTTTGATTTATTCATTTACATTATTGTCCAAATTCTGCTTTAAAAAGAAACATACTGCTCAAAATGCATGTAAAGCTAAACTATGCCCTACTACTACCCTTGCTGGCCAAATGCCTCAGTCGTCGGGTTCGGTTATCAGCTGCCGGGCTAAGTATCCATCTCTTGTACGCCCTGGTAGAGATGGTAGAATGGTTCCCGAACAAAGGTATGACGATTTTCAATGGAAGTCGGCTCCAAAGCTCATGATAGCGGGAGGCAAAGGCCGCAGAAAGGACTCTGCCTCGAAAAGATAAAGGGAGTCTCACCACATCCTGAGTTACTCCAAGTTGACGGGAGCAACGAGCCGTGATGTAGAAGGTCGCCCCACGGAGCCCACATAAGGGAACACATCCTTAAGACCTATCAATAACTGCACCGGACAAGGGAAGCCAAGCGTGCGTAAAGCTAATATCATTGTCGGATATCTCACTGAATCTGGTAATGCACTCGTCAAGAGTCTCAGGTAAATACAGACGACGTCGAGGGAGGAAACACTTCGCAGAGTACTGACTGATGACTCTAGGAGGGGGCTCTGATAAAAGCTTTAATTTCTCCTGCAACCAAATCTGATAGGGGAAATAAAGAAAGACAAAGAAAATAAAAGCCAAAGAGAAAAAAATAAAAGGCAAAGATAAGCCGCTGGAGTAAGTTGGATTTACTTCAGGCAAAAATTAGGCATAGGGCTGTGTGAAAATCCGAAACGACGCACTTCCCGCTAAGAGAAGCTAGTGTGAAAATCCGCAAGGGACGCACTACCTTTTAAAACAATGACGTACCTGGAGTAATAAGGGGCTTCCAGAGAATGAAGTGGTAGGCCCGACATGAACAGAGTCCAAACCCAAGATAGTCTCAGCTAGAATGAGGGGGAAAGGTGTGAGCCCGTGATGAAAGTCATCCAGAATTCCAAACAGACGAAGGTCTCCGAGCAGCTCCTCTGAGGTCACGACTAGATACTTCATCAGGCAGAAGAGGAAGATGACACTTACGCTGCATGAGGGAATGTTGGAGAATTCATCCATTGCTTCAATCAGAGGTTCTAAAGAAAATACTAAGCCCTGAGGAACTAGACGAGAAGCGTCAGAAGGAGCTACACTTAAGGACAAGGCAATATCCCGGATTTGGATCAAATCGCAGCGGGGTATGCAAGGCAAAGCACCAGGTGGATACCAACTTCCGATGATAGCAGCAAATTCTTCAGGCAAGGGGCATATTTCCTGATAGGTGAATCTGAAAACATGAAAATGAGGATCCCAGAAGTGGGTTACAGCCAAAAGGAGGGTGTAGTTTACCTTGACTCTCCGTAAAAACCTCAGTCCAGAAAGGGGGGGCAAGAGCACTGTGTTCCCAAATTTGAGCATCATCTAAGACACGGTGCATCTTGGAAAGGAAAGGAGAATTCATGTCTTGATAGCTAAGGCCACAGTTGCTAAGAGGAAAAAGGAAAAAACTAGAGAAAACAGCCTGTTTTGGAGCCAAAATAAGGAAGGGGCACGAAATCCAAGAAAAATGGTTGAATTTTATAGATTTGGTCTACAGACGACTAACCCGTCCCTATATTTCAGACGGTGAACCCGTCTGTACTTATCCACCTAGCGAATCGTGCATTATGCATATCACGCGCATTAATTAGGTAATTAATGAGGGAATTTGGATAGACAGACGGAATGCCCGTCTGTAGCTATATGGGCGGGAAGCCCGTCGGTACGTAAAATCTATATAAAGACGCAAGTACCGACGGGAAATCGTTTTCTTTTCTTTCTTCTCCACACCGACACCTTTTCTTTTGTTTCCAACAGTTTTTTTTCGTTTTTGTCTTTTCAAATTGCATTTTTTCGCACCAGTTTTCAGTTTTTTGACTTCTTCAGTGGGTCTCGACTTCCAGGTTAGTAAGATACTCCCATTTTTCTTTGTTTTATTGTTATTATTATGAGTAAGGAGATTTATTTTTCTTTTTTAATGGAATTAGTGGCCTGGTTGATCCTGATTGACGCTGTAAATAAGTTAATAGGATGAAGTTTGTTTTAATAAATAAAGAGTGCACGAATGTATGTTGTTCGAGGAATAATTAGTGTTCAGAGTATAAATGTGGCCTTAGGAATTCATATATTTTGAAGCAAATAATGTGAGAATTAGAAAGCAAAGGTGATTATATTGCATCGTTGTTTGGGGTCTGAGGCCCGTTCCGTTCTATTTCTTCTTCATTATGCAAGAGTTTGGGCACACCCTTGCCGGGGTGCTGCCAGTTTTTTTTTAGCAAATGTAAATATTATATTGTTGCTTGGGGCCTGAGGCCTGTCCCTTCTTTTTGTCTTTTCATGCAGGAGGCTGGGTACACCCTTGCCGGGGTGCTGCCCAAATTTTTTAAAACCTTTTTGGTTTAGACGTATCCAGTCAGAATGGCCACCTAAGTTTCTATCATAAGGTATGTTCATACCCACAATACCAAACTAACTGTTTATCTTATTCATAGGATGCCACCATGACGATATGCTCCGCATGATCAGCCTGAGCCTGAGGCCCCAGGTTGGATGAGCGACGAGGCTAGACAGAGATATGCAGCACTGGTTCAGGTGCAGTTCCGAGCTAGCCGCTTCGTTTCTAGGCCGTTCCTCGAGGCTCTGGGGATGGCGGATGAGGTTGGTATACTGATGACAGGCGCGGGTTGGATAGAGTTTTTGACACCTGCTTTCCAGACTCACCCATAGGTGGTACGACAGTTCCTTGCTACGCTACACTATGGCGGATATCAGAGATCTAACACGGAGGAGGGTGTCATCCAGTTTTGGATTGAGGGTCACCATTTCAGTATCACCCGTCAGCGGTTTATAGAAGCCATGGGGCTTCCAATCGGGCAGGATGTCATAACACCCTAGAGATCAGTGAGACGTCAGCATTGGGCGGTTATAGCCTTACCAGGAGTGCCGTATGATCATGATACGGCGAAGAGTACAGTACTTTTATCACAGGCTCTGCGATATCTTCATCGAGTTTTGTCCAGCTCATATTTGGGACGAGTTGGTAACCCAGGTTCCCTCAATGCTGCAGAGATCTAGAGTTTATGGGCCATGATGGCAGGCCAGAGGCTCAATATCAGCCACGAGATTTTGGTCAACCTGGTGAGGGTATCCAGGGGGGCAGCCCCTATAGTGTATATCGGGGGGGGGGGGGGGGGGGGGGTCATTACCAGATTGCTCCTGAGTTTGGGTGTTCGTCCAGATATTTTGGGGCGCCCTTTGGATGAGAGTATTTATGTGGACGCTCCAGCGGCTATGACGATGGCCATGATATTACCGATACCGGGCCACCCCGAGGCGTACAGACTTCGCACTGTGCATGAGACTAGACGCGCATTTAGCTTGCCCTCGTTAGAGCCAGTAGAGGAGCAGGCTCAGGACCAGCCTCCTGAGCACCCTCAGCATCAGGAGGACCAGCCTCCCCGATAGCCAGAGCATCCAGATGGTCAGCCTCCACAGCCGCAGCACGAGGAGCAGCCGGGTACACCTTTTGATGTGGGGATCGAGTTTACTATGGATGAGTTGTTGGCTACTCCTCCAGGACGGAGAGTATAGAGTCCTACGCCTCCATCATCGAGAGTACAGCGGACAGCTCCCCGAGCGCCTGAGAGGTTTAGCCCATATGCTAGAGTGGGGGATCCTGGAGCATCTACTTCTACAGCTCCACCACCTGAGCCGACACCAGATTCAGCTCCCCCTCTATCCTCGTCATCAGCTTTCCCAGCGCAGCCAGATTTTACTACCCTATTGACTTCTATATTCGCATCTTTGGAGCATAGATAGGAGGAGAGAGACAGGGCCCTTCTCGGGCAGCTAGAAGAGCGAGATAGAGTCATATTAGATCGGCTGGATCAGCAGCAGTGGATCATCCAGGACCAGGGGAGGCTTATTGATCATCTGAGGCAGGAGCAGGAGAGACTCGTGGGTCAGCTGAGGCAGGAGATGAGGGCCTCCCAGAGTGAGGCAACCCAGAGGATAGACGCATCCGTACAGATGGTGGATGAGTCAGTTGAGGCTCTCAGATTCAAGGTTTAGGTCCTGGAGGGTGCCATACCTCCCATCGCCCAGTCCCTGCAAGAGTTTAGAGAGCAGATTGAGGATAGGCTGAGGAGTATGAGGACCACCTCCACAGATCAGACCCTCTGCCTGGGCGACGCTTTCAGAGAGTTATGGGGGTTGTTACCAGTACACTCCAGTTCATGACAGTCTGTGCACAGCCGTTTCTCGATGGATATGCTCAGGTCCAGTTCCAGCAGTAGGACTCAGCAGGAGCACGGCCATTATCGGTACCAGTGGCTGTACCTCCCAGATACTAGCAGGTAGCCAGGGATTGGGCTACTCAGCAGGCCAGACCGTCAGCCCCTCCCAGTCAGCCATCTGCCTCGGATGCAGGACCCTCCGCTGCTCCAGCACGAGACCAGCCGGTTCATATATCGGACGATGATGATGATCCAAAGGAGCTCTCAGAATATGCGCCATTATAGATTGTTCAGGGAGTTCTTCTAGTTTTGTGTTTATACTTTTTGTAATCACATCTGTATATTGTACAAAATTTAACCTTTTAGTGGAAAAATTTGGATCAACTTGTTAAATTTGCATGTTATTTCTTCATGATTTCTTAAAAGAAAATTTAAGAGAAAAAAGAAAAGAGGAATTGATCGCATGGAAAATAAGATGATGAATAATAAAGAGAGATATAAGATGTTCATAACTCTACCAATCAAGGTACTTGGCATAAGAATTAACAAAAGTCTTTTACAATACAGGAACATGGTGTTACAGCGATTCAAAATCGACCCACAGTCAAAAGGAAGAATAAATAGATCAAACATCATGTCCTTCGGGATCACAGGAAATCAAAAGATCAGAATTGTACTTTGGGGGCACGATGAGGCCGCCAAATTAAAACACCCAGTTCAGAAGAACGCCCAGCTCAGAAGAGTAGTCCAGAAGGAAGCACCGTCCGAAGAAGACTCGGTGCAGCTCAGGAGAGCAATTATCGTACTTTGTACAGTCCGAAGAAGACTCGGTGCAGCTCAGGAGAGCAATTATCGCACTTTGTACAGTCCGAAGAAGACTCGGTGCAGCTCAGGAGAGCAATTATCGCACTTTGTACAGTCCGAAAAAGACTCGGTGCAGTTCAGGAGAGCAATTATCGCACTTTGTATAGTTCGAAGAAGACTCGGTGCAACTCGAGAAGAGTAAACCCCGCGTTTTGTAAGTCCAGAACTGACTAGACACATTGCCGCTTCCCCGGCGAAAAGGTAAGGATTGCCTCAGGTATGCGTCTCTTTCCTTTCTTCTCTGAATTTTGGCTCATCTAGACACTAGTGCGCTAGTTTTCCCAAAATTGGGCTCATCACAGATGCTAGATGAGTCAGTTGAGGCTCTTAGATTCAGGATCCAGGTCCTAGAAGGTGTGTAGACACCGGGTCTTGAGGCAGTCCAGATCAGAGTTACCCGATGAAGAGATCAATGTCGATTTTCGAGTAAGGGGATGAAATTCGAAGGTTTTCGTCTTTCGGTCTCGCAAGGATTAAAATCTTTTTCTATAGCATGGAGTTTTGAAAGAATTGGATAAATTTTGGGTAAAATTTGGAGTTTTGCGCCACAGACGGGCATCCCGTCTGTGTAGGGACGCTCGTCTCTACTTGGGGTGATACCCGTCCCTAGGCGTAGTAGGGACGGACCCGTGGCAATCTAGGGATGCCCGTCCCTAGGATCGTGCCCCGTCCCTAGTCAGTTTCCCGCATTTGCCCTTAGTAGGGACAACCGTCGGTAGGTGTAGGGAAGCCCGTCGGTACGGTAACTGACCGGATCACGCGAGATTGGATAAAATTTAATCTCTTTTCTTTTCAAAATGGGGATAGAATTTATCTAAAACTTGAATTTTAAAAGTCCTTTTAAAATTCAAACTTTAGATAGAGGTTTATCTTAATTATCTCATAAAACCCTATAAATAAAGGATCAAATTTCAGTTTTAGGGGTTAGAAAATTTGGGGAATTTGGAAAGAGAGAGAGATTTTAGAGAGATTTTATTTAGAAGAAAAACTATCAAATATTTTTTTGAGAAAATTGCTTTTTAGAAAAAGGTTTTTTCTGTGAGCAAATTATTCAAAAAGTTTATGAATCTCTATTCATCTGTAGAGTTTTATTTTGATAAAACTTCTTTTAATTAATTGATTTCCTCAATTTTTTTCTTACGAATTAAGTCAAATTGAGGTGACGAAATTCAGTCGTTTCCATCAATATAACTAATTCGATCACATGATCGCTATCAAATTATCAAGGAAAGAACAACATAAATCTTCTTTCTTTAATCTGATTCTTATTTGATCCTTGCGAGGCACACGGGGATAAAATCATTCGACATCCACCCTAAAAGGTAAAATCCGAGGGTAAACATTCTGGATTAACATTTTTACAATTTAATTTGATTTACATTGATTTTTATATATACTTTATTACCCTTTTTTACAAAAGATTTAAGAGGTTCTTTAATTTGTTTTCGCCTCACTAGGGATGGCTGCCGGCACGATCCAGGCAGCCGTCCCTAGGCAAAATTCTCATTTTTTATCTCATAAAATCCTATCTCTTAACTTGTTTCTGTTAGAATTTTCTCACTTTTATTTTTATTCATGTTTTTGCTAACATGTTTATCCTTGTGAGTTTTTTTTTTCTGACCATTGAAAGTTGGAGCTGTGAGAGATGGTGGTTGCACTATCCTGAGGATCTCTATTCAGGTTCATTTTTTATCCTTTAGCTCTTATTTATGTTGTTATGGAAATGGTTTTAACGTCATTAAGGTAAAAAGGACCAAAAGCTTTTTAACAATTAAACCTGGAGATTTTCCCAAAAATAGGTGGACCAATGTCCAATTTCAGCCAATAAAATTGACACTTCATAAAAAACCATTTTTGTAATAAATATGTATGGTAGGACCAAAGTCCTCATTCCAATGAATATCCCGTTTATGCATGTATCGCACTTTTGTAAATGGGAGTTGTATTCCGCTCCTAATGTTATTGTAATTTATTTCGAACACTTTATCTTGATTTTTGCTTCTATTTACCGCTTTGGATGTAAATGATCGCGCCTTTAATAAAGTGCATCGTGTGGAAAGTTGGTGAAATAATAAATTCAAAACATAATTGTAAAATTAATCAAAGTACGAATAAATGAGAAGTCCCGAACTCACTCTAGTCTTTGGGACTCAAAGAGGCGAGAGGTCTAGGACTTCCAAGACACCTCTTGAGTCCCACCAAAAGGCTTAAATACACAATCCTAGGCTCTAGGGGAGTAGAGAATGAGGCCTCCAAGATCCCTCTGGCTAGCTCAAAATAGATATGTATGCGCCGTCTTAGGCTCGATAAGGCTAGACGACCCGTCCCAATGTTCTATTGGGTGGCGACTACAAGAAACCTCATTGTTGCCCAAAATAGACGCACTTGTAAATACCTTACAAGTTTTATGAACCTTTCTTGATCGCCCTGAAGCGGGCTTTCGGGAGGACACGGGGTTCGGCGCGCGTCACAGGGTGCCATACCTCCAATCGCCCAGTCCATGCGAGAGTTTAGGGAGCATACAGAAGATATGCTGAAGAGTATGGAGACTACCTCTACAGATCAAACCCTCCGCCTGGCCGGCGCTTTCAGAGAGTTAGGGGGGTCGTCACTGATACGCTGCAGTTCATTATGGTATGTGTACAGCCTTTCCTAGATGGATATGCTCAGGTCCAGTTCCAGCAGCAGGACCCAGCGAGAGTGCAGCCGTTATCAGTACCAGTGGCTGTACCTGCTCAGCAGGCCGGACCACCAGCCCCTCCCAGGCAGCCATCTGCTCCAGATGCGGGACCATCTGCTTCTTCATCACAAGACCAGCCGGTTCATCTATAAGATGATGATGATGATGATCTAGAGGAGCTCTCAGATTATGCACCATTATAGATTTTTCAGGGAGTTCTTCTAGCTTTGTATTTATACTTTTCGTTGTAATCACATCTGTATATTGTACAAAATTTAACCTTTTAGTGGAAAAACATTTATGGTTTAGCCTGTTAAATTCGCATGTTATTTTCTTCATGATTTAAATTTCTAAAAAAAAAGAAAAATAGAGAAAGAAAAGAAGGAAAAAGACAATTGATCATATAGTAAACAGGATGATAAATAATAAAGGCAACATAAAAATGTTCATAAATCTAGCAATCAAGTTAATTTGTGCGAGAATTAACAAGAGTTTCTTACAATACAGGAACATGGTTTCACACCAATTCGAAAATGACCAGCAATCAAAAGGAAGGATAAACAGTTCAAACATTATGTCCTTCAAGATTGCATTCAATATTAGATGAGAATCAACAGATCAGAATCTTACCTTGCCGATTGAGTGGAGGTTAGCAAGGAAAGTTTGCAAACTTAAAATGGGACTAGCGACATAAATCTGACACCACGCGGGCTGAGATGAGGCTAACGGGACAGTTTAGTCATCGCGCATATCGAGACGAGGACAGCGGGGCGCACGCGATAGAATGGATCTGCACTTTGTAAGTCTGGAGTAGACTCGGTGCAGTTCAGGAGAGCAACCCTCGCATTTTGTAAGTCTGGAGCAGACTCGGCGCATCACCATCCGCACTTTGTAAGTCTGGAGCAAACTCGGTGCAGCTCAGGAGAGCAACCCACGCGTTTTATAAGTCTGGAGCAAACTCGGCGCATCACCATCCGTACTTTGTAAGTTGGAGCAGACTCGGTGCAGCTCAGGAGAGCAACCCTCGCGTTTTGTAAGTCTGAAGCAGACTCGGCGCATCACCATCGTCACTTTGTAAGTTGGAGCAGACTCGGTGCAGCTCAGGAGATCAACCCTCGTGTTTTGTAAGTCTGGAGCAGACTCGGCGCATTACCATCTGCACTCTGTAAGTCTGGAGCAGACTCAGTCCAGCTCAGGAGAGTAACCCTCGCGTTTTGTAAGTCTGAAGCAGACTCGACGCATCGCTACTTCCCTGACGAAAAGGTAAGGACTGCCTCAGGTATGCGGTTCTTTCCTTTCTCCTCTGAATTTTGGCTCATCTAGACACTAGTGCACTAGTTTTCCAAAAATTAGGGGCAACTGTAGGTACCGGGTCTTGAGGCAGTTCAGGTCAGAGTTACCCGATGAAGAGATCCATGTTGGTTTTCGGATAAATGGATGGAATTCGGAGGTTTTTGTCTTTCGGTTTCATAAGGATTAAAATCTTTTTCCCTATAGCGTGAGGTTTTGAAAGAGTTTGGGAAATTTTGCTTGAAATTGGAAGTTTTGCTCCACAGACGGGATGACCATCTGAAGTAGGGACGCCCGTCTCTACTTGGGGTGATCCTCGTCTCTATGCATAGTAGGGACGGCCCGTCTGTAGCTAGGGACGGACACGTGTCTGAGTAGGGACGCCCGTCCCTAGTCCCGCGTTACGGCCATTCTGTATCCAGATTTCCACGCGTACCGTTAGTAGGGAAGCCCATCAGTAGTTGCAGGGACGCCTGTCGGTAGTTGCAGGGATGCCCGTCGGTCTGGACCCTGATCAGGTCCCCCGTTTGGTTCCTCGCGAACCCTTTAATGTGTTTGGATCTTGTTTAAGGTTCCTAATGAAAATGTTTTTGAATGTAAAAATGAAATTGATATTCGATGCGCACCCGTAAGGTGATGTCTGTACTCGATTCGCACCCGTAAGGTGATGTCTGTATACTCGTTATCCACTATTTTGAGTCAGCAGGTATGTTGGTTTACTTTGTCTGATATGAATATGAGAATATGACATCCGAATGTGTAAGATTTCAGTTATGCGAATCAGTTATGAATTCGAATGTGATTATGAATCTCTGAATGGGTTAAATGTGACTCAAACATGCCGATTGTGTGCGATTATTCATATATATACCGTATTGTGACTGTGTTTGAATATAATCAATTGTGGTTATAAGCATGTGAATTAGTACGTATACTAATGTGATTTTATACCATTAACTATTATGGATTAACATGTGAACTAGTTTGCGTGAAAATGCACATTGTGTATTGAATGATTCGGTATGAATGTGGATATGATCCTCTAAACGCCCGGCTTCTATATGCAAGTATAATATCATATGTGTTATGAATGTCCGCCTATGCCTTTTTCATGTGTTATGCCTTGGCGACCATTGTGAATGGCTACCCTTATTTTCTTGTGTGTTTCCCCACTAAGCGTTATCGCTTAGCACATGTTCTTTTCCCGTGCAGGTGGCAGGTTTGGTTCGGTTCGAGTCGCGCATCTGCAGGGTCGGCCACATAGGAGTTAGGAGTTATTGTTTCTGTTTTTAGCTTCTGTAATTTGGGTTGTATATTCTGTAACCTTTTGTAAATGTGTTATATGTAAGGGCCTTACTGTAATATTTGGATGATGAAATGTCGTTGTAAGTATGTGTTAAGTTATTCATTAGTTACGTCGTCTGTTTTATGCTTCCGCTGATCGAAAGAGTGTATGTGTGTGTACATGTGCTTATGCTTCCACTTGGTGCTTGCGAGTGTGTGAGTTAATGCATGATCAGCTTTTACCGCAAGGTAAGTTTTTAATTATCCCGCATTTATGCATGTATGATTATGTATGAATGTATGTTTGTGAGTGAGCGTTGGTAGCGCTCTCCAGCGTCCTTCCAACGGGGACGTAGGGGGTGTTACATTCACTAAGTTTGACACTGACATGTTTATTCCTATGAGTTATTTTCTGACAATTTGGATTTGAAGTTGTAAATGATGATGGTCGAGCCAATCTGAAAATTTCCATACGGGTTCTTTCTTCACTCTTGCCTTTTATTCATGTTATTATTAAGATTATTTCAATGTCGTTAAAGTGAAAAGGGCCAAAACACTTTATAGTAATTAATTTGAAATTTTTCCTAAATAAAAATGGGACCAATGTCTCAATTTTCTCTATCCAAAATAAAATCATCACATCAAAAATGTTTTAATAAATATGCATGCGAGGACCAATGTCCTCATCATTAATGAATATCCCAATTTATGCATGATTTGTATTTTATTTACAATGGAGGTTGTATTCCGCCCCTAGTTTTATTGTAATTTATTTTGACAATGTTTATTTTAATAATGCTTTACTTATTGCTTTTGACGTGAATGATTGCGCCTTAATTAAATGCATCGTGTGGAAAGTTGGTGAAACAATAAATTCAAAACTTAATCATAGTATTGATCAAGGTATAAATAAATGAGAAGTCCCGAACTCACTCTGGTCTTTGGGGCTCAATGAGGCGAGAGGTCTAGGACTTCCAAGACACCTCTTGAGTCTCACCAAAAGACTTAAATTTACAAATCTTAGGCTCCAGGGGGTAGAGACTGAGACCTCCAAGATCTCTCTGGCTTGCCCAAGATGGATATGTATGCGCCGTCTTAGGCTCGCTGAGGCTAGACGACCCTCCCTAATGTTCTATTGGGTGGCGACTCCAAGAAACCTCATTGTTGCCCAAAATAGACGCACTTGTAAATACCTTACAAGTTTTAATGAATCCCATCCCGATCTCCCTAAAGTGGGCTTTCGGGAGGCCACGGGGTTCGGCGCGCGTAGTCTATTCCGAACTCAAAACCACATACATCACAATATACACATTCCAAACCATAAAATCGACCCAAGAACTTACCTTCCCAGCTCAACTCACACGCACCCTTGCAATAACATACTTAATCATTCAATTAATCCAACCAAATATAAACCACAAATTAGCAAAACCCATATATGCATAACTCACAAAATCACAATCTTAAACTCACAAATTAAATTCTAAACTGAACATACTCAAAACCCCAAGTCACATACACCATTTAAGCACCAAATATCATGCAAATTACAGAATTTTTTAAAAAAAAACACACAAATCATCAATACATAAAATTTCCCAAACAAATCATGCATAAACTCATATCAACACTCAAATTCTGGAAATCACACACAGATACACATTCATGATCCAAGAAGAATGAGGGCAGAGACAACTCAAAACTCAAATGTAGAAATCAAACTCCCAAACCTCTTGTTGCACAAACAGCTGCTCTCTTCAAGCTTCAATCTTTAATCTTCTCTTTTCCTTTACTTTGCTTCTTCTTATCACCAATCACTTGCACAAACAAAACCCACAATTCTTAATCCAAACCCTAACTTAAATCAAGCAAAACCAGAAGAAGAGACGCAAACGCAGGAAACCCCAAAACCCAAACACATACCTCTTCAAAGCTGACCCAAAACTCAACCAAGGCACCAATAGTCACCAACCACAAGAATGACAAGGAGGAAGGGCAGAAAATAGAGAAGAAAAGAGAAGGAAGAGCTGAAGAAGAGAGGGGAACGGGAAGCAACCCTTTCCTGCGTTCTCTCTCTTTTCTTTTCCCCTTTTCTTTCTTCTCATTTAATGCACATACCTAACAAGTCCACATGGCAAACTCCCATAGGCTCAAATCAAAATATCTTGTCTTATTACTCTTTGGTCCTTGGCAAATCCTACTTAAATCCTTGGCAATCTTACACTTCACTCACTAACACAATAATTCCTCACTTGAACTTTAATTAATTCTTCAATTGGGTCCTTAATTACTCAAATTTTCACATGCTCAAATTACCGAATTATCGTCAATAAACTGACATAGCATGCCAATTCAGACTAGCCCCTTTTTGGGTTGTTACACAAAAAAAAAAATTGTTTGTTATCAAAATCTAATTTTTTCATTTGATTTTTTAAAATAAAACTTTTAATCATTTTTTTTCCTTAATACAAACAAAGTGATTGTTTGTTCTTGAGATCATCTTTTCATTTTTTGATCAATATTATTTCTTTAGGCAAATAAATCAATTCTTTATTCTAAAAGAATTTTGATCATTTTTCAATCTTTTCTGGAATAAAATTCCAACATTTTCATATCCCAATTCTAATATTGCAAACCAAAATAAGGAAATTTGTCATCATTTTTACTTTAATCGAATCCGAAACTCTGAGGATAAACATTCTGGGTTCAATCTTCCTCTTTTATTATTTTTGTTCATATTTAATTTATTCATGTATATTTTTATTATCTTCATTTATTTTATATTTGTTTTATTTAATATGTTTATAAATTATGTTATTCTTGTTCATGTGAATATTGATTTGTTTTAATTTTTAACATGTAATTGATTTATTTTGCTTTAATTTATCATTATTTTTAACAGATAATTAATAAATTCATTGTAATGGCCCAAACACCGGCCTAGAAGTGTCAGATAGTGATTTCAGTATTATTATGATGATCGCAGCGTCGAATTGTGTAGGGAGTGGTTTTGCCAGTGTTAAAGTATAGTGGTAAGTGTGCTAAAAATATAGCAATTCCGATACGAGTAACAGTGGGGTGGTTATGTAGCGAGCCCGGCCGGTCGGCGGCCGAAAATTTCAAATTTTGGAAAAATGATTTATGGGCCATAAGAAGTTTAGTGGCGAAATCGGAACTGAAAACGGAGCTAAAACTGCTTCTGAAAGTCAGTTTGAAAAAAGTCTCTGGTTCGATTCAAATAGTAACAAAGTTTGACTCAAATTTGACCGAGGCTCTAAATATAGTAAACGACTTCTGAAAAATTATTTGAAGGTGCAGATGGACTCAGAATAGTGTGTAGAACTGTTTGGTGGTGAAAAAAAAATTTTATGGAGATACTGGAAAATTACTGAATCAGACCGATTTAATTGAATCGGACCAAATAGTGATTTTAATTGAGATGGAATGAAGGCCTGATGGACATATAAGAGTGAAAATGATGTTAAGAGTGAAAAGTGAACCAAACCGGTTTAACCATTGGACCGGACCAATTGACATTTGGTTGACTAGGTTTGACTAAAGTTTGACTGAACTCTAAATGGAGTTCTAGATCTCAAAAAAATTATCTGAAAGCAAGGTTGTGCTTGGAATATTATGGAGAATCAATTGGTAAACAAAAATAAATATTACGGTAAGACAGAAAATTGAGTTATCGGACTGGTAAGAAATTAGCGGACCGAGAAACGATCTCTGATTGAGCTGAAATTTTACGTAGAGGATAAATTATATATTTTGAGAATTATGGAATTTATTTTGGGAGAAATTGAGCTTGGGTGGTGGCAAAAATAATTTTTGTATGGAAAATGGGCTTAATAACCTAAATGGGCTTTAGGGTTGGCCCAATAGGTTGAACCAAGCCCAAGCCCACTCAAGACACATGTAAAATACATAAATCTCTCCCATTTTTCAGAATTCCCTCCACACTTCTTCCACCTCCACTTGGCCGAATTCCATTCTCTCTCCTTTTCTTGAATTTTCTTCTTTTTTCTTTAAAGTTCTCCCTAAATCCAACCTCCCTAAGTAAAATACAGCCTCTATTTTCATTGATGATGGTCTCAAAAGCTCATTTAGAGTGAAGAAAGTGGGAAAAACCAAGTGTTCAAGGTTATGTCCTAAAAGTGAGGATTTTCATGGAGAAGATGGAGTTTCAAAGTGATAAGGCATGGAAAGCTAGCTTAAGTGGTGGAAAGGAAGAAAATAAGGTTAGTGGATACAATATCCTTTCTTTTCCATGAATAATTGAATCTAATTTAATATATGTGATTAGTGGACGTAAAATAGTGTAAAAGTATGATTAGATGAGATTAAAACTAAGTGGTATGAAAAACATAATGTAGGTCGAATAGTATATTATGGATTTTATGGAGATTAAATGAAGTTTATGGCTTATAATTGATGGATATTATATGTATAACATGTTTAAGGCATGATAGAGTGATTGAAAGAAATTGAAGAACACATTAAGAAAATTTAATGTTATGGCCGAATGGGATATTACATAAGATAATGAGGTATGTTGTGTGACATGGCAAATAAATGATGTTTATGACTAATACTGTAATGCCCCAAAACTTTTAGTGTTTTTATTTATTAATTTGACGTGCTAAAAATTCGTCAAATGTTGATTTTAACGCATAAGAGTGGAATTTTTCAATACAGCTATGTAATTTAATTATTCAAATAATTTTTGATATATGCATATATGTATGTGTGTGTAACGCATATTTACATGTAAATGGATAAGAAAATAGTTAATAGATAAAATAAATAATTATAACATATGATAATATTTAGTAAGGTCTAAAATGATCTAAAATTTGTGAGACATAAGTTAGCATTAGTGGGTATTATGAGAAATAGGAAAAGAAAAGGAAACACTGGGTATGGAGGCAGAACGGGGAAGAGACCGAAGGAAAGAGAGAGAGGAAGAGAGGGAGAGGAAGCGGCGAAAGGCACAGCTGGCGACGGCGATCGAGGTGGCAATCGGACCGACGCACACGGCAAAGCCGTTCCGTGGTGTCTACCTCCGGTTCGCGGCGGCGTCAGTCCAGGAGAGCGAGAGAGGAACCGAAGCTTCCTCAGCGTTTTTCGGCGAGCTCCGACGGTGAGAGGCGACACGAGCGGTGCGACTGGACTCACGGCGGCAAGGCGAAGCTTCCGGTGGCCGTGGATCTCCCTCAATCGCCAGCGACGAGTAGATCGGAGGAGAAGAAAACCGAACCTACCGACGACGATTCCGGCGAAATGGAGGGCGTTTTCGGTGCGTGATCACCGGAAAAGGAACCCCGAGGCATCGAGCTTCCTTCCGGTGGTTTCAGTACCTCCGGTGGAGCTCCGGCGAGACTCCGGTGAGGCTCCGGCGACGGTAACGGGACCAAAAATAGCAGAAAATTGGTATGTGGCCACCAAATTTACTTTTCTATGTGATTTTTCCATAAGTTAAAATTTATTAAGAGTGATTTTAAATTAAATACAGTATGTGAACAATATGTTTGTTGGTTCATTGATTCGTTGCCAGTGTTGTCTTGAGTATTGGCTTAGTTGAATAGAACTTAAATTAAGATTTGTCGATTTTTAATTGAATGAAAAGAATTAGAAACTGTCAGTAATTAGGAAGTAGACCAGTAATTGTAATTGAAGAATTATAGGTTAAATTGTAAGATAGGACTTAAAATATATATAATGCTGGTAATGGATAAATTATGACACGTAAATCAGATTAGTAATTAAATATTGATATATATAAATGGGTATTATAATGTGCATATCTAGGTGATGGTAGTGTAATTGGTAATGCCTGAAGAATTGATGGAAATTTGAAATGTTAAGTGGGAAATCCGAATATACTTATTGGAAGTTTGAATCAAAGATAACTCAATGAACTGGATTTAAGGTATGTGATGTGAGTATATTAAAATTTGGTTGTGTATGATTTCCATTATTCATGAAATTAAATTACTGTTAGGATTAAATTAGAAATGCATGTGTACTTACACATATATAAGAATGAAATAACATAAACACAATAGTAAGCCTTGTATTAAATTCAGACTACTTGGTGAGTTTGATTTAGTTTAGTTACTTATTTTGAGTGGTAAGTGAAGGCTTTAATAAATCGTGTAAATTAAGTTAAACTGGTGATTTGAGCTAAAATATTGAAATGGAAGCAAGTAGGGAACAGAGAAGTTTGGAATTCTGTTTTTGGGTACATCTTGAAATTTTACTTGAATTGTACTTTCGAATTTATAAACTAAGAATGGATAATACACCTATTGTAATGAATTGTTACTGTAACTAATCTTAATCCCTATGTGTGTGTTGACTTGCACAAATTTGTTAAGTAGAAATTTTGTTAAATGTTATGAATGATCTAGTAGAGTTAACGGTTTATAATACGTGTCATTTAAAGTAAATGAAATTTAGTGTAAATCTATAAAGATAGGATGGAATTCAACATGAAAGAAAATAAATATATTTATAAGTAAAGACTAATAGAAGGCAGCATCGTACTTTACTTAAATTTTAGAGAAGAAAATATAAATTTACTATATTACTGATAAATAAAGGACTAAAAGTATTTTAAGCAGGCTCATGACATGTGAATGAATTAGAGAAAGTGAGTGTACTTAACAAATAAAGAGTATAGTCAAGTATGCCTAAAAGACAATTAAAACAATAAAGTAAATTAGTCTGTTAAGGAAGTAAGAATATCAGGCTATAAATAAAAGTAAAAATGGGTTATACGTGTTTAAATGGGGTAATTTGTAAGAAGAAATGGATAAATGAAAAATAGTGAATCCCTATTTAAACAATAATGTATTAATGGTATGGTATGAAATAAACTTAATTTGACGAAATAAAATGAAAATGAATTGAAATTGAAAGAAAGAGTAGTGGCAGAATGTATACTGATATAAATGAGGTATATTATTATTGTTAACACATTTTAAATATATAAATATGATTAATGGCTTGTTGTGAAGCTAAGATTAGTGAAATTTGGTAAGTAAATGGAATGTTATGAGAAATTGATGATGGATGATACCGGGATTATTTCTGAAAAATTGAATTGAAGTGTATGTTGATCTTATTTTATGTAAAGATTAAAGTTTTGATTTATTTAAATAACATTCAATAATGTGGCCCTATTCTAGTTCAGGATATAGTGGCTAGCCATAGGGACATAAGACCGCGGGTGTGAGCATGGTGACTCACCTTTTAGTAGGCCAATGATGGTCCTACTTCTGTATCTGAATATCTGAATATCACTTTTTAGTAGGCCAATGATGGTCCTACTTCTGTATTTGAATATCCGAAGTGTATTGTACTGTATTTAAAGACAGTGGTGGTCACACAGGACTCCACTGGTATCTGAAAGACTGGGGGTAATCCTTCGGGGTTCCTTCAGGTTTGAAAGACTGGAGTGATCTCTCAGAGGTCTCTCCAGGTTATTGCGAACTCTTAGGGGTTCACATCCCGTTTATCCTGTGCTTAGAGTCTGCCAGCATTGTACTATGGGCAAAATAATAAATTGCAAAGTGAATTGATGAATGTGAAATAATTGTGAATCAAGGAATTTAACAAGGAATAAATGAAGCGAGGTAAATTGGTGGGTTTAAACAATAAATTTTGTAATCCATATTAAATGTATAACTTAAGAAGTTAGATGGCAAGTGTGAAAGTAAATGTGGATTAAGAAGCCATAAAGTAACTTAATGACAGAAGTAAAGTTGAAGGATAAAACAGTACAACTGCTAAAGGGGTGTTAATTAGTAGATAAGAGTGAAATTTAAAGTTATATATATATATATGTGTATATGTATATATTGATAAAGCTGATGGTTCTGTGATAAAAATTCTAATTGAGCAAATGATATCAGTAAATGATCCTATGAAATTAATAATTTAATGAAGTAGCTTTATGTATGTAAGTAAACTTCATAATCGCCAGTGTGTGTTACATACATGTATATATATATTAGCTGGTATTACTGACTAGAAAAAAGCCATAATAATTGTCATGTAGAAATGAAATATTAACTACTATGTCAGAAGCATATTGACTGTTTAATAATTCATGGAATTTACTTAGCGATGCATGATAAGCATGTTTTGTACATTGTCAAACTGTTAGGAAATTTCAGTTATGGATTTGGAAACTTGAATATGCAAGTTTAACAAATTTCAGCATTTTTAAAAGAATATTGAATATTTTGCATAAATATGGTTTTATCTTGCAAATCATTCATATTTAATTTGGAGTTAAATAGCTATTGGTATATTAATTATAAAGTATTATATTGATTATGAAAAGAAAAAGTAATTTGCGATGTTAATGTATGAATGATCAATTATATGTGTATATATTATATTTATGCCTTGGATAAGTAAATTTGGTAGTCACCACTAAGCGTAAAGCTTAGCGCGTGGTTTATCCTCGCGCAGGTATAAGACAGAAATCAAGTGAATATCAGCACCACTTCATAGAAGAAATATGACTTGGTAAGTATGGAAAGGAAGCGAAAGAAATGGAATTTTTGTATTTGATAATTCGAATATTTGTTCTTGTGGCATGTACACTCCCTAGATAATTAGGATACTATTGTATCAAAGAATTTGTATTAGATAATTATTTATAGTTGATAGATGATGTATTATCATAATAGATTTGTATTTTGTATAATTGATGTAAATAGTGAGCTGATGACATTATAAGTTATTATATAAGTATGTGATTGGAATTAAATTGGAGGATGGGAAAAATTATGTGGAATTTGAATTGGAGTAGGATGGATGGAAATGTATTTGATTATAGAAGTGTAAAGAGTTTCTGTTTACAGGGAGATAGGCAATATTATAGAGGAGACTGCCGAAAGTTCGATAGAATTTAAGTAGCCTATTTGAGATTGATTGTGTGAATAGTAAAGTTTATTAGTGATAAAAAAAATAAAAATTTACCCGGATTTTTGTAATGATTTTAAGAATAGTTTAAGGCAATTAAGTTATTATGTACAGAAAAAGGGTGTTACAGTTAGTGGTATCAGAGCAAAGGTTTAGGCGGTTCTGGCCAATAAGATATTTGGAGAATAAGTGATATTGTTTATGAGAAATGAATGTTGTTTATTATGGACATCCCTATTTAGTTCCAAGTATAGATAATTCGGAAGGAGTTGAATAGAAGATTAGAGGTAAGAAATTAAGATGTTCAAAAGTTATGAGATTTAAAGTATATGAACGTGGAAGAAGGTTATGGTATTTTAGGTACCTGTCAGTTATCCTTAACAGAGGGGCAATCATTGAATATTTTATGCATGGGATGGGCTAATATGCATAATCCTTACATGATATGCACAATTGCATAATACCGCATACATGAAACATTGTACATTCATTACATCAGCATCACATGATCATTCATGAAAAACATCAAGTTTTATGCATATGCCCCAATTGAAAGGAAACTGGCATGGGATATTATAAGTGTATGGAAGTGAGGTAGATGTACCTTCATTGGAGGTAATAAGGAGTGTAGCAAAGTTGAGTAAGTAAAATAAGGAATTTGAAATTCAATCTAGGAATTGAAAAAGGAAGTGGTGAAGGATCATTAAATGTGTATGAGTATGAGTAAGAGATTTGTATCTATGTAATTTGTGGGTTTGATCCTCCCTTGTTAGTGAATTAAGGTATAGAATGTGATAAGATTTCAACATATTTTGGAATGGAATTGTATCTGATTAGATTGACTAATTGGTTATAGCTTGAATTGGCTCATAAGAGTGAATAAAACTGTAAACTTTTGTACAAGATGGTTAAGTAATAAGTAGTGTAAGATATATGTGATGTTTCAGAAATGATAGACAAATTGTGACTAGTGATACTGGTAAACTAGGAAGGAAATGTTGTAGTTATTTTGATCAAAGAAAGAGTTTATTGAATGTGTAAGCGATTCTGTATTGAGAAAATAATGTATTTTAGGAGAAAATAATTAAGTAAGGATTAAGGTAAGTAAGTAATAAGATGTGTATGCAAATGATTTTCGAATAGAGTGTACATGCCAAAGATGGAAAATAAGGAAATGATACGATTTTTATAATGGATATGTTATTGGCTTAAGTATGATATAACTTGGGCCTGATTAACGCGTAACTTAAAAAGAAAGTGCACTTTTGGACACATAAAACACTTCTTAAACGTTCGACAAGATTATCTTCTAACTCTTTTGGCTCCGAGAAAATTAATCATTTTGTTGGAATGGGAGGTGATGTGGAAACAGTGTCCAAAATAATTCAAGAAAATCGGAGGAGTTATGGATTCAATTGTAGACTTTCCTCGCATACACGGTGATTGAAAAATCACATAAAGAAGAGCTGAATGTTGATTCTGATTTCTGTTCTTCAGATTATGATGGGAGCTTTCTCAATAATTTTTCTAGCATAGAGAGTTCCGAAAATGAGGAAAATTGTTAAACTTGAGGCTAATGATGAGTGAAGTGTCTTGTTGTTTCTAGTGAAGATGGGGTAAGGACGAGACATCGATAGCTCTAGAGAGATGTGGATCACATGCCACAATGGTAGAGCTTATAGATTTCATTTGTGCTGCACAAATGGAGAAGTCAAAGATCAAGCAGTCTGATATCGATTACCCTAAACACAAAAAGAGGAGTTTTTATGAATATAATAGGTGGGAAGGAAAAAGTAATTGAGATTGGAAAAGAATCTGCTGTCTAGAGATGATGATAGGCTATGCCTCCCAAATACAACGATTGAATTGGGAGTGACATCGATCCCTAAGTGGTAACTCATAGAACACCTCCAGAAGCTACTGTTGGGCCACCTTACCTCTATTATGAGAATGTAGTACCTGTTCCTAATGAAGTTTGGAACACTATATCTTGGTTTTTATGGAAGTGGAGTTGGAAGTTATTGATTTTAAAATGTGTTCTTGTGCTGCAAAGAAAAATGGTGAATTATGCATTTGGTCACTTTGATTAACGGATTTTTCCTCTACTGTCTCCACAAATGGCACACGAAGCATTATCAATGATAAAGAGATAATGGCTTCCATGAGATGGACAGATACAATTGAATTGTTTGCAAACTTGCAATAGGGAGGCAAGTTGATTGAAAGGATGAATAGTAATTCATTGTACTAGTCCAGATAAATTTCGAGGACGAAATTTCTTTTAAGGTGTAACACCCCCACCGCCGCCCCCGTTGGAAGGGCACCGGCGGGCGCGCTACACGACGCTCACTCACGACGCGACAAAGCATACAGCGGAAGCATACATGCGCTAAGCGGAAACATTCAATAGCCAATAATAAAAATCTTAGAAAGTATAATAGGAAATATACTTCAATACATAAATAATCAAAATACGAGTTATTTACAATGGCCCAAAAGATTACATTTTAAAAACCTTTACAAAATAAAGAAATACATATACAAAAAGAATTACAGGAGGAGACAAAACTAAACTCGACTCCTATGTGGCCTGCCTGCAGATGCACGACTCGAGCACTCCCAGAAATCCTTCACGCTACCTGCACGGGATAAAAGCCCGTGCTAAGCGATAACGCTTAGTGGGGAGAAACAAGCACAACAGAACACTATACAAGGAAACATGCACTATTATACATAAATCATTATGCATCAGAGTACAGAGACAATACTATATAATCAGGATTATATAACGCAATGCACTAAACCATTACACTAATCAGAAATCACACTTTGATCAGAACACTCACTTTATCAATGCAAGACAATTCACACAATAGCCTGAAATCAATGGTTGAGGATACGGGAACACGGCACGGGAGACCGAAGCCTCAAAAACACTTTATTACCCGAAGGTAGCGTGGGAGACCGGAGTCTCAAAACATTTTATCACTACACGATTGATGACCATCTCGGAGGTCGACCGCTTCGCCCAAACGGGGCGGACAGAACAGCTGAACACTAACCCTTCTTAAGCATGCTTAATTATCCTATACCTTGACACTTCAGGCTCGACAACACAATAACTCACCAGACAATACATAACAAAAACAATATTCAATTTAAGACTCTTATATAAAATAAACCATATCAAGAACACCAGTACAATAATATCACGAGTCAAAGGCACACACATATACCATGCACTAGTGAGAAACCGTGCAAAGTAGAACAAAAGAAACACATTCAGAAAATAAGGCAAGCAGGAAGGGTCTCTGTCGCGCTCGCGACAGAGCACGGGGTACTTCCTCGCAAGGTCGCGCCAAAGGACCTCCTCGCGACGAAGCACTCGCGGCATAACTCACGGAGCCGAGCTCTGTCGCGCTCGCGACTAGTGTCGCGATCGCGACAGTGCACGGGGTACTTCGTCGCGTCCTCGCGCTAAGAGGCCTGGTCGCGACGGAGCACTCGCGGCAGAATTCACGGAGCCGAGCTCTATCGCGCTCGCGATAAGAGTCGCGATCGTGACAGAGACCAGTTCCTCCCTCCTCGCGCGCACGCTCGGCAGCATGCCCGCGCGGAGGTTTCCGCGACCGAGCTCTCTGTCGCGCTCGCGACAAACATCGCGATCACGACAGAGGGCTCTTCAAGAACAAGGGGCCAAATCCGCCTTCTGTCGCGATCGCGGCACCTGTCGCGATCGCGACAGAACCCAGATTTGCCCAATTCTGCACTTTTCCTACTCTTTTCACACGCAACTCTTCATACATGCACACAACATATTCAAAACACTTACCTCTCGCCTCCAGCACATCACCGCATCATTCACAAGCCAAATAAACACATTTACACTATAATCAATTATAATTCAACATGAAATCACTCACAACCAAATTCAAATACACTAATGTGGCATGTTCAAATTCCGGAAACACATAATATCTTCACTACATCACTAACACTTCACTAAATCACTACTCGATTAACATGCATTCATAACACACTCAGGATTACAAATAACATGCAAACACTAGCTAGAGTTGATCCAAGGAGGAAAATAGGGGAAAAACCACAATCCACAACACAACTCACAACACTTACATGCACTTAAACCCAATTCCAACACAACACTCAAGCACACAGCTCCCATACATCATCAAATAAACTCCCAAACCTGGAAATCGCAGCTTCAACGGAACTCTTCACGAATCCACTTTATCCTTGCCCTTGCTCTTCCTTCTCTCTTCCGATTCTTGCACAAAAACCCAGTCACAATACACTCAAATCAGACCCAAACACAAACAAAACTAAAAGTCAAAGAGCAAGAGACCTCTAACCGAACTCAACCACTTACCTTCCACAAACCCAGCTCAAACCTTCCAAGATCCCACTCAAAATTCAAGAAATCACAAGAGAAGAGAGATGAGAGTAGAAGAATGAAAGCAAGAGAGAGGGGAGGACGGGAAATGAAGAAGAAATGAGGGAAAATGAGATAGCTTCCACGGGAAGCCTCACCCAAAAGCTGCCCCTCCCTTCCTCTCTCCTACTTTACATTAATTACTCACCAACTTCTTGCCACTTGTCACAATCCAAGGGAATCCATCAATCCATCTTAACATACACCACTTATGGCACCATACACTAACCACACACAAGCCTATTTACACAAATATCTTCTAAAGCACCAAACACAACCCACACCTTATAATTTCCAATAACCCACTTTACATCCATGGCACCATGCCCACAAACCACACAAAAACAGCCCTTAAACCACTAACACCCTACAACCATACACTACAAACACACTAATAATTCCCTTTACTTCACTTAACACTTAATTAATAAATTCCTTTAACACAAAATTCTTAAATGTCCAAAATTCTTCTTACCCAAATTACGAAAATACCCTCACTTTACTGACTTACCGCACAGATTTCGACCAGGCCCTATTTGGGTTGTTACATAAGGGGGGGGGAGAATTGTAATGCCCCAAAAATTTCAGTGTTTTTATTTATTAATTTGACGCGCTAAAAATTCGTCAAATGTTGATTTTAACGCATAAGAGTGGAATTTTTCATTAAAGCTATGTAATTTAATTATTCAAATAATTTTTGATATATGAATATATGTATGTGTGTGTAACGCATATTTACATGTAAATGGATAAGAAAATAGTTAATAGATAAAATAAATAATTATAATATATGATAATATTTAGTAAGGTCTAAAATGATCTAAAATTTGTGAGACATAAGTTAGAATTAGTGGGTATTATGAGAAATAGGAAAAGAAAAGGAAACACTGGGTATGGAGGCAGAACGGGGAAGAGACCGAAGGAAAGAGAGAGGAAGAGAGGGAGAGGAAGCGGCGAAAGGCACAGCTGGCGACGGCAATCGGACCGACGTACACGGCAAAGCCATTCCGTGGCGTCTACCTCCTGTTCGCGGCGGCGTCAGTCCAGGAGAGCGAGAGAGGAACCAAAGCTTCCTCAGCGTTTTTCGGTGAGCTCCGACGGCGAGAGGCGACACGAGTGGTGCGACTGGACTCACGGCGGCAAGGCGAAGCTTCTGGTGGCCGTGGATCTCCCTCAATCACCAGCGACGAGTAGATCGGAGCAGAAGAAAACCGAACCTGCCGACGACGATTCCGGCGAAATGGAGGGCATTTTCGGCGCGTGATCACCGGAAAAGGAACCCCGAGGCGTCGAGCTTCCTTCTGGTGGTTTCACTGCCTCTGGTGGAGCTCCGGCGAGACTCCGGTGAGGCTCCGGCGATGGTGACGGGACCAAAAATAGCAAAAAATTGGTATGTGGCCACCAAATTTACTTTTCTATGTGATTTTTCCATAAGTTAAAATTTATTAAGAGTGATTTTAAATTAAATACAGTATGTGAACAATATGTTTGTTGGTTCATTGATTCGTTGCCAGTGTTGTCTTGAGTATTGGCTTAGTTGAATAGAACTTAAATTAAGATTTGTCGATTTTTAATTGAATGAAAAGAATTAGAAACTGTCAGTAATTGGGAAGTAGACCAGTAATTGTAATTGAAGAATTATAGGTTAAATTGTAAGATAGGACTTAAAATATATATAATGCTGGTAATGGATAAATTATGCCACGTAAATCAGATTAGTAATTAAATATTGATATATATAAATGGGTATTATAATGTGCATATCTGGGTGATGGTAGTGTAATTGGTAATGCCTGAAGAATTGATGGAAATTTGAAATGTTAAGTGGGAAATCCGAATATACTTATTGGAAGTTTGAATCAAAGATAACTCAATGAACTGGATTGAAGGTATGTGATGTGAGTATATTAAAATCTGGTTGTGTATGATTTCCATTATTCATGAAATTAAATTACTGTTAGGATTAAATTAGAAATGCATGTGTACTTACACATATATAAGAATGAAATAACATAAACACAATAGTAAGCCTTGTATTAAATTCAGACTACTTGGTGAGTTTGATTTAGTTTAGTTACTTATTTTGAGTGGTAAGTGAAGGCTTTAATAAATCGAGTAAATTAAGTTAAACTGGTGATTTGAGCTAAAATATTGAAATGGAAGCAAGTAGGGAACAGAGAAGTTTGGAATTCTGTTTTTGGGTACATCATGAAATTTTACTTGAATTGTGCTTTCGAATTTATAAACAAAGAATGGATAATACACCTATTGTAATGAATTGTTACTGTAACTAATCTTAATCCCTATGTGTGTGTTGACTTGCACAAATTTGTTAAGTAGAAATTTTGTTAAATGTTATGAATGATCTAGTAGAGTTAACGGTTTATAATACATGCCATTTAAAGTAAATGAAATTTAGTGTAAATCTATAAAGATAGGATGGAATTCAACATGAAAGAAAATAAATATATTTATAAGTAAAGACTAATAGAAGGCAGCATCGTACTTTACTTAAATTTTAGAGAAGAAAATATAAATTTACTATATTACTGATAAATAAAGGACTAAAAGTATTTTAAGCAGGCTCATGACATGTGAATGAATTAGAGAAAGTGAGTGTACTTAACAAATAAAGAGTATAGTCAAGTATGCCTAAAAGACAATTAAAACAATAAAGTAAATTAGTCTGTTAAGGAAGTCAGAATATCAGGCTATAAATAAAAGTAAAAATGGGTTATACGTGTTTAAATGGGGTAATTTGTAAGAAGAATTGGATAAATGAAAAATAGTGAATCCCTATTTAAACAATAATGTATTAATGGTATGGTATGAAATAAACTTAATTTGACGAAATAAAATGAAAATGAATTGAAATTGAAAGAAAGAGTAGTGGCAGAATGTATACTGATATAAATGAGGTATATTATTATTGTTAACACATTTTAAATATATAAATATGATTAATGGCTTATTGTGAAGCTAAGATTAGTGAAATTTGGTAAGTAAATGGAATGTTATGAGAAATTGATGATGGATGATACCGGGATTATTTTTGAAAAATTGAATTGAAGTGTATGCTGATCTTATTTTATGTAAAGATTAAAGTTTTGATTTATTTAAATAACATTCAATAATGTGGCCCTATTTGATGAGCTGGTAGTCAAGTCTAGTTCAGGATATAGTGGCTAGCCATAGGGACATAAGACCGCGGGTGTGAGCATGGCGACTCACCTTTTAGTAGGCCAATGATGGTCCTACTTCTGTATCTGAATATCTGAATATCACTTTTTAGTAGGCCAATGATGGTCCTACTTCTGTATTTGAATATCCGAAGTGTATTGTACTGTATTTAAAGACAGTGGTGGTCACACAGGACTCCACTGGTATCTGAAAGACTGGGGGTAATCCTTCGGGGTTCCTTCAGGTTTGAAAGACTGGAGTGATCTCTCAGAGGTCTCTCCAGGTTATTGTGAACTCTTAGGGGTTCACATCCCGTTTATCCTGTGCTTAGAGTCTGCCAGCATTGTACTATGGGCAAAATAATAAATTGCAAAGTGAATTGATGAATGTGAAATAATTGTGAATCAAGGAATTTAACAAGGAATAAATGAAGCGAGGTAAATTGGTGGGTTTAAACAATAAATTTTGTAATCCATATTAAATGTATAACTTAAGAAGTTAGATGGCAAGTGTGAAAGTAAATGTGGATTAAGAAGCCATAAAGTAACTTAATGACAGAAGTAAAGTTGAAGGATAAAACAGTACAACTGCTAAAGGGGTGTTAATTAGTAGATAAGAGTGAAATTTAAAGTTATATATATATATATATGTGTATATGTATATATTGATAAAGCTGATGGTTCTGTGATAAAAATTCTAATTGAGAAAATGATATCAGTAAATGATCCTATGAAATTAATAATTTAATGAAGTAGCTTTATGTATGTAAGTAAACTTCATAATCGCCAGTGTGTGTTACATACATGTATATATATATTAGCTGGTATTACTGACTAGAAGAAAGCCATAATAATTGTCATGTAGAAATGAAATATTAACTACTATGTCAGAAGCATATTGATTGTTTAATAATTCATGGAATTTACTTAGCGATGCATGATAAGCATGTTTTGTACATTGTCAAACTGTTAGGAAATTTCAGTTATGGATTTGGAAACTTGAATATGCAAGTTTAACAAATTTCAGCATTTTTAAAAGAATATTGAATATTTTGCATAAATATGGTTTTATCTTGCAAATCATTCATATTTAATTTGGAGTTAAATAGCTATTGGTATATTAATTATAAAGTATTATATTGATTATGAAAAGAAAAAGTAATTTGCGATGTTAATGTATGAATGATCAATTATATGTGTATATATTATATTTATGCCTTGGATAAGTAAATTTGGTAGTCACCACTAAGCGTAAAGCTTAGCGCGTGGTTTATCCTCGCGCAGGTATAAGACAGAAATCAAGTGAATATCAACACCACTTCATAGAAGAAATATGACTTGGTAAGTATGGAAAGGAAGCGAAAGAAATGGAATTTTTGTATTTGATAATTCGAATATTTGTTCTTGTGGCATGTACACTCCCTAGATAATTAGGATACTATTGTATCAAAGAATTTGTATTAGATAATTATTTATAGTTGATAGATGATGTATTATCATAATAGATTTGTATTTTGTATAATTGATGTAAATAGTGAGCTGATGACATTATAAGTTATTATATAAGTATGTGATTGGAATTAAATTGGAGGATGGGAAAAATTATGTGGAATTTGAATTGGAGTAGGATGGATGGAAATGTATTTGATTATAGAAGTGTAAAGAGTTTCTGTTTACAGGGAGATAGGCAATATTATAGAGGAGACTGCTGAAATTTCGGTAGAATTTAAGTAGCCTATTTGAGATTGATTGTGTGAATAGTAAAGTTTATTAGTGATAAAAAAAATAAAAATTTACCCGGATTTTTGTAATGATTTTAAGAATAGTTTAAGGCAATTAAGTTATTATGTACAGAAAAAGGATGTTACAAATACAATATGTAAATTAAATGATTAAATGTCTAAATGAAATTAAAGTGAATTAAATGGAATGTTAGTATAGCGGCCGAATGGTATATAATGGGTTTAGTAAGGATATGTGATGTATTATGACATACCAATAATGTTGTTGTATGTTTAACATGTAAATAGTGTGGATGAATGATTAATTGAAATTAAAATGCATAATGAGGAAAAGTGACTTGTTGGCCGAATGGTAATTTAAGTGATGTAAGTGTGTATATTGATAATTAATGGAATGTGATAGCATAAAGTGATTAAGTGACGATAAATGAGTGTGCATGCAAATTTGTAAGTGAATATAAAATGTTTGTTGAAATGTACAAAGTGATAAAGTGTGATATCGTATGAATAATGATAAAATATTGCCCTTAGTAGTTATCTGGTAGTGAAATCTAGTCCAGGATATAATTGGCTAGCCATAGGGATTCCACACCGTGGTACGAGTCATGACGACTCGCTATTGATAGACCAATGACGGTCTATCTCAGTGCAGTGTTCAGTGTTTACAGTGTATACAGTGTTCAGTGTAGTGCAGTGCAGTGAAAAATGGTCCCATCGGGATCATTTCGTAGTGTAGTGGATCTGTGGGATCCACGTCCCGCATATCCGGTCAGTAGATTTTCTACCGGGTCCATACTAGGGGCATACTGGTAAATATGTGAATAAAATGAATAAAATAATGATATTGGGGAAATTGAGTGAAAACAGGACTAGAATGAAGTGAATGGAAAGTTTAGGGGAAAAACGGTAATTTTACAAAAAGTTGGTAAAAAGTGGTAATAATAAGTTAAAAGTGTAAGTAAAAGGGCAAAATGGTAAATTTTGGTAAAATATAGTGTTAAAATAGTGAAATAGTAAGAAAGTGAATAAATAGGGACTAAAATGTAATTTGGCTATGTTGTAGGTTAAAGAGTGAAGAAATAAAGTAAAAGGGTATAATTGTAATTAAAATAAATAAACAAGGGTAAAAGTGTAAAATGGAAAACATGTAAGGTTAAAAGGGTAAATAATGAATAATGAAGGGTATAATGGTAATTAAAGTAAAAGGGAGGATATAGATGTAATTAAAGTAAAAGAAAGGGTATGGAAGGAATTAGTGTAATTGTGGGGACATAAATGTCATTAATAGAAAAAGATAAGGGTATTTTTGGAAACTATGGGAAAAGAATAAGAAAAAAAAATGTAATTAAAGGATTAAAATGTAATTAGTGGATCATGTGATCTGGATAAGTAATTGTGAATGATTTAATAAGAAATAATAATAATAATAGTGATAATAAATAAAGTAAAAGAAAAAGTGGTATTAAGAATAAGTAGTGGCACAAGTGTAATTATAGCAAATTGAAATAGAAATTTAGAATTTAAGCAAAAAGTAAAGTGCAATTTAAATGGAAGTGTTATGGTAAGAATTAATTGATGAAAGGTGTGATAAATAATTAATAAATATAGTAGTGTAAATTAATTGATATTATGGATAATAAATACTTAATTGATAATTTGTGAATGAATGATTGATGAAGTATAGAAATCACAGTAATAGTGATAATAATAATGCATAGATAAATATTAAATATATATAATGATCATAGTTGAATTGTACATTTAAATAATGAATGTGAACATATGGGTATGATTTAATTAAGATTAGAAATATTTGATAAATTAAAAATAAATAACATTGAAGAATAAATAAAGTACTAGTACTAGTGTAAACAAGTGAATAATGTAGAATTGCTAATGTAATTGACTACGAAGGGTTATTGTAGTAAATTAGTGTAAATTAATAATAGGGTATATTTAATTGTGAAATGTCAAAGAAATAATTGGAAATAATTATGGAGAGATGTTTTCAGGGGGCCATAGTGTATTAAATTATAGTGCAAGAGAAGTAAAATGAAAGTTATAAAGAATTAAGAAAGTTGATGGTATGTTATTAAGTAGTAAGATGGAAAGAATTTTATTAATTGTGATGGGAAATAATAATAAGTGAAGATTAGAAATAATAGATTTTAGTGTGTGAACAGATAGTGATAATATGAAAGAAATTTATAGGCCCGTTATAATGGTAATTGTAAAAGTGAATAAAAATTAAATTGGAAGGTATGTATTCATAATGGAAATGTGGGTGTAGTGAAAATCTAAACAAACGAATTAAAAGAATTGTTAAAATAAATGTTTAATTGTGTTTGGAATAAATTAACATAGGGTCTCTAAACAGAATGATAGAAGTGATATTAATGTTATTAATAATAGATACAACATAGATTAAGAAAGGAATAAAGAAATAGTGTTAGAATAATCAGTATTCAAGTAACCTAATAAATGAGTCATAGTGTATTCAATTAGTGATGAAATAATTCATATACAAGTAACTTAATGAAAGAGTTAATGCTGTGGAAAAGTGTTAATGAAAAGAATTAGTGTGGTGCAAGGAAATAAAGGGAATGTTAAACACACAAGGGGAGTTATATTAGTGAATCAATGTTTCGAATATTAAGACAGTAACAACCTAATAAGTATTTAAAGTAATTAAATGAGATCATGTCAAGGATAGTAACAGAAATCGATTGATAAGTGGTAATTGAATCATAGTATTATAGTGTTAAATAATTTATAATAATAAGTAGTGAATTGAGAATCGGATTGCACAGTGTTAAAGTATATTCATAAGAATATAACCAAGTGATGAAATGATAAGTGACCAAAATTTAAGAACGTAATAATTAAATATCGTAAGAGTTAATAGTGAAAATGATAGCGAAAGTAATGATGAAAGTAAAAGTGACAGTGATAGTGAAAGTGAGAGTGATAATGATACTGATAACAGTATCGAAAATAATTAGTGAAAATACAGTGATAGTAAGACAAAAAAAATGAAGATATTGAAACCCCATAAAAGTGTATAACAAATAATCGAAAGTCTTGAGAACGGATCATCCTATGATTTAAATAAAGTAAAAAGAATAATTGTGTGTGCATGCATGTGTATTTAGTGTGGAAAATTTAGGATATATATCCACCACTGGGCATTTTATGCTCAACGAGTAGAGTGTTACTGCGCGCAGGTTATAGTAGATTGTTATTGTGGCCGAAGACGTAATTTTGACTTGACAAAGATATTAACGGCAAGGATCGATGTTTGGCATGGCATGTATACGACCGCAAGAAAAGGTGTGACAAGGTATATGATATTATTATGTGTTAGTGCATGTATATTTGTGTTTGTTAAAAAAAAAAAAATTCCTACAGAACGATCGAGTGCATTGTAGTGCGTGTCAGTGCAGTGTTATGACATCCGGTATCCATATCATTTACGGGTATAAGGGTGTTACATTCATTTTAATTGATATTTTTACCATGTAAATGTTTTATATTAATTGTAATTATATTAATTAATCATGTTGTTCATTTAATTGTTTTCATCATTCTTTAATTCATTCATGTTTATTATTCTTTTCTTTATTATTTTATATATTCATTGATTTGTTTATCTTCATCATTATTATCATCATGTTCATATATTTAGATATTAATTCATTAAAATGTTATGTTTTATTCCAATCACTTCATTTAATCCATTTGTCATTCATAACACATTTTTCTAATTCATTTTAAATTGTTAACATTTTAATTCATTTGTTATTTTGATATAATTTCATTTTATCTCATTTTATTTTAACTTATCATTTATTTTATATTTATTTGATTTTGATTGATTGAATTACTAACATTATTTTATTTGTGTTTTATTTTTATTTCACATCTCATTTTTCCGCTTGGGCATTTTTGCGAGCACACGGGAAGATCCAGAAGGCTCGGTTGGGATTAAGTATTTATTTATTTCATTTGTAATATTTTATTTATTTGGCTTTTCTATTTATTTTGCCATATAATTCTCTTGTAAAATTGTTTATTTTAAGCACGCTAAAAAGAAAATCACAAAAACATTTTTATTAATTAACTTTGAACCTTTCCTAATAAAAATGGGACCAATGTCTCAATTTTCTCCATCCAAAATTGTCACATCAAAATTATTTCATAATAAATATGCATGCGAGGACCAATGTCCTGATCATTAATGAATATCCCAATTTATGAATGATTTGCATTTTATTTACAATGGGGGTTGTATTCCGCCCCTAGTTTTGTTGTATTTACTTTCATGTGCTTTAATTTGATTATCTTATTTATCACTTTCCTTGAGTGGACAACCTGCGCGTTAATTAATTGCATTAATATGAATGTGAAATGGGATGAAACTCTAAATTCAAAACTCAATTATAAACTTAATCAAGGTATGAATAAATGGGAAGTCCCGAACCCACTCTGGTCTTAGGCTCAAAGAGGTTAGAGGACCATTTCAATGTTTCATTGGGATGGGGCCTCCAAAATATCTCTTGTGGCCCACTAAAAGGCCCAACTCGAATAATCTTAGGCTCCACGGGGTTAGAGAGTCATCCCAATGTTCTATTGGGGTGATTGTTGGGTTTCGTCGGATTAAAACAACATTAAACGCAGCGGAATAAAATCGAAACCCGAAACAGGATCCAAGTATTTTCGATTGATTCAAAAGGAAGAGATTAAAATTACTAACCTTTAGAATCAAATTAACTCCTTTAATCCGGACTGAAGACGCTGCCTTTAACACGAACGTCCTCTATCGGTATCCACACGCACGAACAAATGAAGAAGACGCAGGGGTGCTAGCTCCCTTGAATGCGAATGGATATTAATTTTCTTTCTTTCTCAAAGAAGAATGGAGGCTCTGTTTTCTTTTCTTTCTTTCTCAAAGAAGAACGATGGCTGTATTTTCTTTTCTTTCTTTCTCTCTGAAAACTAAAGAATGCAGCCACTCTAATTCTTGTTATTTAGAATAACGTGATTAGTGTTTTATTAGGGTTAAACTTCTTTTCTTAACCTATATCCCATATATAACTGTATATATATTTCAAATCCTTTTCCTCTTAGGAAAAGATAAATGAGAATATTTTCTCTTAATTCAAAATTAAGATATAATATATATATATATATACATATATTTATATATATATATTTATTTATTTATTTCTTATTCAAAATAATAAGAAATAATATATTAATACATATTATTATCTCATTGTAACACCCCGCCATCCCCGTTGGAAGGATGCCGGAGTGCCATGCGGGCAAACACATATAATCATATCCAAAAGCATACTTGTAAAATAAACTAAATGAGATTTAGAGAAAATTTTCAATCATATAATCAGAAAATTCCTGTAACATATATATAACAAGTCCTTATACATATATCGTTTTACAAAAAGAGGCTCGTAAGCCAATACATATACAAAAATAATACTTGTTCCTTTACAAAAAGTTACTTTGCTATACACAAGCCATATACAAAATTACAGCGGAAGATTTCGAATAACTTCAATCAAAAAGACTCCTAGTGGCCGACCTGCAGATATCTGACTCCAAGCTACACTCGCCACCTGCACGGGAAAAGAGCCCGTGCTAAGCGATAACGCTTAGTGGGGAGGAACAAAACAAAATAACAATATACATATACAATATAAGTAATTAACGAATACAAACATACTTTTCTACATTACACCGATATAGGATATACAAGAATTCATGTGCAACATATACTTTTAATCATGTCAATAAACATCTCAACATATATATCACATATAAACATGTAGCCTGATTAGTCTGGTATAAACCTAAGAAGTGGATACGGTCATTTGGATACTGATAGAACACAGTATCCCAAGCATATAGAGACATGAGTCTCAAACATGTACTTTTCATATAGAGATCGAGGTCTCGCTTTATTTCCATATAGACCAACATGGTCGAAATAAGGATCCAAACGGATCCGCATATATCGTTTTATCATATAGCAGCTGCACACACACTCTGACCTAAGTAAGCACTTACTTATCCACTACTATGACTACTCAGGCCTAAAACTCACTCAACAATTCATATAACAAATCATGAGAATTTCAATAAATACTAGCTTATAAATCATGTATACTTGTATAATAATCAAATTCAGAAACATTTAAACATATTCAATTATCAAACACAGGAGGTAAAAAGAACATAAAACCCGCATTGGAATAACTATATTCATGTAAATTATAAACATATAAGTCATGTATAAAAATATTATTAATCATGTATTCAAAACCCAATATTATGCAATTCTTGAAATACAACCAGATTTTAAACTAATTAGTTGTCATGCAGTATAAAACCTTTGAAATCAGAAGTTTAAAATCATGTTTTTTAAAAAAATAAGGCAGCAGGGAGGACTGGTCACGGCGTGACCACCAGTCACGTCTCGTGACGCTGGTCTCTCGCAAACGCCACGCCGAAGAACAAGGCAGTCACGGCGTGACCATCAGTCACGTCTCGTGACGCCTGTGAGGGGAGGAAGAGATCACACGCAGGAAGAGGCGAAAGTCACGGCGTGACGCAGCATCACGCCACGTGACCTTCAGCAAAGAAGGAGTCACGGCGTGAAGCGGCTTCGCGTCTCTTGACCTTCAACCGAGAAGGGGGTCACGGCGTGATGCAGCATCACGTCTCGTGACCTTCTTCTCACAATTCTGCTTCTTCTTCTCAACACATCAGAAATTTCTGAAAAACATAAACCCAGAAACATCGTGAAAACAGAGTGTGATTCAAAACTCAAATCCCAATTTGCCTAAATCCATTTTTCATGCAAAAAATCATGCAAAATACGTACCTTTAAGTCTTCTGGGCACAATTACAGCAATTATAACACAAATAACACCTTTTTACTATTCAAACAGAGATGAAACCAGAATGTCAACATATCAGGATTTCTCATTCAAATTCATGTACATTCATCTCATTTACCAACTCACTTTATTCATTTCCACCTAAATCATGTAAACACAGTACACTTCTCATACATCTTTATAAATGAACACATATAATCAATGTTAACACAAACAACAATTAGGATCCAAGATGAGAAAAATGGAAACACTCCCAAACCTGTTACTGAAGTCCCAAAATGAACGACCACTACACTTCTTAATCTACAATCTTGCCCTTTCCTTTCTCCTTTCTTTTATCTTCAGAAGCTTCTGAAGCTTCAAAACCTAAAACCCAAGCTCTCCAAATAGATGATCATACACATGCAATGGGGAAAAGAAAGAACAGAAGCACAAGAGAAGAGAAGTGATTTACGTGAGAGAGAGAGAGCAAGAAAGAGAAAAACCTCCAGTCTTTTGTTTCCAGCCAACTAGAATTTCCTCAGATCTTTCTTTCCCTCACCCACGTACACACCCACTCTCCACTTGGCACACATGCACAATTCCTCAAATCCACTTAATCCCTCTTTTACAATTTGATCCTCATAAATACCAAAAAGTCCTTGTTAAAATACTCTTTCCTCACTAAACTAGACATTTGCAATTAAACACTATTATTTCCTTACAATTTAATCCTCTTTTCTTATAAATTACCTAATTGTCCTAAATTGTCCATTTAAAATTATTAAATCCAAATAGGCCACTTATGGGGTGTGACAACTCACCCCTCCTTAAGAAAATTTCGTCCTCGAAATTTCCTTGCTTACTAAACACATCTCAAATACCAAAACCGAATCGAAACTAAACCTTAACATATATACACTTACCCGAAGGTCCGGCAGCACCCGCTACATTCTCAGCAGTCATCGCATATGCCCTATGCCGATTACGATCCTCCGTAGCACCAGGTCGCTGCACCGTCTCAGATGGTGCTCTCGGAGCTCTACTTGCATCCCGGTTACTTTGGACGACATTGGATCTCTTACTCTCTTGCTGATTCTGGTCCACTTGTCGATCAGGGCAAAATGCAAACCGATGTTCCATGCTTCCACACTTGAAACAAGCGCCGGTAATCTTCCGACATGTACCCCAATGGTACCTATGACAATGCTCGCATTCTGGTGCTCGATTTCCTTTACTACCATGTGGGACTACACTCTCTACCTGTGAAGGCACTTGAACATTCCCTTTTGATCCTTGCTCAACTGGAGTACCCTTTGCTTTCTTATTACTTGCAACTCCCCCTTCTGGTGCTCTCCTCTTCTGTGCCATTCTCTGTTTGATCTCCTCAGATTCCTCTAACCTCATTGCTGCAGCCACAATCTGATAATACCCAACTGGCTGCAAGACAATCATCGCAGACAAAGGGCCTCTGAATACCTCACGCAATCCCTCTAAAAAGTGCCTACATCTGAACTCATCTGTCAACAACTGCTCAGGCACATACTTACTTAACCGGTTGAACTCCTTATCATACTCACTAACAGTCATTCCCCTTTGCTTCAAACTAATGAACTCTCTCCATTTCGCTTCTTGGTATGCCTTCGTTATATACTTCTGCTCAAATTCTTGCTTGAAATAATCCCATGTCAGCTCAGCTGGTCGCTGAGGATTCCTCATCACAAGTTCCCACCAATCGTATGCTGGTCCCTGAAGTAACGATACTGCACACGAAGCTCTCTGATCTGCGGGACATCTAATCTCTTGCAGAATCCTACCTACTCTCTTGAGCCAAAACTCAGCCACATCGGATTCATCTAAAGCAGTCCCATGAAAATCCTCTGCTCCTCTCTTTCTTAACAACTCTATTGGAGCCTTAGGTACAGTTAACCTATCAACCACTTGTAATAACCCCTGAACTAACGCTGGATCAAAAGCAACACCTCTATTTGCACCCTCAGCTGGTGCAGGTTCCCGCTCATGTCTATCCTGTCTAACTGGATCATCTCTTCTAACTGGATTCCCTCCACGACTCACATTGGCACTACTCATGGTGTCGCCCATATACTCACTTGGATCCGACTCCATATAAACACTACAAAACACAAGACATCTGCATTAGGCCACTATACAAAACTGACTCTCATGTATAGACTCGACTCTATACTCAAACAATCACAACATAACCCAGAACCACCAAACCTGGGCTCTGATACCAAGCTGATACCAAGCTGTAACACCCCGCCATCCCCGTTGGAAGGATGCCGGAGTGCCACGCGGGCAAACACATATAATCATATCCAAAAGCATACTTGTAAAATAAACTAAATGAGATTTAGAGAAAATTTTCAATCATATAATCAGAAAATTCCTGTAACATATATATAACAAGTCCTTATACATATATCGTTTTACAAAAAGAGGCTCGTAAGCCAATACATATACAAAAATAATACTTGTTCCTTTACAAAAAGTTACTTTGCTATACACAAGCCATATACAAAATTACAGCGGAAGATTTCGAATAACTTCAATCAAAAAGACTCCTAGTGGCCGACCTGCAGATATCTGACTCCAAGCTACACTCGCCACCTGCACGGGAAAAGAGCCCGTGCTAAGCGATAACGCTTAGTGGGGAGGAACAAAACAAAATAACAATATACATATACAATATAAGTAATTAACGAATACAAACATACTTTTCTACATTACACCGATATAGGATATACAAGAATTCATGTGCAACATATACTTTTAATTATGTCAATAAACATCTCAACATATATATCACATATAAACATGTAGCCTGATTAGTCTGGTATAAACCTAAGAAGTGGATACGGTCATTTGGATACTGATAGAACACAGTATCCCAAGCATATAGAGACATGAGTCTCAAACATGTACTTTTCATATGGAGACCGAGGTCTCGCTTTATTTCCATATAGACCAACATGGTCGAAATAAGGATCCAAACGGATCCGCATATATCGTTTTATCATATAGCAGCTGCACACATACTCTGACCTAAGTAAGCGCTTACTTATCCACTACTATGACTACTCAGGCCTAAAACTCACTCAACAATTCATATAACAAATCATGAGAATTTCAATAAATACTAGCTTATAAATCATGTATACTTGTATAATAATCAAATTCAGAAACATTTAAACATATTCAATTATC
Organism: Excoecaria cochinchinensis; assembly: GCA_947683425.1. Classification (NCBI taxonomy): domain Eukaryota; kingdom Viridiplantae; phylum Streptophyta; class Magnoliopsida; order Malpighiales; family Euphorbiaceae; genus Excoecaria; species Excoecaria cochinchinensis. The sequence goes on from CANTUQ010000158.1 coordinate 2,665,214, forward strand.
AAACACAGGAGGTAAAAAGAACATAAAACCCGCATTGGAATAACTATATTCATGTAAATTATAAACATATAAGTCATGTATAAAAATATTATTAATCATGTATTCAAAACCCAATATTATGCAATTCTTGAAATACAACCAGATTTTAAACTAATTAGTTGTCATGCAGTATAAAACCTTTGAAATCAGAAGTTTAAAATCATGTTTTTTTAAAAAAATAAGGCAGCAGGGAGGACTGGTCACGGCGTGACCACCAGTCACGTCTCGTGACGCTGGTCTCTCGCAAACGCCACGCCGAAGAACAAGGCAGTCACGGCGTGACCATCAGTCACGTCTCGTGACGCCTGTGAGGGGAGGAAGAGATCACACGCAGGAAGAGGCGAAAGTCACGGCGTGACGCAGCATCACGCCACGTGACCTTCAGCAAAGAAGGAGTCACGGCGTGAAGCGGCTTCGCGTCTCGTGACCTTCAACCGAGAAGGGGGTCACGGCGTGATGCAGCATCACGTCTCGTGACCTTCTTCTCACAATTCAGCTTCTTCTTCTCAACACATCAGAAATTTCAAAAAAACATAAACCCAGAAACATCGTGAAAACAGAGTGTGATTCAAAACTCAAATCCCAATTTGCCTAAATCCATTTTTCATGCAAAAATCATGCAAAATACGTACCTTTAAGTCTTCTGGGCACAATTACAGCAATTATAACACAAATAACACCTTTTTACTATTCAAACAGAGATGAAACCAGAATGTCAACATATCAGGATTTCTCATTCAAATTCATGTACATTCATCTCATTTACCAACTCACTTTATTCATTTCCACCTAAATCATGTAAACACAGTACACTTCTCATACATCTTTATAAATGAACACATATAATCAATGTTAACACAAACAACAATTAGGATCCAAGATGAGAAAAATGGAAACACTCCCAAACCTGTTACTGAAGTCCCAAAATGAACGACCACTGCACTTCTTAATCTACAATCTTGCCCTTTCCTTTCTCCTTTCTTTTATCTTCAGAAGCTTCAAAAGCTTCAAAACCTAAAACCCAAGCTCTCCAAACAGATGATAATACACATGCAATGGGGAAAGGAAAGAACAGAAGCACAAGAGAAGAGAAGTGATTTACGTGAGAGAGAGAGAGCAAGAAAGAGAAAAACCTCCAGTCTTTTGTTTCCAGCCAACTAGAATTTCCTCAGATCTTTCTTTCCCTCACCCACGTACACACCCACTCTCCACTTGGCACACATGCACAATTCCTCAAATCCACTTAATCCCTCTTTTACAATTTGATCCTCATAAATACCAAAAAGTCCTTGTTAAAATACTCTTTCCTCACTAAACTAGACATTTGCAATTAAACACTATTATTTCCTTACAATTTAATCCTCTTTTCTTATAAATTACCTAATTGTCCTAAATTGTCCATTTAAAATTATTAAATCCAAATAGGCCACTTATGGGGTGTGACACTCATATTCAAAATAAGAGATAATTATATGTATAAATATATATATATATATAAATATGTAATTTCGAAATTAAATATAAATACCTATATTTATATTTTATTTCGAAATAACCCAATAAAATCCATTTTGTTCATTTTGCTCTTGGTGTGTGACCCAATAGGTTTATATTATGTTGCCAGTGGGCCTAATCCCATAAAAGCCCACAAGTCATAATTGGTCTCTAGCAAGACATTATGACTACCCAAATAATATAAATATCGTTAGTCCGATTTTAACCTGACAATAGAACATGTTATTATCCTTTTGTCACACGATATCTTGTTCGAATATAAGTCATGGTCCATGTCAAACTTAAATTGTTCAAACATATAATTTCTCGATCACTAAGCAGACTGATAAATTCAAATGACATTGATGACACTATCAATTCATTCGAGCACGACCATGCATTTTACAGTCCTACTTATCGAGGGGCCCAATAGATATCTCTCTCATTAGAGAGGGACAAATTCCATCTTGATTATTCACTTTCCTCCGCATAATTCTCATTATGTCCAATCATAAACTTTATAATTAACCGATTAAAGATAACGTTTGATTATGTCAAAACATAATGATCCATATGTAGGAAACTATGATAACCTCAGGTCAAAGGATTCAATAACATATCTATTATAAGATCACTTATGACACTGTCCCATGAAGTGATCTTACAGTGGGTCTATCCAGTACTTTGTTCTCTAGCAAGTACCTATAGATTTGATTTATATCATCATATATAATCATCCCATGATTATCAATTCAAATCTATACTAGTCTTAATTTATCTTTATGCCCTTTATTGATAAATGACTAGGGACAACATGAATAACATTGTTATTCATAAACATTACAATAATGTAACATGCCGATAATATCAATGCGAAGAAAACCATTATATAAATGAAAATGTAATGATTACATCAAGGTCCAAATGTTTGGCCTAGGGCATAACCACTAACAGTGATATCTCCAAGATCCCTTTGGTTTGCCCAAAATGGATATATATGCGCCGTCTTAGGCTCACCGAGGCTAGACGACCTTTCCCAATGTTTTATTGGGTGGTGACTCCAAGAAACCTCCTTGTTGCCCAAAATAGACGCACTTGTAATTCATTACAAGTTTTAATGAACCTCTCTTGAAAGCCCTAAAAGCGGGTCTTCGGGGTGCCCCGGGGTTCGACGCACGTCACAATCACACTAGCTTTTCTTATTGGGAAATGCATCCTTTTGGATTTTTACATAATCCTGTGCCTTATTTTTCCCTGGAGTGGTCCCTACCCATTCCAGCGGCCTTTTTCTTTTTTTTTTTTTACATTTCTAAATAATCTAGCATGAGTATTTCTAACTCCCTGCTTTTCTTTTTTTTCCAGATATGGCTACAAGAGAAGCTAAAGCTACTATCGGGGCCCCTTCCTAGGGTAATCAGCAATTACTCACTGAGGCACTTTCTTCCTCGGCAACGCCTATATTCATTTGCATCTCTCGATGAAGGTACTGCTAGATTGGGTGAGTTGGCAGATGAGGACATCAATTTCATATGCCCCCGGCTCCCTATTTCTGCTATGAGTCTGAATGGCATTTTAGGGTATATTCCTTTGTGTGGACTTCACAAGGCTACCTTTTATATTGTTGTCCTATTGTGCTCATCAATTTGGAGGGATTCAAGATGTTGTCAGGTGCCCTTTATCATTTCAAGGCGGGGTCTTATCCTCAGCTTTCACTTCCAGATACCATAGCCTCTAGATGTAGCTGCATGTGAAGAGTATTATTCCACCTATTGCGAATTGCTCTTTTGCTTCTACCAGCGCATATAAGAGGTGGGTGCTTAGCCTCGCAGTTGATAACAGGACCCACCAACTCAGGCATCTGGCCGGCAAGAGCAGTAGCAGATCTTAGTGATTGGATTTCATACATTCAATAATGAACAATGTTTTTTTTTTCATAAAAGAACTAGAAGATAAAGAATGCATGAGTCGAATTATTGCTGTTTTATATATTTTGTAAAATTGTTTACATTTCAGTATGATTTCACCATACATGACTATTATTTAACATAGACTCAAAATTCAAAATCCCACTTAATCTCAAAAATTGATATTGAAAACATCAAACTCCTATTTCCAATAAGCCCTCTTGGGTTTTCTTGATTTGACATTTTCTCTCGAGTCTCTAATTTTTGCCCAGGGTGCATTTTTTTCGATTTTTACCTTGACGAGGTGCCCTTTTTAGCAAGGTCGCCTTTTTTCAATTTTCGACCCGTGGGCCTTCTATTCTCTTCTTTTGATTTTTAGTCCTTAGCCATGGAACCTCTTGAGTCTATCAACGTTGACTGGTTCTTTGAACTCATTTCCTTAGTTGTCTGTTAGAATTGTTGCTCCCTTAGACAACAACTTCTTGAGAACGAGTGGACCTTCCCATGTTGGCCTAAATTTACCTCGTATGTCCAAAACACCTGGTCTCATTTGCTTGAAGACTAAATCTTCCTCTTTCAGTGGATGCTTTTTGACCTTTTTTACCGAATGATCGAGTAAGTCTTTTCTGATAGATTTGGTTGTGATAATAGGCTCGCAACCTGCTCTCATCCAACATGTTCAACTGTGGCAACCGCTGCTGCTCCTAATCAGCTTTTAGAATTTGAGATTCCATAACTACCCTTAAGGACTTGAGTTCTACCTCCACTGGCTATACTGCTTCCGTCCCATACACCAAAGAAAAAGGTGTGGCTCCTATAGAGATTTTGACGGTGGTTCTATAACCCCAGAGTTCAAAAGGGAACTTCTTCGCCCAATCATTGTAGTTCTGAACCATCTTGGCCAAGATTTTCTTGATATTTTTATTAGCCGCCTCTATTGCGCCATTTGCCTGCAAGCGATACGGAGAAGACTTATGATGCTTAATGCCATACTGTTGGAGTAACTTCTTAGTTTCAACCATAAATTTCACCCCGTTATTAGACACATAGGGGTGTGGAAGATCGTATCTGCATATCGAATTCTTTTCAATGAACTTGGCTGTGTCCCGGGCATCGACTTTCTTGAAAGATTCAGCTTTTACCCACTTAGTGAAGTAGTCGATGGCTATTATGATGAACCTATGTCCATTGGAGGCTGTAGGGTGTATTTCTCCTATAATACCTATTCCCCAAGCTGCAAACGGCCAAAGCGATGTTAAGCTGTGCAGTTCTGAAACTAGTAAATGCCTCAAGTCTGTATACTATTAGCATAATTGACACTGCTTTACATACTTTGAGCAATCTGTATCCATCGTGAGCCAGTAAAATCCTTGCCGTATGATCTTCTTTGCTAGCATTAAACCATTCATGTGGGCTCCAGAGACGCCGGCATGAGTTTCTTTCATGACCTTCTCTACTTCTTTCTCGTCCAGACACCTTAACTAAATGCCATCGACTTTTCATTTCTACAACACACCTTAGCTGAATGCAACAGCGATCAGCCCGACAGATGCTCGGCTACCGAGCTCTCTATCACGCTAGCAATCGAGGTCGCGCTCGCGGTAGAGACACTATGCGAAAGAAGCCAGGAAGACCAGCTCTGTCGCGCTCATGACGGAGTCAAGCTTTCTGCTCCTGCTGCCAATTTGCACATCATCTTCTACACAACAACCATCCCATATCATGACATTAACCCACCAAACTTGCACACAATCAACAACAAGCATCCAAAACATATTACCCATAAAATTATCTAAATTATACACAAAAAGGAAGAATCAAAAAGACAAAATAAACAATATGAACAACAAAATTCAACAACCCATAATTTCTCCCAAAAACCACATAAATCCAATCTTTCCCTCAATACACCACTACCATCTCAATCCTACTCAAAATTATTCAAAACCCATACCAGTCATACAATATAAACAAGTTTAATCTCATAAATTTCAAGAAATTATAACATAAACTCAAAAGACACATATTCAAAATCACACACAATTCCCAAACCTTCAATTCCTAAGCTCCACAAGAATCAATCGGTGGCACTACCACTTGCTTTCTCCTTCCCCTTGGGATCTCTAGTAGGAACTTTTGAGCAAATCAACCAAAACACCAAATACTCAAAACCCACACATATCAACCAATGGGAAGAGGAAGAAGAAGAAGAAGAAGAAGATAGCCACTTACCCAAAAATCTGGAGTTTGCCAATCAATCCAAAGATCACAGCAAATAAAGGAGATGAAGATGGCAAGGAAGAGGAGAAGAGGCAGTTGGAAATGGGAGAGAAATGGGAAAAAGGGCACAAAAATGTGATTCTCCTTTCTCTCTCTTTTCCTACAAAAGTCAACCCTCATCCACTCTTTCTCTTTCCTAATCTCCTCCTTCCACTTGTCATGATCTTATAGTGGGTTTGGCAAATTCATTTCTAATCCTTCTTTTCTTCCCCACCACATAATTAAAACATATAATTAAAATTATTATGCAATAATACCCTTAAAATTACTAATACACATGCAAACAAATACATAAAACACACCACGACCACACTAAGACTACACACATAAGCTCAAATCTACTAGGGTGAAAATCAGGGTGTCACAGTCTGGGTCAATCTCAATCCCTCTCTGACTGACCACGTGCCCTAACAGTTTCCCTGAGGTAACCCCGAAAATGCACTTCTTAGGGTTCAACCGCAAATTATACTTGCTGATCCTTTGAAAAAACTTCTCTAGAGCTTCAAAGTGACCCTCTCTAGTGGCTGACTTGATCATCATATCATCGACGTATACTTCTACCTCCTTATGGATCAATTCATCGAGGATTCGAGTAGCCATCCTCTGATAGGTTATGCCTGCATTCTTCAACCCAAATGGCATTACTCTGTAAGTGAATGTTCCCCACTCACTTATAAAGGTTATGTTAATACAATCGGCTATCTTATTGAGAATCTAGTTGTACCCTATGTATCAGTCCACAAAGCTACACATTATGCAGGCTGCCACACTGTCTATTAGAACATCGATGTGTAGCAGAGGAAAGTCATCTTTTGGACAAGCCTTGTTCAAATCTCGGTAGTCCACACATACGGGTACTTTGCCATTCTTTTTGGCTACCGGAATGACGTTGGCCAACCAAGTCGGGTATTGGACCTTAATAAGAAATTTGGCTTCAATCTGCTTGTGGATTTCTTCCTTTACTTTCTCTGCCCATTTTGGCCCAAGTCTTCTAAGCTTTTGTTTGATCGGCTTATGATCAGGATATGTTGGGATAGCATGTTCGGCAATTTCACAATCGACTCCTGGCATGTAATCGTAGGTCCAGGCAAAGACTTTTTCATATTTTGTTAAAATTCTCTCAAATTTTAATCTCTCTTCAGGAGTTACGTTAGACGCAATCAAGATTTTCTTCGGGTTTTTCGAAGTTCCAAGATTAAACGGAATGGCATCAGTTGAATCAATGTCAAATATAAATGAGTCATGATTATGATTGTGTATAGTAAAATCATCAGAAACATCACACAAGTAAGCAAAATTGTTCATATTATTAATTGAACTAGAAAAATCACAGACATTATTAAAGATTTCTGGCATAAAAAGAAAATCTAAATTATCATCTTCTTCTTTCTCTGCCGATGCAGATGTTGAAGCCGATAGTTGTGTGTTGAACTGGCACTTTGGAGGCACTACAACAACCCCCTGTGGAACTTCACTCTGCTCTTTCATAGCTTCATCCCTCATCTTCTCCTTCCTCTTCATTCAGGTGGGCATTAACCTCTTAGTGATAATCTCCTTGGGTGCTTCTCAGACCTAGACAGTCCTATAGACACCGGGTCCCGAGTCGGGTTTAATGTCAAAAAGTGATTTTGGGTCCTTAGTAATTCCCTCCAGAAAAAAAAAATATATATAATATAGATTAGGTAGGTAAAATTAGAAATTAATTATTAATGTTGGGTTAATTTAATTTATTAATATTGTAAGTTTAATTAGATAATTAAAATGCATGAAAGATTAAAGATTAATTAGTTAATATGTAAAGTGTTTAATTAATTAGATAAATTATATGATATATTAAATAGATTAATTATATTAAGATGTAAAATATGTAATGTAATTAATATGTAGTGTTTAATTAATATGTGATGTTTAAATTAATTAATGTGTGTTATTTGAATTAAGTTAAATTAATTAAGAAATTAAAATGGAGGAAATTACTATTGTGCACCTAATTTACCCTAATTTTGGGATATAAAAAGAAAGAGATAGGAAATTAAGGGAGCTCTCTCGGCAGACCAAGAAAAGAAAGAGAAAGAAAAAAGAAGAAAATAGAAAGAAAAAAGGAAGAAAGGGAAGAACAGAGAGAGAGCTCGACCTGGCAAAAGAAAAAGGAAATCAAAAGAAGAAATAAGAAGAGAAAGAGGAGACACAGAGCAAGAACAAGAGAAGACCAAAAAAATCAAAGGAAAATAAAAGGGAAATAGAAAGAATAGGAGAGAAGAGAGGAGCAGCCACGGGAACCGAAGACGCCGGAGAGAAGAGAAAAAGAAGAAAAGAGAGAGGAAGAAGGCGAGGCCTCAGCCGGCCAGCCATGGCGCCGAACCGCCGCACGCGCCCAGCCGAAGTGAAGAGGAGACCTGGACAAAGCCAATGGTGGTCGCAGATCAGCCGCAGTCGCCGGCGTGGAGGAGATCGGCGAGGGAAGAAAGGACGTTGCCGACGCGACTTCCGGCCTACTCCGGTGACCTTACAGCGTGTAACCGGCGGCGATGGACTCCTGGCGTTCCGATCTACCTCGCGGCGGTGGAGGTGTCGACCACCGACGGCCTCCGGCGGCTCCGATGAGGAAAATCCGGTGAGTCCTATTTATATTTATTTATTTTAAATATATTATTATTATTATTATTATTAATTAATTAATTAATATTATTATTATTATTATTATTTTGGTTATTATTATTATTATTATTATTATATATTTATTTATGTTTATTGATGTTATAATATTAGTATTATTATTATTATTTGCATTATTGCTATTATTATTATTATTATCAAATACTATTTGTTTTATTATTAATATTATTATTGTATGATATTATTGTTAGCATTTTTATTTTGGTTGGATTATTATAATTGTCATCACATTTTGCATCCATTAATTCTTCTAATTTAATTCATTTAATCGTTCATTTAGAATTTATTTATTTATTCAAAAAATGTAATTACTATTTTATCTTATTTTATGTATTCGTGGTCTGTAATAATAAAACGATTTTCGATCGCTCTTAAAAAGAACCACCACACAAATGTTTTATACCAAATAAAATATTGGTTAATAAAACTGGATCAATGTCCTCATTTTCATCTCGAGCCAAAAGGTTTAACTTGATTTGAGAATTTTATACTTTTTTGTAAAATGAGTATTTGGGAACCAATGTTCCCGTCTAAATGAACATCCCGATTTATGCTTGTTTTGTACCTTATTTATAATGGGGGTTGTATTCCGCCCCTAATTTTATTGTAATTTACTTTTGAATGCTTCATTTTAGTTTCGCTTTTATTTTCTGCTTTTACGTGAATGATTGTGCCTTTTAATTAATTGCATCATGTGGAAAGAGGGTGAAATAATAAATTCAAAACTTATTTGTAAAATTAATCAAGATACGAATAAATGAGAAGTTCCGAACCTACCTCTGGTCTTTGGGCTCAATGAGGCTAGAGGTCTATCCGATCATTCGTTGGAACTAAGACCTCCAAGACACCTCTTGTGTCACGAGACTTAGACATTAATCCTAGGCTCCTTTGGGAGAGAGGTGTACCCTCCAAGACCCCTTTGGTTGGCCCAAAATGGATAATAAGAGCAGTCTTAGGCTCTCCGAGGCGAGAGAAACTTTCCCAATGTTCTATTGAGTGGCGACTCCATGAAACCTCCTTGTTGCCCAAAATAGACGCACTCGCAATTCATTGCAAGTTGCTAGTGGACCCATAAATGCCCCGATCGCCCTCGAGCGGGCGGTCGTACTGGCGGTAAGCGGGGCCCGGCGCGCGTCACAGTGGCGACTCCGCTGGGGATATACTGGAGACTTCGATTCGAAAGTACCTTGATTAAAATTTATAATTAATTTTTAGTTTAGAAATTTCGCTTTCTTTCAAAATTGCATTGCATCGCATTACAGCTTTAGATCTATGCTAGCTTGGTCCCTTTACCGACCCCGGTGCATTCCCGAAGCACGAACCTATGTTCACTCAATGTAGGGAAATGTTAAGGATAATCACTAGCTCAAGCCTTGTACCGTCATGGTATATCAAATGGTGACCTGATCGGCCGTTACGCTCGTGATGAGCTAGACCTGTTGGCAGGGACCATGCTTGGGTAGCGCTAAAATATCATCACCTTGGACCAAAGCCCATGTAATGGACCTAGATACTTCCACTAGGGGGCATGTGACGCGCGCCGGATCCCTGCGGCCGCCCGTTCGACCGCCCGCAACGTGGGCGATCGGGGCAATTGTGGGTCCATCAACAGCTTGCGATAAATCGCAAGTGCGTCTATGTTGGGCAACAAGGAGGTTTCATGGAGTCGCCACCCAATAGAACATTGGGAAAGTTTTTCTCGCCTCGGAGAGCCTAAGACTTGCGCATTTTATCCATATTGGGCCATGAGGCCTAGGATTAACGTCTAAGTCTCGTGACACAAGAGGTGTCTTGGAGGATAACCTCTAGCCTCTTGAGCCCAAAGACCAGAGCAGAGTTCGGGACTTCTCATTTATTTATACCTTGATTAATATCATAATTAAGTTTTGAATTCATTGTTTCATCAACTTTCCACACAATGCAATTTTAATTTAAAGGCGCAATCATTCATATCAAAAGCGGTAAATGTAAGCAAAATCCAAAATGAAGCATTCAAAAACGAATTACAATAACACTAGGAGCGGAATACAACTCCCATTTATAAAAGTGAAATACATGCATAAAACGGGTTATTCATTAATAGTGAGAACATTGGTCCTCGCATGCATATTTATTATGAAACAATTTTGATGTGATGATTTATTTAAGTATGAAAAACTAGGACATTGGTCCCCTTTTATTTAGAAAAAGAATGTCAAGTTAATTAATAAAAAAAACGTTTTTGTGATTTTCTTTATAGCGTGCCTAAATAAAGAATTTTACAAGAAAATTATATGGCAAAATTAAATAAAATATTACAAACCAAACGAGCCTTTTTGGACCTCCCGATGTGCTCGCAAAAACGCTCAAGCGAAAAATGAGTTTAGACATAAAAACAAAATACAAATAAAATAATGTTAGTAATTAAATCAATTCAATCAATTAAACATACAAAATAATGAATAAAAAATGATATGAAAAGAATGATAATGGAATCAAAATGTTAATAAACTAAAATAAATGAAAAACATGCATTATGTATGACAAATGATTAAATGATGTGAATAAAATAAAATATGACATGTTACTTAATTAATATATGTAAAAATATGAACATGATGAAAAATGATGAAGATAAACGAATCAAAGAATATATAAAATGATAAAGAAAAGAATAATAAATGAAAACAATTAAAGAATGATGAAAACAATTAACTAAACAATATGATTAATTAAATATGTTCACAAATGATATAAACCATTTTCATGGCAAAAAGATAAATTAAAATGAATTTATTAATTACATGTTAGGAATTAAAAGAAAACAATATTCACATGAACAAAAATAAAATCATATATAAACAATTAAATGGAACAAATATAAAATGAATACAACAAATGAATAGATGAAAACAATAAACAAATCAATAAAAATAATATACATGAATAAATTAAATATAAATAAAAGAAAAGAAAATAGAAATGGAGCCAAGAATATTTACCCTCAGAATATTGGATTTGATGAAGGAAAAGTGATGGTTGATTTCTTTGTTTGATGATTCACAATATTAGAGTGAAATATTATGAAAATGTTGGAATTTTATTCCAAGAAACATGAAAATAAAAATGATCAAAAATTCTTTAAGAACAAAGAATTGATACCTTTGCCTAAAGAAATGATTTTGATCAAAAAAGGTTTTATTGATTAAAATAAAGAAAAATTGATTGAAGTTTTATCAAATAAAAATTAGATTTTGATGACAAACAATTATTTTATTTGTCTCAAAATCAATTTTTTATCAAAAAGATATTCAAAACAAAATCAATGAAAAAGTTTTATTGAACCCAAAATAAAAGAAGAAAAACAATTTTGAGAACAAATAATTATTCTATTTGTCTCAAAAATTGAATCCAACAACAAAACTTCCTCTAAAAAATATGTTTAGAAGAAATTAGGTTGGAAAAAGAATGAAACAATTGATTTTCTTTTTGATTTTTGGTTGGGGAATAAAATCTGGAATTTTTGGTGGAAGAAGAAGAAGATGAAGAGAAATTTTTAGGTCTAAAAAATGTGGAGAGGAGGGGGAGAGAAGAGCTACTTTGATTTCATCATAAACTATTTATAGGATAAAATAGGTTGCCCTAATTTAATTAAGGAAAAAACCTATTTTAACCCAAAATTATTTTATTTTTAATGATAAAATCAAGTTTTATTATTTAATTACCTAAAAAAATATTTTAGAATTTAATTTGAAGTCAAAAACCCCAAAAAAATGGGATAAAAAACGGATTTTTGGGTGAAAAAATCGGAAAAAAGGCTGAAAAATAGGATTTTTGGGTAACAGACCCTATACCGACGGCCGGAAGCCCGTCGCCAGAGGGACGCCGCCCGTCGCTATAGAGCGACGGGCACTCACGCGGCGACCAGGCGGGATTCGCGCGCGATCCGCGCGCTGGCGCTCGCGCACGAGCGCCCCGTGCGGCGCTCAGCGTGCGCGATGCTGCGCGCGCCTTTAGCGACGCGCAGCATCGGCGACGCTGAGCGTCGCCTTTTGCGCTCGCTGCGCGCCTGCGAGCTGGGCGCCAGCGCGCCTGCGCGCTGCCGCAGGCGCGCTGCCGCGCCCGACACTCGCGGTCCGAAAAAAATATTTTTATTTTTTTTATTTTTTTTCTATTTTTTATATTTTAAATTGACTAAAAACACCATAATTTTAAGCCCCCATTTTTCAAAATTAATTTTTTTTAAATCTTTTTTATTATTTTTTAATTTTTCACTCTAAAATGCAAATTTGATGAGAAAACCATCACTTTTAACCTTTTAAGCCTGTGAAGGCAATTATCATCATTGGATAACTTCGATCTAGGCTTACTCAGGACCCGGTGTCTACAGTTGCCCCCAGTTTAGGGGAATCTAGTACACTAGTGTCTAGGTGAGCCTAAACTCAAAGAAGAAAAGGAAAGAGACGCGTACCTGAATCGGCCGTCTTTCCTGCTTGATGGAATTGTTATGATAGCTGTTGCTGTCTTTTGGTTGTAACAGGTAATGCCGTGGTCGTGCTAACCTCTTGTGGGTAGTGCCGCCATCGTGCTAACCTATGTGAATTGGTAGTGCCGTGGTCGTGCTAACCTCTTGTGGGTTGTGCCGCCATCGTGCTAACCGCTGTGAATTTTGGTAGTGCCGTGGTCGTGCCAACCTCTTGTGGATTGTGCCGCCATCGTGCTAACCGCTGTGAATTGGTAGTGCCGTGGTCGTGCCAACCTCTTGTGGATTGTCCCGCCATCGTGCTAACCGCTGTGAATTTTTGGAATTGTGCTCCTTGCCAACCTCTTGTGGGTTGAAGTGGTGCTATCTGTGAGCCCTTCGGTTGATTGCCCCCTGAGAGGTCTTCGGTTCATCGATCGTTTGTTTGCCCCCTGAGAGGTCTTCAGTTTGCTGCTCCCTGAGAAGTCTTTGGTTTGCTGATTGTTTGCCCCCTGAGAGGTCTTAGGTTTTCTGCTCCCTGAGAAGTCTTCGATTTTCTGCTCCCTGAGAAGTCTTCGGTTTATTGATCGTTTGCCCCCTGAGAGGTCTTCAGTTAGCCGCTCCCTGAGAAGTCTTCGGTTTATTGCCCCCTGAGAGGTCTTCAGTTCATTGCCCCCTGAAAGGTCTTCAGTTTGCTGCTCCCTGAGAAGTCTTCGATTTTCTGCTCCCTGAGAAGTCTTCGATTTTCTGCTCCCTGAGAAGTCTTCGATTTTCTGCTCCCTGAGAAGTCTTCGGTTTGCTGCTCCCTGAGAAGTCTTCGATTTTCTGCTCCCTGAGAAGTCTTCGGTTTGATGCTCGTTTGCCCCCTAAGAGGTCTTCGGTTTGCTGCTCCCTGAGAAGTCTTTGATTTTCTGCTCCCTGAGAAGTCTTTGGATGGCTGCTCCCTGAGAAGTCTTTGATTTTCTGCTCCCTGAGAAGTCTTCGGTTTTCTGCTCCCTGAGAAGTCTTCGGTTTGCTGCTCCCTGAGAAGTCTTTGATTTGCTACTCCCTGAGAAGTCTTTGGATGGTGCTTGGATTGATGATTAAGCTGGTATGTGGATTGATGATTGAGTTGAGGTTTTCATTGATGATTTGTCCGATGTCATCACTCAACTTGTGTCGGTGTCCGCCTCAAGTCTCTCTTTCTGCAAAATAAGGAAACTAAACTATGCAAAAATGGTGAGCATGCAAGTGAAATGTATGAGTAATGCAGGAATGCAGGATAAAAATTCATCTATGTGAACTTGAAGATGATGCCGGGCTAGCTGCGATTTGCGATATAATTGATGCCTTTTGAGCTGCTTTTGATTTTCATGCCCTTTGGGATTGTGAGATTCTCATCCGGTACCTGTAGTCATTATTTGAAGGTAGTGCGTCCCTTGTGGATTTTCACACTAGCTTTTCTTAGCGGGAGATGCGTCCTTAGTGGATTTTCACATAACCCTGTGCCTTATTTTTTTGCCTGGAATGGACCCAACCCAATCCAGCGGCTTTTCTCTTTCTTCTTTTTTTGAAGGACAGACTGCCTGTTTTCAGGTTTTCACCCTATCCTTTTGCCTAGTTTTTGCTTAGAGCGCCAGTTACGGTTTTCACTCTAACGGCTTTTTTTTTTTTTTTTTTTTTTTTTTTTTTTTAAGATTGCTGAAGTTGTTGGCAAGAATCTTTCGGGAGTCTTAGGACATGGTTGCATGAGCTTGATTCTTCACATTTGATAGCAGGATGAATCGGCTGAAGCGCTTGAGCGGTGAACAATAGGTGACTTTGGTCACACAAAGAGAACTGCTCTGATCACATCATTGCAGAAATGTATGTGTTTCAATTTGATTTCATTAAGCATGATCATTATTTTGGCATTGATTTTAAAAAATACAAGACTTTAGCTAATCTCGAGATAGATCTTGAAAGCATCAAAACTCCTGTTATCAATCAGCCCTCTCGGGTTTTATGATTGACGATTTTCTCTCAATTTTTTCTTGAATGCGAATTCTAGAAGCAATGTTGGAGACGAGACTTAACTCAAATGCATGAACGCACTCGTGGCTTCTCACTTGAAGCTCAAGAAACACCATAAGCCTCTTCTTACGTACCAAACCTCTTTAGAAGGTCATCTCCGCTAATTGGATAAGACTGAACCAAGAATCAAGAGGTCTTACTTGGGTTGTAATGTCAGGCATAGGTAGAGGGCTGTCAAAGGAGGATCAGGTCGCTAGAGAAAAATGGCCGCAATATTTTCTCGACTGGTGGATGAACCATTCTCAGCTCAGTTGTATATACAAAGGTATTCTTGAATTTGGATTTGATAACATTTTAGCTCATTGAGATCAGAATAACAATAAAAGGGTAATTATTGAAACTAGTCAATTGGTTACTGTTTTGAGGTCTTTTTTGTTTTTTTTTTTTTTGAGCTCATGCCTTTTATGCACGACTAAACCCCTTTTTTCAAAGTGTAAACTTGCCCTTACCAAGGCAATTTTTGATAGTCCAAAGAAAAATTGTTCAAATGTACATCCATCCTTTTTAGAGCGGCCACTCTTCTAAGGGGAAGCCAAAATCATTTTAGGCGAGGGGGGTAGTTTTAATGTGTGTAACAACAAAATTGGCACGCATTCAGCATACCTGCATAAAGGCTCAATGGGCTAGCAAGCGATTGTGAAGTAAGGGTAGGAAATGGTCATTTAGAGAGCTATACAAAGAAAATGTTGCCTAAATCATTTTCTAGGTTCCGTCTTATCCAGAGATCGCTTCGACGGGTAATCAGAAAGGTTCTAGTGCTCTTAGTGAGTTTTCATCCAGTCCCGTAATTGCAACTAGTTTTTCTCTCTTATTTTCATTTTTTCTCTGACTCTCTCTCTCTTCAGGAGTTATATCAGATGCTATCAAGATTTTCTTTGGGATTTCCCAAAGTTTCGAGATTAAATGCAGCCATATTATTTGAATTAATGCCAAAGTAAATGTGTTATGATCATGCGAAATGAAATCAATAGAAATGTCATACAAATAAGCAAAATTGTTCTCTTTATTACAAACAGAAAATAAAAAGTTCCAAAAATAAAAAGATTCCAGCATCCAAAAGCAATATCACTAGTGGACTGCAAGACACGATCATGTTTGCGGTGGAGGGACTGCGTTGTAGCCTGCCTTCTTCTTCTTTTCTCTCTTCTCAGGATCTGTGATCTGATTGGTGTCAATGAGATCCTGGATCTTGTTTCTCAGAATACGGCAATGGTCAGTCAAATGGCCGGTGTGTTGGTGGTAAGCGCAGTACTGATCACCTCTATGTCCCGGCTGTCCCTGACTCAAGGCTGGCCTAGATGGCAATGGCTGTAACTTGCCTTCTTTCATTAGTCTTTCCAGTACCCATGATAGAGAGCGGCCTAAGTTGGAGTAGTATCTCTGACCCTGCCCAACTCCAGTAGCTGAGACCTCTGCCGTCCTACCGTTTCTGCTGTTGCTGCTTCCAGCTCCGCCTGATTTGAATCCCGACTGGTTCCCATAGCCTTTCCCAGCAAAGTTATTTTGGCTTGCTTTCTTTGCCAGGTAAGCCGCCTCAGCTTCTATAGCGATATCCTTAAGCGACTCCCAGTCCTTGAGCCCCTTAAAACTGAGCAAGTCCCTTAAGTAAGGGCATGAGTTTCTGATAAATAGCCTGATCTGGTCTGCAGTGTCAGGCTTCCTCTTCATCTCCATGACCCTATTTCTCCATCTTGTAAGGTACTCATGGAATGACTCATCATTCTTCTGCTGTAGAAGCTCGAGGTCTTTTAGGGTGACCTCCATCCTGGTGCTGCAGTCGTACTGCTTCATGAATTCTTCGGTCAAAAGGTCCCAGTCCTCTTTGGACCTCCTATCCAACCCGTGGTACCAGTCAACTGCCGGGCCCACCAGACTAAGGCAGAAATATTCCACCTTCTGCTTCTTGCTCAGTCCTATGCCTTTCATGACCAGGGTGTACTGCTTGATGTGGGCGGATGGGTCAGAGGTGCCATCAAACTTCGGAAGCTCGGGCATCTTGAATCTTTGGGGCAGCAGCTCTTTATCGCCCAGATCTCTGTCTTCTGGGTTGATCCCCTTGCCTGCTGACAGCATGCGGGTGATAGCTTCGATCTGTTGTCTCATACCTCTTAAAGCTTCATCCTCTACTCTGGGTGCTCTGGGCCTCGCAGCTTGGTGGACTATCGGCACCACTTCTTCTTCCTCCTCCATCAGGAAATCATCGTTGGGATTGTGAATCCTTTCCCCTCTTGGCTTGATGGGTGCGGCAGCTCTGTGCTCATTGTTGGGTTGGCGAGCAGCAGCTCCAACGAAGGGAGCCTCCCCACCAGCAGGTGGTTCGGCTTGCCCCCGAGGAGGGGCTGCTTGTGGCTGTAGAGCAGCAGGTGGCTGTGGGGCAGCAGGTGGATGGGCAATCCTTTCAGCCATGGCACCCATCATGTCTAGCACTCTCCGTTCGAAGTCCTCTAGCCTCCTAGCTAGGTCTTGAGTGGTCAAAACTCCAGGTTCTTCTGCCATTGATGATTCAAGAGAGGATTCACTGATTGATGAGAATGACTCAGAATCCCAGTCAGACACTTGTTCCGGTAACTCAAAGAGCAGATTTGTCCTTACTAGCCGACCGTCAGAACCTCTAGTCCACTTAGATGAATCTATGATGGCTGAAAAAATTAGATTGTTAGGATGATGCATGAATGACATATACAATGCATGATAGTGAGCTATGCAACATTTACAATCACATGCAAGCAAGTAAAGCCTTCCAACCTTATTACTCCCACACACGAGGTAATGCGGTCTCTTTCCTAGGTGGGCTTGATCCATGGGTTAGCGGGGAACCCAATGGATGCGTATGGTGCTCGGTGAAGAACCGGCATCGTAACATCTCTTATCTAATGCGCAAGCGGATGGGTTATGATCATTATGTATTTAGGCAGCCCGAACAAGTTGACATGGGCCTATCGGGGCATGAAAGCCTTTGATTAGGTGACCAATCAAATTATTTGGGTTTGTCCAATATATAATGATCCACATAGCAAGCAAGGTATTACGGTTCATATCACCTAAGGGAAGTATCTATTGCCATTACATGAGCTTTGGTCAAAGGGTGGTGTTACTTTAGGGCTACCCAAGCATGATCCCTGCCGACGGGTCTAGCTCATCACGAGCGTAACGACCGATCGGGTCACCATTTTGATATACCATTGAGGTACGTGGCTTGGGCTGGTGATTATCCTTAACACTTCCCCAAATTGAGTGAAAATGAGGAGGTGCTTCAGGAACGCACCGGGGCTAGAAGAGGGACCAAACTAGCATAGATCTAAGGCTCTAATGAGATGCAATGCAGTTTTGAAAGAAGATGAAATTTTTGAATTAAAACTTAATTATGATTTTTAATCAAGGTACTTTCGAATCGAAGTCTCGAGTATGTCCCCAGTGGAGTCGCCACTGTGACGCGCGCCGGATCCCTGCGGCCGCCCGTTCGACCGCCCGCAACGTGGGCGATCGGGGCAATTGTGGGTCCGTCAACAGCTTGCGATAAATCGCAAGTGCGTCTATGTTGGGCAACAAGGAGGTTTCATGGAGTCGCCACCCAATAGAACATTGGGAAAGTTTTTCTCGCCTCGGAGAGCCTAAGACTTGCGCATTTTATCCATATTGGGCCATGAGTCCTAGGATTAACGTCTAAGTCTCGTGACACAAGAGGTGTCTTGGAGGATAACCTCTAGCCTCTTGAGCCCAAAGACCAGAGCAGAGTTCGGGACTTCTCATTTATTTATACCTTGATTAATATCATAATTAAGTTTTGAATTCATTGTTTCATCAACTTTCCACACAATGCAATTTTAATTTAAAGGCGCAATCATTCATATCAAAAGCGGTAAATGTAAGCAAAATCCAAAATGAAGCATTCAAAAACGAATTACAATAACACTAGGAGCGGAATACAACTCCCATTTATAAAAGTGAAATACATGCATAAAACGGGTTATTCATTAATAGTGAGAACATTGGTCCTCGCATGCATATTTATTATGAAACAATTTTGATGTGATGATTTATTTGAGTATGAAAAACTAGGACATTGGTCCCCTTTTATTTAGAAAAAGAATGTCAAGTTAATTAATAAAAAAAACGTTTTTGTGATTTTCTTTATAGCGTGCCTAAATAAAGAATTTTACAAGAAAATTATATGGCAAAATTAAATAAAATATTACAAACCAAACGAGCCTTTTTGGACCTCCCGATGTGCTCGCAAAAACGCTCAAGCGAAAAATGAGTTTAGACATAAAAACAAAATACAAATAAAATAATGTTAGTAATTAAATCAATTCAATCAATTAAACATACAAAATAATGAATAAAAAATGATATGAAAAGAATGATAATGGAATCAAAATGTTAATAAACTAAAATAAATGAAAAACATGCATTATGTATGACAAATGATTAAATGATGTGAATAAAATAAAATATGACATGTTACTTAATTAATATATGTAAAAATATGAACATGATGAAAAATGATGAAGATAAACGAATCAAAGAATATATAAAATGATAAAGAAAAGAATAATAAATGAAAACAATTAAAGAATGATGAAAACAATTAACTAAACAATATGATTAATTAAATATGTTCACAAATGATATAAACCATTTTCATGGCAAAAAGATCAATTAAAATGAATTTATTAATTACATGTTAGGAATTAAAAGAAAACAATATTCACATGAACAAAAATAAAATCATATATAAACAATTAAATGGAACAAATATAAAATGAATACAACAAATGAATAGATGAAAACAATAAACAAATCAATAAAAATAATATACATGAATAAATTAAATATAAATAAAAGAAAAGAAAATAGAAATGGAGCCAAGAATATTTACCCTCAGAATATTGGATTTGATGAAGGAAAAGTGATGGTTGATTTCTTTGTTTGATGATTCACAATATTAGAGTGAAATATTATGAAAATGTTGGAATTTTATTCCAAGAAACATGAAAATAAAAATGATCAAAAATTCTTTAAGAACAAAGAATTGATACCTTTGCCTAAAGAAATGATTTTGATCAAAAAAGGTTTTATTGATTAAAATAAAGAAAAATTGATTGAAGTTTTATCAAATAAAAATTAGATTTTGATGACAAACAATTATTTTATTTGTCTCAAAATCAATTTTTTATCAAAAAGATATTCAAAACAAAATCAATGAAAAAGTTTTATTGAACCCAAAATAAAAGAAGAAAAACAATTTTGAGAACAAATAATTATTCTATTTGTCTCAAAAATTGAATCCAACAACAAAACTTCCTCTAAAAAATATGTTTAGAAGAAATTAGGTTGGAAAAAGAATGAAACAATTGATTTTCTTTTTGATTTTTGGTTGGGGAATAAAATCTGGAATTTTTGGTGGAAGAAGAAGAAGATGAAGAGAAATTTTTAGGTCTAAAAAATGTGGAGAGGAGGGGGAGAGAAGAGCTACTTTGATTTCATCATAAACTATTTATAGGATAAAATAGGTTGCCCTAATTTAATTAAGGAAAAAACCTATTTTAACCCAAAATTATTTTATTTTTAATGATAAAATCAAGTTTTATTATTTAATTACCTAAAAAAATATTTTAGAATTTAATTTGAAGTCAAAAACCCCAAAAAAATGGGATAAAAAACGGATTTTTGGGTGAAAAAATCGGAAAAAAGGCTGAAAAATAGGATTTTTGGGTAACAGACCCTATACCGACGGCCGGAAGCCCGTCGCCAGAGGGACGCCGCCCGTCGCTATAGAGCGACGGGCACTCACGCGGCGACCAGGCGGGATTCGCGCGCGATCCGCGCGCTGGCGCTCGCGCACGAGCGCCCCGTGCGGCGCTCAGCGTGCGCGATGCTGCGCGCGCCTTTAGCGACGCGCAGCATCGGCGACGCTGAGCGTCGCCTTTTGCGCTCGCTGCGCGATGGGCGCCTGGGCGCCTGCGCGCTGGGCGCCCAGGCGCCTGCGAGCTGGGCGCCAGCGCGCCTGCGCGCTGCCGCAGGCGCGTTGTCGCGCCCGACACTCGCGGTCCGAAAAAAATATTTTTATTTTTTTTATTTTTTTTCTATTTTTTATATTTTAAATTGACTAAAAACACCATAATTTTAAGCCCCCATTTTTCAAAATTAATTTTTTTTAAATCTTTTTTATTATTTTTTAATTTTTCACTCTAAAATGCAAATTTGATGAGAAAACCATCACTTTTAACCTTTTAAGCCTGTGAAGGCAATTATCATCATTGGATAACTTCGATCTAGGCTTACTCAGGACCCGGTGTCTACAGGGCATGCGCCATAATACGTTACTTGTGTAGTGGGTTATTGTGTATTGAATAAATCCAAATAAATTTAGATGTTCACTCCTTAAAGGTTTTCATACCCCGAGGGGCGTGTTTTGATTTATTCAGATTGTTTAAATACACGATAGCCAAAAATTCATCTCCATGCATTTTTAATAATGAGAGTTCGTGCTTCGCAGCACGCTGTACGCGCTCATTGGGAATAGATCGAGATGTTGCCGAACATGCCATCCCAACTTACCCAGAGTTTAAACCAGTCAAGCAAAAGCTTCGGAGGCTTAGGCCAGAATGGGCACAGAAAGTGAAAGAGGAGATCCATAAGCAGATTGAGGCTAAGTTCCTGATAGAGGTTCAATACCCAACATGGTTAGCTAATGTGGTTCCTGTAGCTAAGAAAGACGGTAAGGTTCGAGTATGCGTCGACTATCGAGACCTGAACAAAGCTTGCCCTAAAAATGATTTCCCATTGCCTCATATTGATGTGCTAGTAGATAGTGCTGCTGCTTGTATGATGTATAGCTTTGTGGATGGGTACGCAGGGTACAATCAAATCCTTAACAAGATAGTGGACCGGATCAAGACAGCCTTTATCACCGAGCGGGGGACATATGCCTATTGGGTTATGCCTTTTGGGTTGAAGAATGCAGGAGCAACCTATCAGAGGATGGCGACCAAGGTTCTCAATGACTTAATCCACAAAGAAGTGGAGGTGTACGTCGATGACATGATGATTAAGTCAGCTACCAGAGAAGGCCATTTTGAGGCTTTAGAAAAGTTCTTTCAAAGAATTAGCAAGTATGATTTGCGCCTCAATCCCAAGAAGTGCATTTTTGGAGTTACATCAGGAAAGTTGTTAGGACATGTAGTAAGCCAGAGGGGAATCGAGGTAGATCCTGATAAAGTCAAAGCCATAAGAGAGATGCCAGTGCCCCAGAAGGAGAAGGACGTCAGAAGTTTCCTAGGAAAGCTTAAGTACATCAGCCGATTTATTGCCAAGCTAGCTTCAGTATGTGAGCCTATTTTCAAGCTTCTTAGGAAGAATCAGCCGGTGATATGGAACAATGACTGTCAATTGGCCTTTGACACCATTAAGGAGTATTTGTTAAATCCTCCGGTGTTAAGACCACCACGCCATGCCAAACCACTAATCCTGTACCTAGCTGTGGAAGATAACTCAGTGGGTGCTATGATGTCTCAGGAAGATGATTTTGGTATAGAGTTTGCCGTTTACTATCTTAGCAAGAAATTTCTGCCTTACGAAGCCAAATATGTAGAGGTGGAAAAGATTTGTTTAGCAGTTATCTGGGCTTCTAAGAAGTTGCGACACTACTTTCATTCCTTCAAGGTACAAACGGTTGCCAAACATAATCCGCTCAGATACCTCCAAGAAGCACCCTCTTTACTAGGGAAGATGGGAAGATGGTTACTGTTGTTGCAGGAATTTGACATTGAGTACATAACCAGGAAAACCATTAAGGGAAGAGCTGTAGCGGAGTTCTTAGCCGAGCATCCTATTGAGGGAGATCAATTTGAATACAACTTCCCAGATGAAGACGTCACGGCCATAGCAGTGCAAGGGTGGCAGTTATTCTTTGATGGAGCAGTCAATAATAAGGAGGCAGGCGTAGGAGTTATTCTTACGACCCCATATGGTGAAAGGTTACCATTGGCTAAGAAGCTGAGGTATAAGGCTACCAATAATGAAGCAGAATACGAAGCTTGCATCTTTGGATTGGAAGCATTGCTTACTCTGGGGGCAAAGACCGCAGAAGTATTTGGGGATTCCTCCTTGGTAATTCATCAAATTAAAGGAGAGTGGTTAGTCAAGGAAGAAAGGCTGTTGCCTTATGTAAAGCACTTGAGAGCGTTGAGCAGCCGATTTGAGATTTGCACTTTTCACTTCATCCCCAGTGGAGTCGCCACTGTGACGCGCGCCGGATCCCGAGCGCCGCCCTTTCGGACCGCCCGCACGTGGGCGATCGGGGCATTTGCGGGTCCGTTGGCAGCTTGCGATAAATCGCAAGTGCGTCTATGTTGGGCAACAAGGAGGTATCATGGAGTCGCCACCCAATAGAACATTGGGAAAGTTTCTCTCGCCTCGGAGAGCCTAAGACTTGCGCATTTTATCCATATTGGGCCATGAGGCCTAGGATTAGCGCTAAAGCCTCGTGACCCAAGAAGTATTTTGGAGGATAACCTCTAACCTCTCGAGCCCAAAGACCAGAGCTGGGTCCGGGATTTCTCATCTATTTCTACCTCGATTAATTTATGATCAAATTTTAATTATCATTAATTCGCTCTCTCTCCACACGATGCAATTTTAATCTAAAAGCGCAAATATTCACATTGAACGCGATAGGATAAACATATCAAAAATAACATCAATTGTAAATTACAATAATACCAGGAGCGGAATACAACTCCCATTTAAAAGTGCAAACATACATAAAACCGGGGAATTTATTAATTATGAGGACTTTGGTCCCCGCATGCACAATTAAAGAAAACATTTTGGATGTGATGATCTTATTCGGGATGAAAACTGGGACATTGGTCCCGTTTTCTTATGAAAAATCCAAGTTAATTTAGTAAAACTATTTTTGTGGTTTTTATTTTGGTGCGCATAAGAAAACATGTTATTCAATGAATATATACAAGGCAATGTAAATAAAATGGGAATTAAAAATGTATAAAGAAAATACCAAACCCCGTAACTCCTCCTTCATGTGCATGGATGCTCAATTGAAAGTAAAAACAATGATGTGCAACCAAAAATAAAACAAAAGAAATTCATGTTAGTGATTAAGCCAACAAAATAATATGACATAAAAAGATAATATGTACCATGAAAATATAATATGCATAAAATAATCATAATGTAATTTAACATGCATAGAATAATTAAGATGCAATTTAACATGCATAGAATAATTAAGATGCAATTTAACATGCATAGAATAATTAAGATGCAATTTAACATGCATAAGGTGAGAAAGTATCATGGCACATGCAACTTATTAATATTAGTAATTAACGTGCATGGAAAATTAGTGACAATCAATTTTACTATAGTTAAGACATGAATTAAAAATGTAACATGAGAATAACACAACTTAACATGCATGACTAGCATAAAATAATGATTATAACACTCATACATGCAAAAGAAAGCATAATAATAAACATGATATAGCATTAAGAAATTAAAGGTATTTACAACCTAAAACATGCATAATTACATGAACAAAGAATAATTTGACATGAAAAAAAAGATAATAGAATTTAAAAAGCTTATTTGTTATATGAATAATTGAAGATAAAAAAGAAGAAGAAGAATATGGAGACTAAGAGAATTTACATGTTTGATATGTTAATTGGAAGCCAAAATAAATGAAATTAACAAGAGAATTAATGAGTAAAGCCAAGAATAATTACCCTCAAATTCAGTTTTGAAGAATTGAAGATAGAAGTGTTGAATTCCTTGTCTTCTCTTGTGAAAATCCTTAGAAAATAGCTTGAAAACTTGAAGAAAAGCTCTTGGAAACAAGTGTGTAAGATGGATTTTTTTCTCTCAACTCAAAGCTCCAAAATTCAGTTTTTTTCTAACAAAATGTTCTCTTTTCGTCCTCCCCTTGTTTCTGAATTTTTCTAGTGTTTTAACCCTCAAAAACTACCCAAAAACCACCCAAAACCGTCCAAAAACCGCTAAAAATCGTGTTTGGGTCGAAAAATGAGCGAAATGGGCGAAGTGGGGCGAGAAATCGGCGTGAGGGGCGATTTCCGTGCGCCTCGCGCACGTTCTGCGGAGTCTCCGCGCACGACGTGCGCGGAGCGAGCGACGCCCAAGGCGTCACTCGCGCAGAGAGACCGACGCTCAGGGCGTCGGCCGCGCGGAGCGCACGCTCCGCGGCGCTCCACGCACGTAAATTCGCGACGGCCCTTGGCCGTCGCCTTTCCGTCGCGATTAATTTCCCCTATTTTCTACTTTTCTATTTTTTTCATTTTTTTACCCTTTTTATTTTTTTTTATTTTTTATATATAATACCCTCAACCTAAAACACACTTTTTCTTCTTCAAAATAATTTAAAAAAATATTTTTAAAATATTTTTAAAATACCCTTTTTACTCACCGAAAAGACAAGGAAAATCACTTCTGAGCTCCAATCTTTTTGCCTATAAGCCGGCATAGCTAAATTTCATCATCGGGTAATCCTGATCAAGGCTACTCGGGACCCGGTGTCTACAGCAGTGTTCTCTAACCACAACCCTATTGCAACCTGTTCTATTGTGTGTGTCCCACTGTCCTCATCTCATCATGTACGATGGCTGATTTGTCCCATTGGCCTCATCTCGACTTGAACGATGTTTGTGGGATGCGATGTTCTCCAACTACAACCCTGTTGCGACCTGTTCTATCGCGTGTGCCCCGCTGTCCTCATCTCGGCATGCATGGTGTTTGTGAGATGTAGTGTTCTTTAACTACAATTACATTGTGAGATGCAGTGTTCTCTAACTGCAATCTCATTGCGATCTGTTCTACCGCATGTGCTCTGCTAACCACCATCCGGCCATTACAATCTCTATCTACTAACCACCATCCAGCTAATACGATATTTGATCTGCTAACCACCATCCGGCCAGTACAATCTCTGATCTGCTAACCACCATCTAGCTAGTACAGTGTCTGATCTGCTAACCCCCATCCAGCTAGTACAATATTCTGATCTACTAACCCCCATTCGGGTAGTTCAATGTCTTATCTGCTAACCCCCATCCGGCTAGTATAATATTATGATCTGCTAACCCCCATCCGGCTAGTACAATGTCTGATCTGCTAACCCCCACCAGGCTAGTACAATATCTGATCCGCTAACCCTCATCCGGCTAGTGTAGCATCTGATTTGCTAACCTCCATCAGGCTAGAACAGTGTTTGATCTGCTAACCCCCATCCGGCTAGTACAGTGTCTGATCTGCTAACCCCCATCCGGCTAGTGCAATATCCGACTGTCGACCATCCTTAGGTCGGCATAGTGACTCACTCGTCATTGTTTTTACTAGAGCTTATCCTGAACCTTTTTTCTATAATAAAGGACAAAGCAAATATGCAGGGTATATAAAAGAGGAACTTACCTGTGGTAGTAAATACCTGTCGGGGCCGATGTCAGACGAGTGCCCCCCTAAAGGACGGTTGGTTTTTCCCCAAATATCGATTCCTCTATCATCTCCAACGTAGCCTCCTTGTTGAAAAGACCTGCGTACTTCTCAAGAGGGTGAGAGAATTTGATGTTGAGCCTCCAGAGAGGAAAATAGATTTGAGCCTCCTCAGAGGAAAATTAGATTGGAGGTTTTATTGCCTGCCTGTAGGTGGATAGGTTTCAATGTCTTTAACGTCTCTTAAAATGATCTTTGTTTTTGTTTTTTTTTTTTTTTAGTTTTTGTTGTTGCTGTTGTTTTTGGGATTTTTACATTTTGGATTTATTTGAATTTTTACAGTATATTAGCTTTTTCAGGCCTTGAAAATATCTTCTTCTTTTTGTTTTGTGTTGTTTTGTTTTTGTTGTTATTTTGTTCGTTTGTTTGAGATTTTGTACATTTGAATTTGGATTTTGTACATTTATTGTGTGATGTGTGTGAGCGTGCCTCTTATGATAGAGAACCTTACCTGATTGCCCCCAGCATGGTGTGCATGAATAGGCTTACTCTTTTAAATGTCCTCTTGGGAGTGGGTCCACGAGATTCTATTTTCATGAGGACTTCATCTTGATCTGATTGTTTGGCGTGGATGAGTGCTGATGTAGAGCTGAAACTGTACCTTAGCCCACTTTTGCATTTGATTGCCTCTAGCTAAAGTATGTGTGCGTAGTCTGGCTTCTCAAAGGATCTTTTTTTCTATAGATTTGTGTGATTCCTGATTGCCCTTAGCATGGTGTGCCCGGATAGGCTTGTTCTTTTGGGCATTCCACCTCTGCACCTATTCACCTGATTTTGTGCCGGATGCAGTGGCCGATAATGTTGAGCTGATCCCATCTCTTGGATCACCCTTGCTCATGAGGTCTATTTGAACCTTTCCTTTTGAGTCATGTAAACAGCAATATATACAAAAGATTGTGTGTGCGTATGGAATCATATGTGTGAAATATACATACAAAACTATATACAAGACACACATGCAAAGGATTAATGTACAAAAATTATGTGTGCACAACTACGCGTGTAAAAGGATTGAATGCACTTGATATCCTTATGATATGCATGCTAAACATGTGCAAAGAATTATGCGTTACATGTATGCAAAGATTATGTACAAGGAATGTGCACGAACAATTGCATATGCAAAATATATACAAAGTTCAAGCATGTGTGAATGCATGTTGGGCATCATGAAAGGCTATGCACATGCAAAGTTATGCAAGGAGATATGCTAAAGATCTATGCATGTGGGATGCATGTGATATGCAAAAATGGATAGACCACATCCTAGGTGGTTAAGGGATTCATCAAGGGTACTGCTCGGCTGCTCACATTATCTGATGCCCCCAGGGATTTAAAAAAGTGTTGTCTTGGCTTTACGGACTCTAGCCCATAATCTTTTCAAGGAGAACTGAACCGTATGTATCTTTGCCCCCCGGTCAATGAGTATTTTACCCCCATGACTCTGAATCAAGTTCTGCATTATGCACCACCTACCTAAAGGAAATTTATTTGGAGTAATGCCACCTTATCGCTCCATGCTTCAAAGGTCATTGTTTTAAAGGTAGTGCATCCCTTGTGGATTTTCACACTAGCTTTTCTTAGCAGGAAATGCATCCCTTTAGGGATTTTCTCATAACCTTGTGCCTAATTTTTGCCTGCAATGGATCCAACCCACTCCAGCGGCTTTTTTTTATTTTTTATTGAAGGACAGACTGCCTGTGCCCAGGTTTTCACCCTGCCATTTGGCCTAATTTTTGCTTAGAGAGCCAGTCACGGTTTTCATCTCTACCGGCCTCTCTCTTTTTTTTTTGGAGACTCTCCTGCCTTTTCGGTATGGCTATAAAAAAAGTTGAAGCTGCTATCAAAGCCCCTTCCTAGAGTAATCCGCAATTATTCTCTAAGGGATTTTCTCCTTAGGCATCGATTGCATTCCATGGCCTCCCTTGATGAATGTGTTGCTAGATTGGGTGAGGTAGCAGATGAGGGTCGGGTTCTTTAGGGCTTCATGGGGCTACTTTTTACATTACCACCCATTATGCTCGATAGTTCAGAGGAATTAATGATGTAGTGAGGCATCCCTGTCTTTCCAAGGTGGACCTTTAGCTTTGGCTTTAACCTCCACACATCATAGCCTCTAGGCAAGCTGTCGGTGAAGACTATTATACCATCGATCGGGGATTGTTCCTTTACTCCCACTAACGCATTCAAGATGTAGGTGATTAGTCTCGCAGTGGATAACATAACTCATTGACTTAGACATCTGGACGGTGAGAGCAGTAGCAGAGTGTAGTCATTTAGATTTCATACATTAAGAAATGACCAGCATTTCTCTTTTTATAAATGAACTAGAAAACAATGAACACACATATTTGCAAAGATTGTGTATATTTCAGTATGATTTCTCTATGCATGATCATTATCTAACATCGATTCAAAATGCATAACTACATCAAATCTCAGAGTAGATCTTGTAAGCATCAAACTCCTGTCTCCAATCAGCCCTCTTGTGTTTTCTTGATTGGAAATTTTCTCTCAAGCCTCTAATTTTTGCCCGAGGTGCTTAACGAGGCGCCCATTTTTAGCAAGGCCGCCTTTTTTTTGGTTTTTGACCCGCGAGGCTTTTATTCTCTTCTTTTGATTTTTAAGTCTTTAGCCATGGACCCTCTTGAGTTCGTTGACGTTGATCGATTCTTGAAGTCATCTTCATTGCTGCCTATTGCTGCTGTCGTAGATACAATCTCTGAAGAACAAGAGGTCCTCTCACGTTAGCCTAAACCTATCCCGTATGCCCGGAACACCTAGTCTCATTTGCTTGACAATTGAATCTCCCTCTTTCATCAGAAGCTTTATGGCCGTCTTTCTGAATGATCAAGCATAATGTTTTCTAATAGATCTGATCGTGGCAATAATCCCATGACCTGCCCTTGTCTGACTTGTTCAATTGCTGCTGCCGTTGCTGTGCCCTATCAACTTTCAAAATTTGGGCTTTCATGACCATTCTTAAAGATTTGAGCTCTATTTTGATCGGCCATACTGTTTCTGCCCTATGTATTGAGAACTGGGAGGTGACTCTTGTAGAGGTTCTGATAGTGGTTCTCTAGCCTCAAAGTGCAAAAGTCCATTTCTCTGCCCAATCCTTGTAGTTTCGAATCATCTTGACCCAGATCTCCTTGTTAGCATCCTTTCCTGCCCCATTGGTTTAAGGGAAATACAGAGTGGACTTGTGGTTTTTTAACGTCATACCTCCGAAGCAACTTCCTAGCCTTAGCCATAAAGTGTCCTTTTGTCCTTGAACCCTGCATGGTGCGGGAGACCATATTGAAATATCGGATTCCTTTTGGTGACCCTGTCTATTGGAGGCCATAGGATGCACCTCCCCTATGATACTTATTCCCAAGCTTGAGCAACCCATATCCGTTGTAAGTCAATATAACCCTTTTGGTCCTTTTCAGAAGTCAAGAAAAATGGCAAAGTATGGGCATGTGTAGATTAACAGGATTTGAACAAAGCTTGCCCTACATATTGATTTTTTTACTCCTCTCTCTTTTTTGTATTTTATTTTTCTCTTTTTCTCTTTGTTCCTTTGTTCTTTTTCCTATTATTTTTCTTTTGTTCTTTTTTTGGAGGATAAGCTTTGTTCAAATCCTAATAGTTTACACATACACGCACTCCTCCTCTTCTTAATTTGGGACAACATTGACCAACCAAGTCTGGCATTGAACTTCGATTAGAAATTTTGGCTTCATCTCTGCTTGTTGACTCCTCCTTTTGATCTTTTTTGCCCCTTCTAGCTTTAATCTTCTGAGCTTCTGCGTGACTGGTTCATGACTGGGACATTTGGAATGGCGTGTTCAATGATTCCGCGATCAACTCTTAGCATGTCTTCATATGTCCAGGCAAAGACTTTTTTGTATTTTGTTTTAATTCTCTCAAATTTTGATCTCGTTTCAAGAGTTGCATTAAATGCTATGAAGATTTTCTTTGGGTTTCCTAAAGTTCTAAGATTAAATGGAATGGCATTAATTGAATCAATGTCAAATGAGTTATGATCATGATTATACATAGTGAAATTATAAGAAATATTGCACAAGTGAGCAAAAATGTTCATCTTATTAATGAAACTAGAATTAAAATGTCATTATTAAACAGTTTAAAGATAAAAACAACATTCTAAACAACTAATAAGTTTCCATTCTTGCCAAACACAACTGTTGCAGTCCATGGTCCATTATCATCCTTAAGAACCATCCTCCCTTTCCCACTTAGGCACTTAATCCATCTTATTCTTTTCCTCTCGCTTTTCTAGGTCAGAGATCTTCTTAGAATCATTCAAATCTTGAATAGCATGTCTTAAGGCCTTACAATCATCTGTGGTATGCCCGATGTGCTGGTGGAAGGTGCAATAATGATCCCGTCTGTGATCGAGCTGTCCCTAGTTTCTAGCAGGCCTAGCCGGCAATGGTTGTAGCATCCCCTCTTTCATTAGCCTCTTAAGGACACAGGATAAGGATCTGCCTAAATTAGAAAAATGCCTTCGATTTCCTTCTACAGTTAGCACTTTTCCTATCCTTCGGGCACCACTGCTATTATCATAACAACCCACTCTTAGACTTGCAGGACCAGTAATATTTTTATTGAGAGGCACTCGGGTAGTTGTAAGCTTTGACTTCATAATTTCCTTTTCAAGATCAGCTATCTCTTTTTTTCGTTCCTAAGGACTTAGGGATGTCTATTGACTGTGAGGGCGCTATTCCTTCTACCCTTCTTACTCGTTCTTGTAACCGCATCAAAGACCCCTCTAATATTTCACCTAAGTGCGGACCTGAGCCTGGCCTTAAATCATATCCTGTCCTTTATGCTTTACTATTTAAAGCTTGTGTTACTGCTGAAATGCCTTCCTTTTCAGGAATATAGTCGTATTCTAGAGCAGGCTTCTTGCCTCTTCCTTGTTCAACTGGCAAAATAAATAGCCCTTTAACTCTCGGTTCGCAATCAAAAGGACACGCTGCAACCATCGCAGTATAGGCCTTCTTGACAATGGCCAGCTCAACCCGATTAAGTGTAGTAGTCGCCATAAGTTGAGCTTGCAGAACCAGTGCCATGGCATCCATCCTTTCTTTTACCATGGCCAACATCTTTGTTTCAAGCTCCTCAAACCTTCTATCCAACTCCTGGGCAATTAGGGCACGAGTCTCTTCAGTCTGTTGTAAGGGGCCAGCCATTTTTGATACCTTCAGATGCTCTGGTAAGGATGCTAAATCTTTGTTAGCCCATGTGAACTCTGCTCGCTCTTTAGAGAATTATTAGAATCCCTAAACCACCCCAGTAAATAGTCTACAGTGGCTGAAAAGTAAGGAGTTAGAATGATGCATGAATAATATGTAATGCATGATCGTGCTATGCAAGTGGTCCTCAATGGCTGAAAGAGACTACAATAATACACGTTAAATATGTAAAAACTATACATAGGCTGATATGTACATGTAATAATTATATGCAAAGAATAGGATGTATACATAAGGAAGAAATAAAAATTTTATTTATGCATGAATGACATGAATACGCAATGCATCATCCATAACCACATGCAAGCAGATAGATCCTTCTAACCTTATTGCCCCCACATACGAGGTTGTATAGTCTCTGTCCTAGGTGGGCTAGATCCATGGGTTAACAGGGAACCCGATGGACGTGCATGGTGCTCAATGGAAAATCGGTAGCATAACCTCTCTTAACTAATGTGCATACGCATGGATTTTGACCATTATGTATTTAAGCAGTCTGAATAAATTGTCATGGGCCTATCTG
Organism: Excoecaria cochinchinensis; assembly: GCA_947683425.1. NCBI lineage: Eukaryota > Viridiplantae > Streptophyta > Magnoliopsida > Malpighiales > Euphorbiaceae > Excoecaria > Excoecaria cochinchinensis. The sequence continues at coordinate 2,697,422 of CANTUQ010000158.1, forward strand.
GGCATGAAAGACTTCGATTAGGTGACCAATCAAATTATCTGGGTTTGTCCAATACATACTGATCCATATATCAAGCAAGGTATTATGGTTCATACCACCTAGGCGAAGTATCTATTTTCATTACATGAGTTTTGGCCAAGGTGATGTTACTTTAGGGCTACCTAAGCATTGTCCCTGCCAACAGGTCTAACTCATCACGAGCATAATGACCGGTCGGGTCTCCATTTAATATACCATGATGATACGAGGCTTGGGCTGGTGATTATCCTTAACACTTTCCTACAATGAGTGAACGAAGGGTTGTGCTTCGAGAACGTACCGGGGTCAAAAGAGGGACCAAATTAGCTAGATCTAAGGCCCTAATGAGATGTAATACAATTTTGAAAAAGGATGAAATTTTTAAATTAAAACTCAATTGTAAATTTTAACCAAGGAACTTTCGAAGCGAAGTCTCGAGTATTGTCCCCAGTGGAGTTGCCACTGTGACGCGCGGCGAACCCCGGGGCACCCAGAACCGCCCGCTTTTAGGGCTTTCGGGAGGAGGTTCATGAAAACTTGTAAGAAATTACAAGTGCATCCATTTTAGGCAACAAGGTGGTTTCATGGAGTCGCCACCCAATAGAACATTGGGAAAGGTCGTTTAGCCTCAATGAGCCTAAGAAAGCGCTGCTATGTCCATCATGGGCAAGCTAGAGGTGTCTTACAGGCTTCCACTCTAATAGTAGGATGGCCCTCTCACCTCACACTTGGGCAAACCAGAGGTGTCTTGGAGGCCTCCACCCTAATAGAACATTAGGATGGCCCTCTCTATCACACCCCAAATTGGGCCTAGTCGGAATCGGCTAGCTAAGTCGGATAAGTGAAGGGTATTTTCGTAATTTGTGTAAGAGGAAAATTTGGATATTAAGGATTTATTTGCTAAGTAATTAATTAATAAGTTTAGTGGAGGAATTTTATGGTGTGCTTGTGGTGCATGGAAGTAGGATATAAGAGGGTTAAGAGGTTTTATAGTGTGGGCTTGTAGGTATGGTGCCTTGGATGTAAGTGGATTTTTAAGAAATGTTATGGTGTGAGTTGAGTATGGTGCCATGGAGAAATTATTATAAGAGTTGTTTAGGTGTGTTTTGTGTATGGTAACTAGAGCAAATATGTTGAAGATGGGATGATGGAACCTTTAGGATGGTGACACATGGCATGGGGTTGGTGAGCATTAATTGGAAAAGGGAAGAGAGAGGTAGGGAGGGCAAAAATTTGTGAAGCTTCCCGTGGAAGCTACCCTCATTTCCTTGCTTCTATTTTTCCGTCCCTCTCTTTCTCTCTTACTCCCATTCTCTGCTTCCATCTCCTCTTCCTTGTGTTTTCTTGAGCCTTGAGTTGGAATCCTGAGTTTTGATTGGGAATCAAGAGGGAAGATCATGGATTTTTATGGCTTCTTCTTCTTGTTGTTCTTCTCCTGCATTTTATGGGTTTTGATTGGGGTTCTCATGGTTTGATTTTGTATTTTAGCTGGGTTTTGTGCAAGAATCGGAAGAAGGAAGAAAGAGGAAAGGGAAAGAGAAGGTGAGATCGTGAGAGAGCCGAAGTGAAGTTTCAATTCCAGGTTTGTGAGCTGTGTTTTTGAGTGTGCGAGTTTGGGAAACTCTCTATTATGTATATGAATTTTAGTATATTCATGTGTGATACAAGTTTCTTGAATGTGTTGTTGATGATATATGATGAGTGTTGGTTTGAATTGTTCATTTGTGCATGTGAATAGGATTTTGGGTGAAAAACCGGGTTAGAATGCACTTGCTCTTTCTTCGGTTATTAAGCTGTATTGGGAGATGTAGGACTTTAAATGGTATAAAACAAGGTTCCGCTGGAAAGATAAGATATATTCCTACAAATTTTTCAGAAATAGTCTTGAGCTAATTTTGACTCTAAGTGTCTCAAAAGTAGTCATGAAGTAGATATATCTTCTCTGGCCGGGTTTAAGGGAGCACTATAGGTTGTTTAGATCATATATGAAGTTATATACGTCCAATTGATCTGAAATATGTTGCATTTGGAAGCTAACATCTTAGGGAACAAATGTTAAGAGGAAGTTTTGCCAAAAAATGTAGTTTAGATGCCCGTTTAGGCTGAACAAAAATGAGTTGTGAAGCAGTCCTGAATTCTAGCTTCTGTTTTGAAAATTTTTGGTAGGTCACGGTGGTAACCAAATTCATTACCACCGTGACATATGAAAATGCTAGGCAGAATGCTTAGTTTGGACATCACGGTAGTAACCAAATTCATTACCACCGTGACCCCTTTTGGCTTGACCATTTTAGGTGTTTTTCTTCCCGAATTGAACCCGTATTGCACCATAACTTTCTAAGATCTATCCGATGTATGTTTAGGACTATTAAATGAGTATAAGAATAGTTATCACTTGGAAAATAAACATGATTAGGATTAAGATTAATAGCAAACTAATGAAGTAATGATGTGTAATTGTATGTATTAGAATCAAGTCAAGTTTAATGACATTATGGAGCATCATAATACTTCAATCTATATAAACGTGTATAATATGAACAAGTATGCATAGGTATGAAGTAAGATCTAAGTTATATACGCATGAAATGAGTTTGCTTAATGATATATATATGTGGCGCCCGTTCCCTAACGACAGACTAGCTCAGCTAATCTTAGTTAGAGAAGGTCGCACAAACACACAGGACACATGCGGAAACTGAATAATAAAATTTCATCACACACTACCTTAATTCATGCATCACATGCCAACTACTATTATTCACACGCCTTAGCTATTCATATGACACACATACATGTGGGAGGTTACATCCATGATTACTACATTATTACATGCCTTTACATATTCAAAATACATATTAACCATATAAAACTTATACAAAAGTTCCAAATAACAACCCCCATACCTACACTATACACTTCCTATTGTTGACCGTACCAAAATGCGGGGGACGTCCTTCAGTCACCTCTCGTCCGTACCGGCACGGATTAGAGTAAATCCATGCTAAGCGATAACGCTTAGTGGGGAACTCATATATATAGCAATTAATTAGCACACCTCAGAAACATCATACATTACATGCTAGTAGACATGCCAGAACATTCATTATTAAAGCACGTACCATTTCAAGCATAGTTTTATCCATTACTATATTCAATCATAAAGCATCAATCACTTATTTACATATCCATACCACATACTTCCTTGTATCACAGTCACTTCCATTTATTATTTAATTAATCAGTTAGCCTGCAATTCAATGGCGCGGATAACGGGTAACGCATCGGTACCTCCTAGGTACCCAGAATCTCATCGAGATCACTTTTACACATTAGTACCTTCTGGTACTTTTCATCATTCCACAATTAACTGAATCCAGCAAGGATAATCGCATTCTGATTCCCATGGAATCAGACACATTTAACGCATGGGGCTGCAGCACTGAACCCTATAGGCATGCCTAACTATCCACTACTTGACTCGCAGGCTTAAGTTATTGAAAAATTATTCAATTCACTTTTCCCTTTACACATTTGCATTAGCACATAGCTAACATTTCACTTGCATATTCAGTATGCTTTCAAATTCAATCTTCTCATATAATATTTACATAACTAATCATATTCAGAAATCACCATGTTTGTATGCATTTGTAGATCACTTAACACACATACAATACTTACTCATGTTGTCCTTTATTTCAGCTCAAAGCCTTGCCGTTTGAATGGCCAAACACATTAGGATCATATTGCCAAAGCAGGGTGGGTCACGGTCACAATGGATTTCATTGTCACCGTGACATATTGAAGTCCAAAACAGAATGCAAATTGGGGACATGTCACGGTCACAATCAATTTCATTGTCACCGTGATGTGTTCCCAACTCTCGGCAGAATACAACCTGAGGGTATGTCACGGTCACAATGAATCTCATTGTCACCGTGACATATTCTCATTTGCAAAACAGAATGCCTTCCTGGGTAGGTCACGGTCACAATGAATTCCATTGTCACCGTGACATACCAAATTCCACTAGGCAGAATTGAACTCAGCATATGTCACGGTCACAATCAATTTCATTGTCACCGTGACCTATGCAAAAATACCAAAAACACAGCTGTGTTTATCACTAGCATGGCTGTGCTTTTTCAGTCCAATTCTCCTTTTACGCCTAGACTTCAAATCTCCTTCTTATTTGTTTGGCAATCAACCCAAATACAACAACCACACAATCAATAATACATACCTGATTTTCCCTTCTTGTTTGGCATTCAATAATAGTACAAATCATAATCATTCTCAAGCACTTTATCACAATCATATTGCTACTATAATCATACAATTTAGCATCACATAATTCATGCTCAAACTTCAATTTCACATATCTTGCAATTCATTTCAAAACTCTATTTAACCAACACTAATCACATAATCACACAATTAGGGTTTGTTCCCAAACCTCGTCGCCTCAGCTCCTAATTACGATGGACGCTCGGTTTTCCAATTACAGCTTTTCCCTTATCTCTCTTCACTGCTTCAGCTAGCAAAACCAACACAAATTCCAGAATTGAACACAATCCATCAATCCTCACTCCAAACCAAATCAAAACCAAGAAGAAGAGTAGAAGATGAGAATAAGCACACTTAACCACTTACCTCTTAGGTTTAACCCTTAATTCATGAGCAACTAAACATCAATATGCTTACTCTTCCTTAGCACTCACTCTCACGCAAGAAGAAAAGAGAAGAACACAGAAATTACTAGGTTACCCAAATGAAACCCTTCTCTTCCCTTAACCCACTCTTGCATGCAAAGGTGTAGGTGGCACACCCTCACTAAGCCACACGGAAACCACTCACCAAAATCTGCTTCCACTATCCAATTTCTTACATTATTATATTCCTAATTAAAGCATCATTAAACAACTAATCAACCATTAGCTTAATGTGACTCAATTACTCATTAGCCACTAAACAATTAATCTTTCTTCAATTAAGTCCAATCCTACACTTCAATTACACTTCACCCCAATTAGACCAAATACGACTAGGGTACAATTCCGGCCATGACAACTCTCCACTCCTTAAAGAATTTCGTCCTCGAAATTCATACCTGAATGGAACAGTTGTGGATGCTGCTCACGCATAGCCGCTTCTGGTTCCCAAGTTGCTTCTTCAACACCATGGTGCTGCCAGAGCACTTTTACAAATGGTACCTGCTTGTTCCGAAGTTGTCTTACTTCTTTTGCTAAGATCACTATTGGCTTTTCATCATAAGTGAAATCTGACTGCACTTCCACTTCTGGTAGAGATAGCACATGGGAATCATCTGACCTATATCTTCTTAACATAGACACATGGAACACATCATGTAGCTTAGCCAAAGTCGGAGGCAAAGCCAACCGATAAGCTACAAAACCTACTCTTTCAAGCACTTCATATGGCCCAATAAACCTTGGACTCAGTTTCCCTTTTTTACCAAACCGCAGTACCTTCCTCCAAGGAGACACTTTCAGAAACACTTTATCACCTACACTGAACTCAATATCTCTTCTCCTCAGATCAGCATACGACTTCTGTCTGTCACTTGCTGCCTTCAATCTTTGCTGTATGATTTTAGCTTTCTCTTCTGTATCACAGACCAAATCTGGCCCTATGACTTTGCTTTCATTCAATTCTGTCCAGCAAATCGGTGAACGATATTTCCTTCCATACAAGACTTCATACGGTGCCATACCAATACTGGTCTGATAACTGTTGTTATAAGCAAATTCCATAAGTGGAAGATACCTATCCCAACTCTTAGAGAAATCCAAAACACACGCTCGCATCAAATCTTCCAAAACCTGGATAATTCTTTCCGACTGTCCATCAGTCTGTGGATGGAAAGCAGTACTAAAATTCAATTTCGTACCGAACGCTGCCTGTAAGCTCCTCCAAAATTTAGAAGTGAATCTGGGATCCCTATCAGAAACAATAGACAAAGGTATCCCATGCAATCGAACAATTTCTCTTACATACAATTCAGCCAACTTCTCCATAGAATAATCCATCCGAACAGGTATAAAGTGAGCTGATTTCGAAAACCTGTGTAACACCCCCTTCCCATATGTAGGCGATCCCATCCGATAAGGAGTGAGATGCCGTATGAGACAAGGTGTCACCAAACAAAAGCAAAGCAAATTATACATCCATTCATATCATACATTCAGAAATACAGAATAATTAAAAACTTTGCATGTAGAAAGCAAAAGCTAATCATGCATAACTATAATTAAACTATTACAATAATGTGCTGATCAACCAGCAGAAACAAAAGAATATTACATATATAAAATATAATTACAGAAGCGGAAGCTGATACAGAGAGTTCTATACAAAAAGAATCAATAACTGATACAAAACTGAGCCTACACTAAAACCCTTCTGTGTTGGCCTGAAAACGGTGACTCCCTCGAAGCAAAACTCCTTCCGCACCTGCACGGGTAAACACACCGTGCTAAGCGATAAAACGCTTAGTGGGGAAACACACATAAATTATGGACGGCCACTCACAGTGGTCGTCAAGGCATATCACATTCACAATGGCAGGATGCAAGGACTAATACATAATCCATATAAACATGCTCGTATTTAAATACCATACTTTCAGATTCTCATCATCATATGCATTACAGAATAAACCAACATGTATTTCATCATTAAACTCATTCAGATGTTCCATTCAAAGCCATATCGGATTAAAACATTTCCATTAACATTCAAAGATTACCTGCTGACTCTAGACAGTGGATAACGAGTATACTGAGGGTACCTTACGGGTACGAATCGAATACTGAGGGTACCTCACAGGTACAAGTCAAATATTATATCATTTATCAAATCATGTTATTTATAAACTGAGGGAATCTTAAACAAGATTCTATACTGTAGGGTTCGCGAGGAACCAAACGGGGACCTGATCGGGGTCCAAACTGAACTGAGGGCTGCAGCTAAAGACTCTATTAGGCATGCCTAACTATCCACTTACTCGACTCTAGCAGGTTATGCGACATTCAATTCACATTTCAGAATACGGAGTATATTTCATCAGAAAATCATGGTATCACACATATCAAAGCATTAAACAGTAAGACATGCATTATACAACAGTAAAATCCATTCAGACGAAATGCCAAATTCATTTCAGAGTTAAAAACCAGGAAATTTCGGAAAAACGGGCTGAACGGAGAATTGGGCGAGAAAAGGCTGGTCACTGGCGTGACTGGCCTTCTGCACAAGCAGGTCACGGCGTGACCTAGGGTCACGTCTCGTGACGTGCTTGTTTCACAACAAGCAGGTCACGGCGTGACCGAGGGTCACGCGACGTGACGTGCTTGTTTCTCGCCTAACGCGTTGCGTGATCCTCGCGGGTCACACAATGCATATGCAGGTCACGGCGTGACCGAGGGTCACGCGACGTGACGTGCTTCTCCCTCGCAGATCACATTGCGTGATCTTCGCAGATCACGCCCCCTTCTCTCTCGCAGGTCGCACGACGTGACCGTGGATCACGTCGCGTGACTTGCTTGTTCTGCAGCTAGTCACGCGACTGGCTTCTCAGCAGGCATGTCACGCCGTGACCAAGGGTCACGTGACGTGACCTGCCCTCCTTTGAAGCGAGTCACGCAACGAAGAACAGAACCTAAATTTCCAGAATTTCCAGAATTTCCAGAAACATGAATTCACTCCCAGATTGATTAAAAAAAAACCATTCAAACCTGTTCTTACCTTCCAGAAATTGTCTCAAACAATATATGCAATAATTATACAACTCAATCCATCAAATAAATAACCAAATCCAATCAAGAACACACACATTCAAATTTAGAAGAACATGAACCCTAAAATTACAGTAACTTCACAATCATACAATTTCACAAGTAAACATTCCCAAACCTGGATTCTATACTTCTATCACTTAGCTCCACTTGGTCCAGCAACCTCTTTTCCCTTTGGATCACGTGGAGCCTCAGCTAGAACACAAACACAGTAAATTCAACCCTAGGTTAAAACTCAACCTAAAGAAGAAGATGAAGATGCAAACTTACAGTAAAACAAAGACAAGATCATGCACTTACCAAGCTAGGGAATGCAAGGAGAGGATCAATTTCACCAATAGAACCTTGAATCACAATACACAGTACTTGGGAATAAAGAAAATTGAAGAAGAAGAGAATGAGTGAGCAAAAACGTAAATCTGTAAGTTTAGGTTCCTTTTTCCCTCATTCCCTTTTCTTTTTCTTTTCTTTATTCTAAATATGTGTCAGACTCCTATTGGTGACACTAATCACTCACACTAAAATAACCTACACTACACACACCTAAAACCTTCTTCACTTATGCATACCCTACCATGGTATGAACACATGCACACAATTATATCTCATTTAATTAAACACATCAATGCCATGTATGCACCCACATAATAATAAACCCCAAAATCATACACTTTACTGAAATACCCTTATGAAATGCTGAACACATGCGAATGCTTACACATACTGACAGACAGATAGACAGACAGACAGACGGACAGACAGGCTCATTCTACTAGGGGGCAAATGGGGTATGTTAATAATAATAAGTGTATAAATGTGGTTAAGAATATTCGAGTGCATGGCTATATTGTACAAGCATGTATATTTAATTGTCAGAATTTTATGTAGTCACCTTCGTGTATGTGGTATGCCCTGGCGACCGTTGTGAATGGTCGTCTATATTTTTGTGTTTTCCCCACTAAGCGTTATCGCTTAGCACGGGTTCTTTTTCCCGTGCAGGTGGCAGGTTTGCTTCCGTTCGAGTCGCGCATCTGCAGAGTCAGCCACATAGGAGTTAGAAATGATGTATTTTGTTGAATTCCTGTAGCCTGGATTTTGTAATTCTGTAAAATATGTATATGTAACAATATGTAAAGAGACTGAAGTAACATTTTGGGCGATGTAAATATTTGTTATTGAAAATTTCCTCTATTTTATCGTCTGTCTGTAACTTCTGTTGCATGGTGATAAACTTACATATTTGTATGTTTCTACTTACTGTACATGCGTGGGTGAAGTATGTATGGTCAGTCTGTGCCTGCAAGTTAAGTCAAGTTTTTAATTAACCTGTATTTCGTATGTACGTTATGTATGAAAGTATGCTTCCGTACTGTACATGTGAATATCTGTGTGATTGAGCGTTGGGTAACGCGTCCGTCGGCGTCCTTCCAACGGGGACGGCGATGGGGGTGTTACAACCTGTCTACGATAACCCATACTGCATCTTGTTGTCTTGAAGTCAGAGGCAAACCCGATACAAAATCCATCGTAATATTATCCCACTTCCATTGGGGAATAGGGAGTGGATGCAACATTCCCTGGGGCACTTGATGCTCCGCTTTAACTTGTTGACAGACAAGACACTTAGACACATATTCCACTACATCCTTCTTCATCCTTGGCCACCAATACAACTGTTTCATATCTTGGTACATCTTGTTTCCACTTGGATGCATAGTGAAAACTGTATTATGAGCCTCGTGCATCAATCTCTTTCTTAATTCTTTATCGTTGGCCACACACATTCTATTCTTATACAGCAGTATTCCATCTTCATTCACTGAATAGTCAGTCTTATCCATATCACCAACTGACTGCAGAAATTGTTGCAATCTCCCATCACTTCTCTGAGCAACTATTAACTCATTTTTCAGAACCGGTCTTGCTTTCAACTGTGCTAATAAAGCTCCATCTGCAGAAAACCTCCACTCAATCCGCTTTAACTGTAATGCTGAAATTGACTTCCTACTCAAAGCATCGGCCACTACGTTAGCTTTTCCCAGATGATAATCCACAATACAATCATAATCTTTAAACAACTCGAGCCATCTTCGTTGTCTCAGATTCAATTCCTTCTGTGTAAGCAGATATTTCAAACTCTTGTGATCCGTGTAAATTCTACACTTCTCACCATACAAGTAATGTCGCCAAATCTTTAAAGCAAACACTACTGCAGCCAATTCCAAAACATGAGTCGGATAATTCTGCTCATGCGGTTTCAATTGCCTTGACGCATACGCTATCACCTTCCCCTCTTGCATCAATACACAACCCAATCCGACACCTGAAGCATCGGTATACAACACATACTCTTTACCAGTCATAGGCTGTGTAAGAATCGGTGCTTCTACTAACATCTTCCTCAACCGATCGAAACTTGTTTGACACCTTTCAGACCACTCATATTTCGCTCCTTTACGTAACAATCTTGTCAACGGTGAAGCTATTACTGAAAATCCTTTCACAAACCTTCTGTAGTATCCAGCCAACCCTAAGAAACTGCGAATCTCTAACACATTCTTAGGCGGTTTCCAATTCACAATTGCTTCTATCTTAGTTGGATCCACTTTAACTCCTTCAGATGAGATCACATGACCCAGAAATGATACCTCTTTGAGCCAGAACTCACACTTACTGAGTTTGGCATACAGCTGATGTTCTTGCAAAGTCCGAAGTACAACTCTCAAATGCTGTTCATGTTCCTTTTCATCTCTTGAATATACCAAAATATTGTCTATGAACACAACCACCAACTGATCCAAGCACGGTCTGAACACCCGATTCATTAAATCCATGAATGCAGCTGGCGCATTGGTTAACCCGAATGGCATTACTAGAAATTCATAATGCCCATAACGAGTTCTAAACGCGGTCTTAGGTACATCTTCCTTCTTCACTTGCAACTGATAATACCCTGAACGCAAGTCAATCTTTGAGAATACACCGGCTCCCCTTAACTGATCAAACAAGTCTTCAATCCGTGGTAGAGGATATCGATTCTTTACTGTCACTTTATTCAACTGTCGATAATCAATACACATTCTCATTGTACCATCTTTCATTTTAACAAATAACACTGGTGCTCCCCAAGGGGAAACACTAGGTCTAATAAAACCCCTGTTCAGTAATTCTTGCAACTGCTCCTTCAATTCCTTCAACTCAGTTGGAGCCATTCTATACGGTGCCTTCGATACCGGTACAGTTCCTGGTACCACGTCAATTGATAACTCAACTTCTCTTATTGGTGGTACACCGCTCAATTCTTCAGGAAACACGTCAGGAAACTCTCTGACTATTGGTATCTCTTGCATCTTTACCTGTTCTCTCTTACTATCTAATACCAGGGCCAAATAAGCTTCACATCCTTTTCTCATACACCGACAGGCTTGCATAGCAGATATCACATTCACAAGAGGATTAGTGCACACTCCTCTCACTGTCGCTCTGTTTCCCTTACCATCAGAGAGTATAACCATTTTCTTCTTACACTTAACATCCGCATCATACTTAGTTAACCAATCCATACCCAGAATCAAATCAAACTCATCGAACGGTAGCTCAATCAAATCCGCTGGAAACATTATACCTTGAACTTCTAATGCACAGTTTCTATATACTCTGTTCACATTAACACTACCTCCCAAAGGGCTAGACACACAAATATCATATTTTAAACATTCCACTTTAGGCATCTTTTCACATATCTTTTTATCACATACATATGAGTGAGTTGAACCAGGATCAATAAGTGCAAACATTTCCACACCACAAAGTAGAATAGTACCTGCTATCATCTCAGGCGCATCCTGATCCTCTCGTGCCTTCATAGCATAAGCCCGCACTGACGCCGCATCTGGTCTATCCACAATCTCAGAATCGACTGCACCTCTGGACTGACTACCTCTGCCACGTCCTCTTCCTCTTCCTCTGTTCGTAGAAGGCAAGTTTGAACCACCCCTACTCTGCTCTTGTTGATTTCCTGACATCTCATAAGTATTCGGGCAATTAGCAATGAAATGCTCAGTGCTCCCACATCTATAACAAGCTCTCGACACTTTCCAGCATTCTCCTCTATGCCACTTACCACAATGAGGACACTCCTGAACCTCACTTCTACTACCAGATGTTCCTCTTCCAGAACCAGATGCTGAAGGAGCGCCTCGCTTTTTACCTCTCGCTGCAGAACTGAACCCTGACTCAGCAGGTGGTGTCACATGAGAATCTCTTGATCTTTTCCCCGTTTGGGAACCACCTCTATTTGCATTCTTCCTTTGTCTCCATTCCCTTTCAGCTCCTAGAGTCCTTTCAGCTCTCAAAGCTGCTTGAACAATTCGATAGTAACTTATATTCTGCTCTGTTGTTAGAGAAATCAGCAAAGCTTTAATTTCCTCAATCAATCCATCCTCAAACTGTTGACATCGCAACACATCAGTTAACACACCTTTCGGCGCATATTTGCTTAAGCGACAAAATTCTGCTTCATACTCCGCCACTGTCATAGTCCTCTGTCTCAAACTCAAGAACTTCTTCCAATTTGCCTCTCGATGTGCTTTAGTAATATACTTGTTCTTGAATTCTTTTTCAAAGAACTCCCAGTTTAATGGTTCAGGAAGCATCGGATTCTGCAGGACCAGCTTCCACCAATCATATGCAGGACCTTGGAGTAATGACTCCACACATTCAACCCACTGATCTGGAGGACATCGAATCTCCTTAAGAATCCTTTCCACCTTCTCAATCCAGTACTCTGCTTTTTCTGACTCATCTAACCTTGTTCCATGAAATTCCTCCAAACCATGCTTCCTCAAAGATTCTATTGGGGCTCTTGGCGCCATCATACGTTCCATCACTCTCGCCATATCTTGTGTCATTTTCATCATGGCTTCCATAGGCCCAAATGGAATCTCATTCCCATAGCCAACCGATCTAGACTGCCCAGACCCTGTCACCTCATCTTCACGAGGATTCACACTTTCGGCAGATTCCTCACCGGTATGCCTTCCAGAATCCATCTTACTACACAGATTAAACAAGGACTTCCGCATTAGGTCAACAAACTATACACATCTTATCTGCCCAATTCCCAGAAAAGACTCAACCTAGGCTCTGATACCACAACTTGTGGCGCCTGTAGACACCGGGTCCCGAGGCGGTCAAAGATCAGGATTACCCGATGATGAAATAGAAGACCGATTTTCGGCAAGAAATGTGAGAATCGATCGTTCCCTTGTCAAAGGTGTGTTTTTCGGAAAATAATTAAGAAAATATATATTTTTGGGGAAATTAAAATTAAGATAATAAATATATTAATTTTGTTTCAAAATTTAAAATTTAAAATAAATAAAAAAAAAAGGAGTCGCGAAGGCCGCCTGCGGCGGCGCGGGGCTGCCTGCGTGGCAGGCTGCCCCAGCGCAGCAGGCCGCCCAGCGCGCAGGGGCGCCTGCGCAGCAGGCCGCCCAGCGCGCAGGGGCGCCTGCGCAGCAGGCCGCCCAGCGCGCAGGGGCACCTGCGCGCAAGGCAGGCGCCTCGCGCGTAGGCCCCCTGCGCGCGAGGCGAGGGGCCTCGCTCGCAGCCCCTGCGCGCGAGGAGGGGGGCGCCGCGCGCCCCCCCCCCCCCCCCCCCCCCCTTTGCGCGCAAGGCAGGGCGCCGCGCGCCCCCCCCCCCCCCCCCCTGCGCGCGAGGCAGGGCCCTCGCGCGCACCCCCCTGCGCGCGAGGCAGGGGGCGCCGCGCGCCCCCCCTGCGCGCGAGGCAGCTGCCTCGCGCGACCCTCCTGCGCGAGGCAGGCTGCGCGCAGCAGCCTGCCGCGCGCGGTGCAAGGGCACCACGCGCAGGCTGCCGCGCGCCCTTGCCTCCTCCGCGCGACCTGTTTCGCCTGTCCACTTTTTTCGCTATTTTCAGTCTGATTTTCTGATTTTTCTTCAGTCTGACATTTCTGGTGTTTCACCAATTTATGTTATTTTGGATTAACTAAAAATAAAGCCTCTTTTGTCCCTTGCCATTTTTGGCCAAGGCAACCTTAAATGAGGAATTTGCCCTCATTTTGGAGGAGGACGGGAGATATTGAAAAGAAAATCCTTTGGCTTTTCCTCTATTTTCTGGGCTCCAGCAACTGGTTCTTCAACTCTTAATTTCTTTTTCTTTTTCTCAAATTTTAATCTTTAATTGTTCTTCAAAAATAATCCATTTTGGGTGACTTAAGCTTGAAAAATCAATTTTCTTTGCTAAATCATCCACCAAAAATATTTTCATCAAAGTATTTTCTTGGTTTTATTTCAAAATATTAATTTCTAGATTTTCTTCAAACATTTGTCACCACAAATTCGACAAGGAAAATCGATCGGGACACCGTTTCCCCAATCTAAAAATTCTGAGGGTAAACATTCTTGAACCCATCCTCATTTATTTTTTTTGTATATTATTTATTATTGTTAATATTATTTTTTTTGCTATTAATATCTTGTCTATTATTTATTTTTAGCATTTCACTGTGTCAATACCACCATTAATATGTTATTTGTTGGCTTTAAATGGGTTTTCATGTTCATGTGCTAATATCATTTTTATTATTCATTGTTATCACATGTAGTTATTACTATTGTTTATTACTAATTGATTATTCTGTTTTCATACTACTCAACATTCATTATTGTTATTATTTGCATCATTACCATCCTATTATCACTATTATTATTATTACCATTATAGTGGTTGTTATTAACTTATTTTCTGTTTTTTTACATCTATTATTATTATTATTATTATTATTATTATTATTATTATTATTATTATTATTAAATATTTATGTATTTTGTGTTTATTATTAATTAATCGTTGCTATTATTATATTTATTTATATGCTGTGTATCATCTCTTTATTATTATTATTATTATTATTATTATTATTATTATTATTATTATTACTATTATTATTATTTCGTTGTCATTATTTGTCCTAGAATTGGTCATCATTATTATTCTTGCAATTATTTGTTTTATTATTATTATTATTATTATTCAATATCCTATTATTATTATTGTTATTGCTTATCACTGTTATTATCATATTTGTTCATATTATATTCACTATTATTTATTATCATTGTCCATCATAATTTTTATTATTGTTATTATCTCGCCTTCATTTGATTAATTTTTTAGCATATTTGCTAATATATTTTTAATACTAATTTTTGTATGAGTTTAACTTGAATCGAGTTATTTGGGCGTCCCCACGACTCCCCGGATGGGTCGCAACGCGTAGGCGGGCACTCCATTTTGGTGAGATCTTTTCAATCCCCTTTTGATGTGTTATGTGTTTATTTGTAAATATATATTTTTTATTCGTGCACGCGTGCGATAAAAAATCACAAAAATATTTCTACAATTAAATTAGAATTTTCAATAATAAAATTGGGACCAATGTCCCTTATTTTAGCCCAACTATAAAAACATCACAACTAAAAAACGAAGAGTCAATTTTCAATAAAATGGGATCACTCATCCCGGTTTTTCAATTCAAGCAATCAAAAATGACTCTTCGAACCCTCTTCAAATTAATACGAAGGAACCAATGTTCCTAAATTTCGAACAAACACGAAGGAACCAACGTTCCTCAAATAATGTCCTGATTTATGTATGTTCTTTTATTCTAATCTTAAGTGAGTGTTTTAAATTCAAGTTCATTTCTTTTTTGGGCCCTTGTAATTAATTCTTGGGGCAACATTATTTATCTTTTGGGATTGTATTCCGTCCCACTTACATCTTTAACCTCCTTTTATTGGGGTTGTATTCCGCCCCTATTTCTCTTGTAATTGCGTGCTTGCATGTTTATCGCTTTCATTTACCGCTTTCTCTATCTATTGCTTTATCGCTTTTATTTACTTCCTTTACGTGCTTGAAATGCGCAATTTAAATTAAATGCATTGATCGTGTGAGATGAGAGATATAATTTTAAGAAGTTAAAAACCCATTTATAATTAACCAAAGCATAAATAAGAGGGAAGTTCCGGACACCATATCTCTGGTTTGGACCAATAGAGGTGAGAAACCTTTTCCCAATTTCTTGCAAATTGGGTGGCGACTCCAAATACCTCAAAGGTGCCTTTAGGCGTCAATAGGCTAGGTTATTCTCCCCAATGTTCTATTAGGAGGGATACACCGATGATGTCTCATGGCGCCCATGATCAAAAGACGCGAACCTTCATACCTCGAATCCTAAATCGGATTCAAAGGAGGGCCCTTGCTGGGTTGACCGGGTCCGTCGCGCGTCACAGTGGCGACTCCACTGGGGACTTTGTGTTTGAGACTTCACTCCGAAAGTGCTTTGGTTAAAATTTATAATTGGGTTTTTGAAACTTAAAATTCTATCTCTTTTCGAAAATTGCATCATATCATTTTAGAGCCTTAGACTTACGCTAGTTGGTCCCTATCTTACCCCGGTGCATTCCCGAAGCACGACCCTACTTTCACTCATTGTAGGGAAGTGTTAGGGATAATCACTAGCCCAAGCCTTGTACCTTTTGGTATATCGAAATGGAGACCCGATCGGTCGTTATGCTCGTGATGAGTTAGACCCGTCGACGCAAACCATGCTTGGGTAGCCTAAAGAAAATCACCTTGGCCAAAGCCCATGTACTGACAAGTAGAAACTTCCCCTAGGCGGTATGTTCCTTAATATGATGCTTGTGACATGGGCCATCGCGTATTAAACAAAATCAAGCAAGTCAAGTGGTCTTTTATCAAAGGCTTTCATGCCCCGGTGAGCCCACCTTAACTTGATTGAATTGTCCGAATATGTAATGGCCAAAATCCATACGAATGCGCATTAGATTAAGACTGTTATGCTGCCGGTTTTTCACCGTGCACTATACGTGTCCGATGGGTTCCCTGTTAACCCTCGGATGAAGCCCACCTAGGAAAGAGACCGCACGACCCCGTGTGTGGGAGTGATAAGGTTGGAAGGATCTACCTGTCTGCATGTGGTTGTAAATGTTGCACGTCATGCTCATGCATCACATGTCATCCATGCATCATTCTAACCCCTTTGATTTTTCAGCCATCATACACCATTCACCGGGGAGGTTCTAGGGTCCTCATAGCTATCTGAAGAGTAAGCAGAATTCGAAGTGGTTGGCAGAGATCTACCGTCTTAGTCAGAGCATCCATAGACATTGGGAATGGCTGGTCCTTCGCGACAGATTGAAGAGGCCCATGTCATGATTGCCCGAGAACTAGATGAAAAGTTTGAAAAACTTGAAGGGAGGTTGTCAGCCACAATTAAGGAAAGGTTGGACGCCGCGGCACTAATTCTTCAAGCTCAAGTCACTGCAGCTACACTTAACCGATTTGAGCTAGCCACGACCAAAAAGGAGTGTGAGATGATGGCTGTAATGTCTCAATTCGCTCTTGAGCCTAGGGGCGAGACGACACCCAACTCACTGATCGAGCAAGTGGAAAGGGGGAAGGGACTAGGGCCCTTACAGCCGATGGGTCCTCTCAGTCCCGCAGACTCTAAAAAGAGATTAGCTGATCTTGAGGAGGAGATCATGAGGTCCAAGCTTGCAACTACCCGGACACCTCCCGATGGAGCCGTTACTAGCCCTGCAAGTCTCGGAATTGGTTACTATGGTGATAGCAGAGGTACAAAAAGGATGGGGAAAGCGCCAATGGTTGAGATGGCTTAGAGGCGTTACTCTAATTTAGGCAAACCTTTGTCTTGGGTCCTGGAAAGGCTGATCAAGAAGGGGGTGTTACAACCATTGCCGTCCAAGCCGGCAAAGACCTGGAGGCAGCCCGGGCACAAGGAAGGCGAGTACTGCGCCTACCACCAACACACTGGCCATATGACGGATAATTGTGCTAGGCTGAGACACCAGATTCAGGATCTAATCGATAGCAACCTGATCACAAATCCTGAATGCCGCCAGGGTAGTCACGGGAGCTTAAGTTTTACAGTGGACGATGGAGAAGGTTTTAGAGCCACAAGGACCCCGACCTTCGGAATGACTCAGAGTCACTATGCCATATTGAAAAAACCCCTGTCCAAGCACTTCGCCCATTTTATCAGTAAGGGGAAAATACAGTCAATGCCGACCCAACCTGCCAGGGGCCAAGGGCGCCCCAATCATCGAGCAGATCTGTATTGTGCCTACCATCAGCGTACCGGGCACGAGACTGACGAGTGTCGAATTCTGAGGAGGCAAATTCTACACTTAATTGATGAGGAGCTGAGAAGTGAGGAGAATGGTTCGCAAAAGTGATAATAGACTGTCGACTGCAGCGTCCGCATTGGCAAGAGAAGAAGGAAGTAGCTATTTAGATGTTCTTTTTTATTTCTGAACTATTTAATGATGACAGTTTTAATTATAGTTTTCTTGAATGAAGTGGATGGTTTTGCTATCTTGTGTGATGTTTCTTATGATTTCATTATGCATAATCATGGCACATTTACGTTTGACGTTGGTTCAACTAATGCCATTCCATTCAATCTCGGAACTTTGGGAGAACCCAAAGAAAATCTTGATAGCATCTGTTATGACTCCTGAAGTGAGACAAAAACTTGAGAGATAATAATAAAAAAAAAAAGGCCTTTGCCCGGACCTGGTATGACGTGCTGAAAATTGACAAAGGCATTCTTGAGATCAATACCACTTCCACGCGCCAACATGACGACGAACCGATTGTTGAAAGCCATTTCTTTTCACTCCCACGACATCTGGGATGCATATGGTGCCACCAAATAAGATCAAGCTTCGAAAGCTGCATCAGGAGTTAGGCGAATGAGACTTAAGACCTTCACGAAGAAAACATAACTCACCAGAATACAACTCATCAAAACCAAACAACGTGAACCCTTTCCTCTCAACCATTTGAGATGTGTACCCCAAAAATAATTATGATCGACTCTTAACCATTCAGAACCCTTATAGCCAAAATTCTTGCTAAAACTATATGCTCGACTAGATTGAGCAACAATGGTCCCATTGGTTAAGATGGAAGTGCACGTATGTGTAAAATTAAGGACTTGAGCAAAGTTTGTAAAAAAAAAAATTGGGTTGCAAAAAAAATAAAAAAAAATAAAAAATTAAAAAAAAATTAAAAAAAAAAATTTTAAAAAAAAAAATTGGATTGAATTGAAAAAAAAAATGAGAGAAGAAAAGAGAGAATTGATCAGGGGGCAAGGGAATGCTATTTGAAGAAAAGCTTCGCTCAAATCCTATTGATCTACACATGCCTGCACATTGTCATTCTTCTTAGCTACTGAAAATGATCTAAAAGGCTAACCCACAAACCATCCATCCAATCCCGGCCGTTGAAAGGCTATTCCAGGGTTCGAAGCACCAAAACTGATAAGAGTACCCCAGGTCATCCAGGCCCAACTTATCACCCTATTTCAGCCACTGAAAGGCCATTCCAGGGTTGACCCACCAAAGCCAATAAAGGCCAAACGCGAAACTTCATATTCAAACCCCAAATAAGGAACCCATCACCTCGACCAGTATGCATAAGGGCTAAGACCAAGACTTTGATACCAAGGGGAGCCACTCTCAGAAGCAGCAATCCCCCTGGCAAATGAAGATGACAGCGAATTCAACCAATGCTGAGAAACTGAAGGAGGGTCCATGGCGGAGGCTTAAAAAAAAAAAAAAAAGAGAAAATATTCAATCAAGAAAACCCGCGAGGGCTGATTGGAAACAGGAGTCTGATGCTTACAAGATCCACTCCGAGATTAGATGTAATTCTTGCATTCTGAATCCATGTTAAATGGTGATTATGTATAGAGAAATCGTGCTGAAATGCACACAGTTTTATGCAAATACATAAAGCAAAAGCAGTTTAACTCATCATTTCCTAGTTCTTTTATAAAAAGTAAAATCTAAGTGGCTACTCTACTCCTGCTCTCGCCAGCCAGATGCCTAAGTTGTCGTGTCAGGTGCCGGGCTGAGTATCCATCTTTTGCACTCACCAGTAGAAGTTACAGAATGGGTACCGAAACGGGTATGACAGTTTTCGCCGGCAGTTGGCTCCAAAGATCCTGATAGCGAGAGGTAGAGGTTGCAAAAAGGGTTCCTCCCCGGAATGATAATGGGTCCCTAGCTGGGTCCTGGGTCATCCCGAGCTGACGAGCACGTCGGGCAATGATACAGAAAGTAGCTTGACAAAGCCCGCATAGGAGAACACACCCGAAAAATCCGTCGACGATTGCATCTGATATCTCACTGAATCTAGCAATGCCCTCGTTGTTAGGGAAAATGGGAAGATGGCTAATACTGCTGCAGGAATTTGATGTGGAGTATGTCACGAGAAAGACCATCAAAGGTCGAGCAGTGGCCGAGTTTCTTGCTGACCATCCAATTGAAGGAGACCAGTTATTGTATGAATTCCCCGACAAAAACGTGGTAGCCATCACCGTGCAGAAGTGGCAGATGTATTTTGATGGGGCAGTAAATAGCAAGGGAGCCGGAACAGGAGTGATTCTAGTAACCCCAGACGGAGAGAAGCTTCCATTAGCCAAGAAACTAAGGTACAGAGCCACCAATAACGAGGCTGAGTATGAAGCCTTCATCTTTGGGTTAGAAGCACTCTCAGCCGTGGGGGCAAAAGTAGTAGAGGTCTTCGGGGACTCATCTTTAGTAATCCACCAAGTCAGGGGTGAATGGGCCATCAAGGTAGGGCGGCTGTTGCCATATGCAAAGTGCTTAAAAGAACTTAGTGGCCGGTTTGAAATTTGCACTTTTAGCTACGTGCCCCGAGATGAGAACCAATTGGCAGATGCCCTAGCTACCTTGGTATCCATGTAGGATAACCCCGAGGGAATAGCCATGAGGCATGTGCACATTTCTAGTGGAGACAAGCCATACTTTGAGACCGAACAAGTCGGGGATGTTGAAACTACTGATGGAAAGCCATGGTACTATGATGTCCTGAATTATTTGGAGAGGTCAATATTCCCGGAAGAAGCCACTGAAAAAGACCAAAGGCTAATCCGCAAACTGTCCACTCAATTCATCAGTGTAGATGGGGTGTTGTACAAAAGACAAGCCGATGGCATGCAACTCAGATGTTTAGATGGAAAAGAGGCTAAAAGGGTTATGGAAGAAACCCATGAAGGGGTCTGTGGGGCCCATATGAATGGTCTGGCCCTAGCAAAGAAAATAATGCGGCAAGGATTCTTCTGGTTGACAATGCAGTACAGCTCTAAATATGTGAAGGAGTGCCAATTAGGCCAACAATACGCTAATCTGAGACACCTTCCAGTTTCGGAGTTGTGTAACCTGGCATCTCCATGGTCGTTCGCAGCATGGGGAATTGACATTGTAGGAGAAGTACACCTGACAGCCTCCGATGGACACCGATTTATTGTGGTTGCTATCAATTATTTCACCAAATAGCTCGAGGCTGAATCCTTCAAGAAGTTGGGCGCCCGGGAAATGGCCGAGTTCATCGAGCGACATTTGATCTGTAGGTACGGGCTCCCGCATCACATCGTGTCAGATAATGGGGTACAGTTCCAAGCTGAGACTAAGAAGATGCTTAAGAAGTATGCCATCCAACACCATAAGTCCTCTCCATACCGACCACAGGACAACGGGGCAGTCGAGGCAGCTAATAAGAACATCAAGAAGATATTGGCTAAGATGGTGCAGACCTATAAAGACTGGGCCGAGAAATTGCCATTCGCACTATGGGGCATACTACCACAACCAGATCTACCAGAAAAGGCTAGCTCGCTCATTTGGGAAGAAAGTAAGAAAACACCCATTGAAGGAAGGAGACCTAGTCTTTAAACAGAAGAGGCCGGGGGTTCCGGACTTTCGAGGCAAGTTTAGGCCCACTTGGGAAGGACCCTTCATTCTGAAGAAGCTTTTGTCTAAAGGGGCTGCGATCCTGACAGATAGTGATGGGAACGAATTCAGGAAGCCAGTCAATGTCGACAGATTGAAAAGATTCCGTGGCAAAAAAAAAAATAAAAAAAAAAAGGCCGTTAGAGATGAAAACCGTGACTGGCGCTCTAAGCAAAAGTTAGGCCAAAGGGCAGGGTGAAAACCTGGCAACAGGCAGTCTGCCCTACAAAAAAATAAAATAAATAAAAGCCGCTGGATTGGGTTGGGTCCGTTCCAAGCAAAAAATAAGGCACAGGGTTATGTGAAAATCCGACAAGGACGCATTTCCCGCTAAGAAAAGCTAGTGTGAAAATCCACGAGGGACGCACTACCTTTAAAACAATGACGCTTGGAGTGATAAGGCAGCATTACCTTGGGCAACCCCTTTCAAGCAAAGACACACATCGGGCGATCCTCCCTGAAGAATTATGAGTCACAGTCCATGAAACAGGACATCGCTTACAGACGCTTGGGGACATAAGCGACCACACGGAGCCATGAGTCGCTTCAGCAAAAGTTATTGCACCTCGACCCCTAGACCACTCAGATGAATGGTGTTACCTGCATTCTGCATAACATATGCACATGCACATGCATAACTTACCCTTGCATACAAGTTTCTTTTGATCTCGCAGGAAAGTCTGGCGCCTTCACACACCGACAAGCTGGTGTTTATCAGTCGCTCAGCCGTGGTTTCACACACCGACAAGCTGGTGTTCTATCAATCGCGTTCTTCAAAGTCTGGCGCCTTCACACACCAACAAGCTGGTGTTTATCAGTCGCTCAGCCGTGGTTTCACACACCGACAAGCTGGTGTTCTATCAATCGCGTTCTTCTAAGTCTGGCGCCTTCGCACACCGACAAGCTGGTGTTTATCAGTCGTTTAGCCGTGGTTTCACACACCGACAAGCTGGTGTTCTATCAATCGCGTTCTTCAAAGTCTGGCGCCTTCACACACCGACAAGCTGGTGTTTATCAGTCGCTCAGCCGTGGTTTCACACACCGACAAGCTGGTGTTCTATCAATCGCGTTCTTCAAAGTCTGGCGCCTTCACACACCAACAAGCTGGTGTTTATCAGTCGCTCAGCCGTGGTTTCACACACCGACAAGCTGGTGTTCTATCAATCCCGTTCTTCCAAAGTCTGGCGCCTTCACACACCGACAAGCTGGTGTTTATCAGTCGCTCAGCCGTGGTTTCACACACCGACAAGCTGGTGTTCTATCAATCGCGTTCTTCAAAGTCTGGCGCCTTCACACACCGACAAGCTGGTGTTTATCAGTCGCTCAGCCGTGGTTTCACACACCGACAAGCTGGTGTTCTATCAATCGCGTTCTTCAAAGTCTGGCGCCTTCACACACCAACAAGCTGGTGTTTATCAGTCGCTCAGCCGTGGTTTCACACACCGACAAGCTGGTGTTCTATCAATCACGTTCTTCAAAGTCTGACGCCTTCAAACACCGACAAGCCGGTGTTTATCAGTCGTTCAGCCATGGTTTCACACGTCGACAAGCTGACGTTCATCAATCACGTGACCAATAATAAGCCCGTAATGCCGACAAGCTGGCAGGACCGACTTCAGAAAGCGACCGCCTCAGGTACGCGTCTCTCCCTCTCTCTTCTGAATTTTGGTTCACTTAGGCACCTAGGTTCTAAGTTCCCCAAAATTGGGGGCAACTGTAGACACCGGGTCCCGAGGCGGTCCAAGATCAGGATTACCCGATGATGAAATAGAAGACCGATTTTCGGCAAGAAATGTGAGAATCGATCGTTCCCTTGTCAAAGGTGTGTTTTTCGGAAAATAATTAAGAAAATATATATTTTTGGGGAAATTAAATTTAAGATAATAAATATATTAATTTTGTTTCAAAATTTAAAATTTAAAATAAATAAAAAAAAAAGGAGTCGCGAAGGCCGCCTGCGGCGGCGCGGGGCTGCCTGCGCGGCAGGCCGCCCCAGCGCGCAGGGGCGCCTGCGCAGCAGGCCGCCCAGCGCGCAGGGGCACCTGCGCGCGAGGCGGGGGGCTCGCCCTTGCGCGCAAGGCAGGGGGCGCCGCGCGCCCCCCCCCCCCCTGCGCGCGAGGCAGGGCCCTCGCGCGCACCCCCCTGCGCGCTAGGCAGGGGGCGCCGCGCGCCCCCCCTGCGCGCGAGGCAGCTGCCTCGCGCGACCCTCCTGCCCGAGGCAGGCTGCGCGCAGCAGCCTGCCGCGCGCGGTGCAAGGGCACCACGCGCAGGCTGCCGCGCGCCCTTGCCTCCTCCGCGCGACCTGTTTCGCCTGTCCACTTTTTTCGCTATTTTCAGTCTGATTTTCTGATTTTTCTTCAGTCTGACATTTCCGATGTTTCACCAATTTATGTTATTTTGGATTAACTAAAAATAAAGCCTCTTTTGTCCCTTGCCATTTTTGGCCAAGGCAACCTTAAATGAGGAATTTGCCCTCATTTTGGAGGAGGACGGGAGATATTGAAAAGAAAATCCTTTGGCTTTTCCTCTATTTTCTGGGCTCCAGCAACTGGTTCTTCAACTCTTAATTTCTTTTTCTTTTTCTCAAATTTTAATCTTTAATTGTTCTTCAAAAATAATCCATTTTGGGTGACTTAAGCTTGAAAAATCAATTTTCTTTGCTAAATCATCCACCAAAAATATTTTCATCAAAGTATTTTCTTGGTTTTATTTCAAAATATTAATTTCTAGATTTTCTTCAAACATTTGTCACCACAAATTCGACAAGGAAAATCGATCGGGACACCGTTTCCCCAATCTAAAAATTCTGAGGGTAAACATTCTTGAACCCATCCTCATTTATTTTTTTTGTATATTATTTATTATTGTTAATATTATTTTTTTTGCTATTAATATCTTGTCTATTATTTATTTTTAGCATTTCACTGTGTCAATACCACCATTAATATGTTATTTGTTGGCTTTAAATGGGTTTTCATGTTCATGTGCTAATATCATTTTTATTATTCATTGTTATCACATGTAGTTATTACTATTGTTTATTACTAATTGATTATTCTGTTTTCATACTACTCAACATTCATTATTGTTATTATTTGCATCATTACCATCCTATTATCACTATTATTATTATTACCATTATAGTGGTTGTTATTAACTTATTTTCTGTTTTTTTACATCTATTATTATTATTATTATTATTATTATTATTATTATTATTATTAAATATTTATGTATTTTGTGTTTATTATTAATTAATCGTTGCTATTATTATATTTATTTATATGCTGTGTATCATCTCTTTATTATTATTATTATTATTATTATTATTATTATTATTATTATTATTATTATTACTATTATTATTATTTCGTTGTCATTATTTGTCCTAGAATTGGTCATCATTATTATTCTTGCAATTATTTGTTTTATTATTATTATTATTATTATTATTCAATATCCTATTATTATTATTGTTATTGCTTATCACTGTTATTATCATATTTGTTCATATTATATTCACTATTATTTATTATCATTGTCCATCATAATTTTTATTATTGTTATTATCTCGCCTTCATTTGATTAATTTTTTAGCATATTTGCTAATATATTTTTAATACTAATTTTTGTATGAGTTTAACTTGAATCGAGTTATTTGGGCGTCCCCGCGACTCCCCGGATGGGTCGCAACGCGTAGGCGGGCACTCCATTTTGGTGAGATCTTTTCAATCCCCTTTTGATGTGTTATGTGTTTATTTGTAAATATATATTTTTTATTCGTGCACGCGTGCGATAAAAAATCACAAAAATATTTCTACAATTAAATTAGAATTTTCAATAATAAAATTGGGACCAATGTCCCTTATTTTAGCCCAACTATAAAAACATCACAACTAAAAAACGAAGAGTCAATTTTCAATAAAATGGGATCACTCATCCCGGTTTTTCAATTCAAGCAATCAAAATTGACTCTTCGAACCCTCTTCAAATTAATACGAAGGAACCAATGTTCCTAAATTTCGAACAAACACGAAGGAACCAACGTTCCTCAAATAATGTCCCGATTTATGTATGTTCTTTTATTCTAATCTTAAGTGAGTGTTTTAAATTCAAGTTCATTTCTTTTTTGGGCCCTTGTAATTAATTCTTGGGGCAACATTATTTATCTTTTGGGATTGTATTCCGTCCCACTTACATCTTTAACCTCCTTTTATTGGGGTTGTATTCCGCCCCTATTTCTCTTGTAATTGCGTGCTTGCATGTTTATCGCTTTCATTTACCGCTTTCTCTATCTATTGCTTTATCGCTTTTATTTACTTCCTTTACGTGCTTGAAATGCGCAATTTAAATTAAATGCATTGATCGTGTGAGATGAGAGATATAATTTTAAGAAGTTAAAAACCCATTTATAATTAACCAAAGCATAAATAAGAGGGAAGTTCCGGACACCATATCTCTGGTTTGGACCAATAGAGGTGAGAAACCTTTTCCCAATTTCTTGCAAATTGGGTGGCGACTCCAAATACCTCAAAGGTGCCTTTAGGCGTCAATAGGCTAGGTTATTCTCCCCAATGTTCTATTGGGAGGGATACACCGATGATGTCTCATGGCGCCCATGATCAAAAGACGCGAACCTTCATACCTCGAATCCTAAATCGGATTCAAAGGAGGGCCCTTGCTGGGTTGACCCGGGTTCGTCGCGCGTCACAGCGCCCGTTCCCTAACGACAGACTAGCTCAGCTAATCTTAGTTAGAGAAGGTCGCACAAACACACAGGACACATGCGGAAACTGAATAATAAAATTTCATCACACACTACCTTAATTCATGCATCACATGCCAACTACTATTATTCACACGCCTTAGCTATTCATATGACACACATACATGTGGGAGGTTACATCCATGATTACTACATTATTACATGCCTTTACATATTCAAAATACATATTAACCATATAAAACTTATACAAAAGTTCCAAATAACAACCCCCATACCTACACTATACACTTCCTATTGTTGACCGTACCAAAATGCGGGGGACGTCCTTCAGTCACCTCTCGTTCGTACCTGCACGGATTAGAGTAAATCCATGCTAAGCGATAACGCTTAGTGGGGAACTCATATATATAGCAATTAATTAGCACACCTCAGAAACATCATACATTACATGCTAGTAGACATGCCCGAACATTCATTATTAAAGCACGTACAATTTCAAGCATAGTTTTATCCATTACTATATTCAATCATAAAGCATCAATCACTTATTTACATATCCATACCACATACTTCCTTGTATCACAGTCACTTCCATTTATTATTTAATTAATCAGTTAGCCTGCAATTCAATGGCGCGGATAACGGGTAACGCATCGGTACCTCCTAGGTACCCAGAATCTCATCGAGATCACTTTTACACATTAGTACCTTCTGGTACTTTTCATCATTCCACAATTAACTGAATCCAGCAAGGATAATCGCATTCTGATTCCCATGGAATCAGACACATTTAACGCATGGGGCTGCAGCACTGAACCCTATAGGCATGCCTAACTATCCACTACTTGACTCGCAGGCTTAAGTTATTGACAAATTATTCAATTCACTTTTCCCTTTACACATTTGCATTAGCACATAGCTAACATTTCACTTGCATATTCAGTATGCTTTCAAATTCAATCTTCTCATATAATATTTACATAACTGATCATATTCAGAAATCACCATGTTTGTATGCATTTGTAGATCACTTAACACACATACAATACTTACTCATGTTGTCCTTTATTTCAGCTCAAAGCCTTGCCGTTTGAATGGCCAAACACATTAGGATCATATTGCCAAAGCAGGGTGGGTCACGGTCATAATGGATTTCATTGTCACCGTGACATATTGAAGTCCAAAACAGAATGCAAATTGGGGACATGTCATGGTCACAATCAATTTCATTGTCACCGTGATGTGTTCCCAACTCTCGGCAGAATACAACCTGAGGGTATGTCACGGTCACAATGAATCTCATTGTCACCGTGACATATTCTCATTTGCAAAACAGAATGCCTTCCTGGGTAGGTCACGGTCACAATGAATTCCATTGTCACCGTGACATACCAAATTCCACTAGGCAGAATTGAACTCAGCATATGTCACGGTCACAATCAATTTCATTGTCACCGTGACCTATGCAAAAATACCAAAAACACAGCTGTGTTTATCACTAGCATGGCTGTGCTTTTTCAGTCCAATTCTCCTTTTACGCCTAGACTTCAAATCTCCTTCTTATTTGTTTGGCAATCAACCCAAATACAACAACCACACAATCAATAATACATACCTGATTTTCCCTTCTTGTTTGGCATTCAATAATAGTACAAATCATAATCATTCTCAAGCACTTTATCACAATCATATTGCTACTATAATCATACAATTTAGCATCACATAATTCATGCTCAAACTTCAATTTCACATATCTTGCAATTCATTTCAAAACTCTATTTAACCAACACTAATCACATAATCACACAATTAGGGTTTATTCCCAAACCTCGTCGCCTCAGCTCCTAATTACGATGGACGCTCGGTTCTCCAATTACAGCTTTTCCCTTATCTCTTTTCACTGCTTCAGCTAGCAAAACCAACACAAATTCCAGAATTGGACACAATCCATCAATCCTCACTCCAAACCAAATCAAAACCAAGAAGAAGAGTAGAAGATGAGAATAAGCACACTTAACCACTTACCTCTTAGGTTTAACCCTTAATTCATGAGCAACTAAACATTAATATGCTTACTCTTCCTTAGCACTCACTCTCACGCAAGAAGAAAAGAGAAGAACACAGAAATTACTAGGTTACCCAAATGAAACCCTTCTCTTTCCTTAACCCACTCTTGCATGCAAAGGTGTAGGTGGCACACCCTCACTAAGCCACACGGAAACCACTCACCAAAATCTGCCTCCACTATCCAATTTCTTACATTATTATATTCCTAATTAAAGCATCATTAAACAACTAATCAACCATTAGCTTAATGTGACTCAATTACTCATTAGCCACTAAACAATTCCTCTTTCTTCAATTAAGTCCAATCCTACACTTCAATTACACTTCACCCCAATTAGACCAAATACGACTAGGGTACAATTCCGGCCATGACAATATATATATGGGATATAAGTAGTGAATGTGTGATTGAAGTAATTTCCTAACAATATTATATGATTCATGCATTGATAATAAATATTATTAGAATGTAATAGTATGCAAGATATCTATGATGCTATTATGGTTCATGTGGATATTTGAGTGATTATATAATGTGATAATGATAAATGTTATTTAATGCTTTTAGCTTATGAATTCCTCTTTTAAATGGAGACCTATAATGTGGCAAACCGGGTAAGTAAGTATTTATATAAATGTTCAAATAGTTGCTATGAATGATATGATAAAGTGTGTGTGGAATAACATTTTGTTCTGGGCAGTGGGCATGTCACGGTGTCAACCTAATGGGTTACCACCGTGAGGTACCCCATTAGTGCATTCTGTTTTGGGGGTCTGGGTATGTCACGGTGACAACCAAATGGGTTAACACCGTGAGGTACCCCAGACCTGCTTTCTGCCGAGATCCCTGGGTATGTCACGGTGGCAACCAATCTGATTACCACCGTGACCTACCCTATTTTTGCAATAAAATCTTATTTGTTTCACACGTTTTTAAGATGTTAAATTATGGATTTTTGCACGCATTGTCTTTTAATATGAACTGTATATTAGTGAGATGGATGATATTTGCATGTACTGATTAATCAAAGTATGTGGATTCTTTATTGGTTATAATTGAACTATGGACGTTAACTGTGTAATTTAACCTGCGAGTCAACTAAGTGGATAGTTAGGCATGCCTAATAGAGTCTTGTTAGCTGCAGCACCTTTGGATGTTTGGACCCTGATCTGGTCCCTGTTTGGTTCCTCGCAAACACTTTAATGTGTTTGGATCTTGAATAAGATCCCCTAATGTGAAAGTGTTTCGAATGAGAATTAATGACATTGCAATTCAATTCGTACCCGTAAGGTGCGACCGTTCATACCAATAAGGTACTGTCAGATAAAGTTTATGTGATTACTTCGATTCGTACCCGTAAAGTGCACCAGTTTGTGCCAGCAAGGCACTGTCAGATTACTCGTTCTCCACTATTTTGAGTCAGCAGGTATTTTGGTTTGCTTTGTCTGATATGAATATGAGAATATGTTATCCGAATGTGTAAGATTTCAGTCATGTGAATCAGATATGAATTCGAAGGTGATTATAAATCTCTGAATGGGTTAAATGTGACTCAAACATGCCTATTGTGTGCGATTATTCATATATATATATATATATATATCGTATTGTGACTGCATTTGAATATAATCGATTGTGGTTATAAGCATGTGAATTAGTATGTATTCGAATGTGATTTTATACTGTTAACTATTATGGATTAGCATGTGAACTAGTTTGCGTGAAAATGAGACATTGACTATTGAATGATTATATGTGAATGTGGATATGATCCTCTAAACGCATGGCTTTTATATGCAAGTATAATATTATATGTGTTATGAATGTCCGCATATGCCATTTGCATGTTTTACGCCTTGGCGACCATTGTTAATGGCCGCCCATATTTCTTGTGTGTTTCCCCACTAAGCGTTATCGCTTAGCGCGGGTTCTTTTCCCGTGCAGGTGGCAGGTTTGGCTCGGTGCGAGTCGCGCATCTACAGGGTCGGCCACATAGGAGTTAGAAGTGTTGTTATTCTGTTTCAGCTCCTGTTTTCGGATTCTGTAATTTTATAGCCTTTTCTTATGTATATGTAATTTTATGTAAGATTCTGAATGTAATATTTGGGCTATGTTAAGGTTATTATATTTTTGGTAATAAGTTATTCCTTTGTTTTATATTTTGCCTTATGCTTCCACTGAATAATTATATGTATGCAGGTTATATGTTTCCTCTTAGTGCTTATGTGTGTGTGAGCTAATGCATGACCAGTTGTGCCCTTAAGGTAAGTTTTTAATTTTCCCCACGCTTTTGTATGAATGTATACTTCCGCTTAGTGCATGTGCACATGTGTGTAAGTGAACGTCGGTAGAACTCTCCGGCATCCTTCCAATGGGGACGTAGGGAGTGTTACATTTAGTGGTATCAGAGCGCCGGTTTGGCGGTTCTGGTTGCCTTGTTTGTTATGTGTTGAGTCTTTGCGTGAGAGTCGGTTTCGTGTCGTGGCCTAATGCAAATGTGTCTTGCTTTGTGTCGTGTCTAGATGGAGTCTGATTTTAGTGAGGATGTGGCGAGGCAACAGAAAGTGTGAACCCAATTAGTGCTGATCAAAGTGTTTCGTTTCTGAGCATCCTTTGGTTGGAATTCTGGTCCTGTTTCTAATGATAGAACATTAGTGCAAGGACTGATTCGGATTTTGGATAGGCTGACTGCTCCTAGGATTTCTCAAGGTTTTGTTCAGAGTGTACCTCAGTAAAGAAAGGTGTTGAGTAAGAGGCTAGTGGGAAAGAAAAAAAAATTGAGGACCTCCGATGTGTCAACAATGTCAGAAGCAACATTGAGACAAGTGTAAGAAATGTAAGAAGAATTGGATACCATCAGTAAGTGGATGAGTATTTGGATCTTGTAAGGTTTTGGTAGTACTCTATATGCCTGTCAGCTATCTCCAGAAAAGTGTTTGAATGAAAGCATATTGAATCATGGGGATGGGATAAAGTGCATCACTATAGCATCAATTGCATTACCTCAGCATCACTCTGCATACATGAGTCATCGCATTTTCATTGCATCATTGTCCCTTTGACCATACACGAAAATCATTTTCATATGTGTTTGATTGAGAGAAAGCTGATAGGGTGTATATGTACTATTTGATATTAAGATTAACGGTAAGAATAACGAGCTCAGCAATCGTTTAGGAAAGTGTTCTGTGTTTGGTTAAAGATTGAGCAGAAAGAGTATTTTGGGATCTTTTACAAGTGAAGGTAAAAAGGATTTTAGAGTTTGACAGGAGTCACTACAAGAAATTTGACTTTTTGTGACGAATTTTTTACTGACACATAAAATTTTGTCACTAATTGTAACTTACAACGACGAATTTTTTAAAACGTCACCATACTATTTGTTACTGTGACTATCTTACGTCATTTTATGTTTTAATTATCGTCACTAAAAGATTAATTTGGTGACGAAAAAATATATTTCGTCATGATTTATTTAGGAGGGATAATTTCCCACCATTTTTTTGGAGGGAAAAAATTTAATGACAAAATAATAACTTATTGCAACGTATATAATCGTCACAAAATATTTATTTTTCGTGACGAATTATTTTTGTCATAATTAAATAAATTAGTGACGAATTATTTTTGTCATAATTAAATAAATTAGTGATAATAAAATCATTTCGTCACGAATAACATATCGGCATAAAAAATTATTATATTTATGACAAATAAATATATCACAAAAAATGAATATACTGTGACGAGATACAATTTCGTCACCTTTAATATGAAGGAAAAATTTCTAACCTTTTTTGGTCTATTTTGGGTCCGCAAGCTGGCAAATTCACCCTGCAGATCACCCACTTTTCTTGTGAAAATATCATGGCATAAAATAAGTTATATTAATTGTTTGAATTTTATAAAAATTCGACAAGTGTATTGAAATATTGAGAAGATGTTGTTACTTGTTATATTATTATTACCATCGGCATGATCATTTATTTATTCTACTTGACTATATGTGACCTTATAAATAGAATGCTAATTTCTATAATATTCGTAGATTTAATATTTATATTTTCATTTTTTTAATTACATTGAGCGGGGGCTGATCTTTGAATTTTAAATCGATTAGAAAAATAGTACGTTTGAATTACATATGATTTTCTTTTAATAGATATTACAATTGTAACGCCCCAAAATTTTCGGTGTTTTTATTAATAGCTTGACGTGCTAAATATTTATCAAAAGTTAAATTTTGGCGCATAAGAGGTCGAATTTCTTCTTAAAGCTACTCAACATAATTATTGAAATAAATTATTAGACAAATATATGTATAAACATAGAGGTATGTTTACATGTAATTGGATTAGAAAATATTAATTAAAGAATAAAGGGTATATAGACAAATAAAATAAGAGAAGGTAAGGGAATAGAAAGGAGAGAGACAGAACACGGTGAAGGAAAAGAAAGAGACCAGAGAAGGAGAGAAGGAAAGAGAGAGGGAGAGAGGGACGGCGGAGCAGCGGCGGAAGGTGGCGAGCGGTTGGTGGCATCGTGGGCAAGCAGCGCCGTTGCCGATCACGGCGATTTCTCGTCGTCGTGGTGTCGTTGATCCAGGAAGCGGGAGAAAAAGACTAAAGCTTCTTCAGTGTGTTCCGGCCAGCTCCGGCAACGATCGGCGACATGAGTGGTGCAACTGGACTCACGGCAGCCAAACGAAGCTTCCGGTGGCCGTGGATCTTCCTAAATCACCGGCGATGAGCAGATCGGAGAGGGAGCAGACCGAAGCTTTCGGCGTCAATTCCGGCGAAATGAACGATCTTCACGGCGCGTGACCACCGGAAAAGCAACCCCGGCGCTCCAAGCTTCCTCCTGTTGATTTCGGTGTCTTCGGTGGAGCTCCGACGATGGTAAAATGAGCCAAAAATATCAGAAAAATCGGTTAGTGGCCACCAAACTTACCTTTTCCAAAAGATTTATTTATAAATTAAATTGTTAAGGTACGATTTATATTTACAGTATATGCATGGTTAAGGTTTATTGAATTGATTGATAAATTTTCTGTGTTAATTGAGCAATTAGTTGGAGTAAATCAAATCTACCTTTCCATATGATTTTATATAAGATAACCATGCTATGGAATTTTTGTGTTATGTGTACTGAAGTTTAATGTCTAATTGGCAAATTATGTATATTAGGGAATGCTGATATATGGTTCTGGTTTTATTTGCTATTAAATAACTCCTTTAGCTTATTGACAATTAGATATTGAAAATTGATAAGTTATTACGGTGTAGCTATTTCTACCATTAAAACGAAATTGTAAAGTTATTTTGTTAGCTTGTTGAACTTGCATGTTAGCTAACATTACACAAATGTAAAATGATAAATTAAAGTGAAATTAGAAGAGTATGATGAACTTGTCTCTTTGTGACCCTCACGGCTTGGTTAGGAAGACGAGTTAACCTGGTTTGTTTAAATTCTAAATGTGCTGACAATTTCACATGTTAAATAAAAATGAGAATGGTTAATGGTAGTTAATTGAATTAAAAGAATTAGCTTAAAAAGGATGCAAATGAACTATCCAGGATGGCTTAGTAACAAAGGGTATATTTGTTGTTCCTCATATATATATATATGAAATTGAAATAGGCGTTAATTAATGGACAATGGGGGCTGTTCACATAATTTAAAAAAAAAACTTTCATTCATAAAAATCAGTAAAAAATTAGGTTTTACAATAGTAAAAATGTATCGACTTATTGAAAAATTATTTATAGTGATAGATGATGTATTATCATAGTATCTTTGTATTTTGTAAAATTGATGTAAATAGTGAGTGATGATATTGTGAATTATTATATGAGTTGTGAATGGACTTAAATTGGTGGATGGGCAAAATTGTGTTGGAGTTTGAATTGGAGTAGGATGGATGAAAATGTATTTGATTATAGAAGTGTTAAGACTTTCTGTTTACAGGGGGATACGCAATATTATAGGGAAAATTTTGCCGAAATTTCGGTAGAATTTAAGTAGCCTATTTTAGAATGATTGTATGAATAGTAAGATTTAATAGTTATAAAACAGTTGGAAAAAAAAATTACCCGGATTTTTGCAATAATTGTAAAAGTAGTATAAGACAATTAAGTTATTATTTATCATTTAAGGGTGTTACAACAATAGTTTTAACAGTTATATTTTTTTTAAAAAAAAGAACAGTATGCTAGTTTAGATTCGAATAGGAGTTTTTAGATTGGAATTTTTCCATCACTTATAAAAAAAAAGTCTTAATAGTTTTATCATTTATGTAAACAGAATTTGCATTGTATTATAGAGCCAGAATGGAATTAGATAGTAAGTGAATGAATTAGAGAAATTAAGTGTAGTTAATAAATAATGAGTATAGTTAAGTATACCTGAAGATAATTATAATAATAAAATTAATTAAATTGTTAAGAAAATCAGAGTTTCTGGTCATAAACAAATTAATTGGGTTATACACCTTTAAAAGGGGAAATTTATAAACAGAATTGGACTAGTGAAATGTAGTGAATACTTGTATAAACAATAATATATATAATTAGTAAGATATGAAATAAACTTAGTTTGATGAAATAAAATGAAGGTGGTTCGGAATGGGAAGAAAAAAGTGGTGTCCGAATGTATACTTGTATATACGAGGTATATTATGATTGTTAAGGCATTTTAATTGTATATATATGTGATTAATGGCATGTTGTGAAGATAAATTAGTGAAATGTGGTAAATAAATGGAGTGGTATGAGATAATGATAACTTGTGTCACTGGGATTATTTCTGACATTATGGATCGAAATATATATCGATTTTAATAGTCTCAACATGAATTGAACGGAGAACCATGTGGTAGGATTGATCTTTATAAGCAAACCCATTATTCAATTCGAAAAGGTTGGTCATCTCAACAAGCAGCCGAAAATTGGATAAGTAATTAATATACAAGTTTTGTAATGTAATTAGTTTGTTTTGAGACTTACATAAATTCTATTTTCTTTTAATTTCTTGTATTTGATTTTGAAACTCTTTGACTTGCTTGGTATCTCATGTTTTAGTGGTTTTTAATTTTGCAGTTCTTTAATTTAGGTTCATTCCAAACTGTTCAATTGATAGCGACGTTTATGAATTTTCAGGTAACAAGTGTAACTTCTCTTTTATTTACGTCAATGCGATACTTGTGCATTTATTTTTAGCTGATAGTTTTGATGTATTAATATTATACCTTTGTATTTTGTATAATTGAATTGAGTACTGAAATTGGATGATATAAGTATATTATAATATATGGTATGTGAGATTGGATCTAAATTGGAGGATGGGCAAACTTGTGTTGGAGTTTGAATTGAAGTGGGTGGAATAAATATATGATTATTTGAAGTGTAAAGATTTTATTGATTACAGGGGGATAGGCAATATTATAGAGGGAATTCTGCTGAAATTTCGGTAGAATTAAGTGACATATTTGTATTTTGATTGAATGAATAGTAAAACTAAATAGTTATAGGGCAGATGGGTATAGTGAAAGGATAAAAAAAAATAATTACCTGAATTTCGCAATAATTTGAAGAGTAGTTTAAGAAAATCAAGTAATCAGTATCGTTGGAATCGTAATGTGTATAAATGAAGGGTGTTACAGGATTGAGTTTTTTTTATCTAATATAAGATTTTTTTTTTGCAGGAGCAGAATGCAAATTTTGAAGTTTCAACAGATTTTATTTCTTGAATAGGATGCAAATTTAATTTTTTGTATTAGACAGTATGTTTTTTTTAATTAACCTTTTATTTGAATAAATACATTATATTATATTTTTTTTAGAAATTTAATTGATTGTATGACATTAAATTTAAAATGTGTCATTTTTAATACAATGCATATATGATAAGTATATTTGTCATAATTTGTCGACTTGTTAGTTCATAAATAACGGTATAATGTTTATAATTACGATATTAATATTGTAATAAAAAAAATATAATTTAATGACAATAAAAAATTGTCACTAAAACTATTTTTTGTGACAATTATTTTTATCCCTATTTATATCACTAAAATGTAACGTAATATGACGATTTATATTCATCATTAATATACATTAATTTAATGACGAAATTATTTTTCATCACTTAAAGTATTAGATTTAGTGACGAAATTAAATATTTTATAACGAAAATTATATTTATTTATGATGATAATTACGTAACCAATACTTAATGGTTTTAACAAGAAACAGAGTTTCGTCATTAAAAATATTTAATTTCGTGACGAATTTTAAATTTGTCATAAAAAATACCAATTTTTAGTGACGATAAACAATATAATGTGACGAAATATAATTTTATTTATGACATAATTTTTGTCATGAAAAGTAAGAACTAAAGATGATGATAATTATTTTTGTCACAAAAAATATACTTACGGTGACAAAAAAGTAAATCGTCACGTAAACTTTTATGTTACGTGCCTACCGTTACGTTCTCTGTGAAGATAAAAAATCGTCACCTTATCTTTTCAGCGACGAAAAATGAATTTTTCATGACAATTTTTTGCATCACAAAAAGTCAAATTTCTTGTAGTGAGTGTTATTGGTAAGGAGAAACGTAGATATGACGTACATCTTTTAAGTATTGAAGGATTTATGTAGCAATCGGCGAAAGTTAGTTGGTTTATGTGTAAAGCGTTTGGGCTTTGATTTCAGTCGGGCATTTGAGTAATGATTGTTCTGATAAATGTGTTTGATTCGAATATAAGAAAGTGATTTAAGAGTACAATGATGGCAATAAATGTAAGCGAGTGAGTAGTTGAGAGTGAAGTGTATGAGTTTGTTGGTGACATGGAATGTAATGCTGGGAATTCTTTTCGGTGTAAGTGAATTTCAAAGACGAAATTCTGTTAGGAGGGAAGAGTTGTCACACCCCAAATTGGGCCTAGTCGGAATCGGCTAGCTAAATCGGATAAGTGAAGGGTATTTTCATAATTTGTGTAAGAGGAAAATTTGGATATTAAGGAATTATTTGCTAAGTAATTAATTAATAAGTTTAGTGGAGGAATTTTATGGTGTGCTTGTGGTGCATGGAAGTAGGATATAAGTGGGTTAAGAGGTTTTATAGTGTGGGTTTGTAGGTATGGTGCCTTGGATGTAAGTGGGTTTTTAAGAAATGTTATGGTGTGAGTTGAGTATGGTGCCATGGAGATATTATTATAAGAGTTGTTTAGGTGTGTTTTGTGTATGGTAACTAGAGCAAATATGTTGAAGATGGGATGATGGAACCATTAGGATGGTGACACATGGCATGGGGTTGGTGAGCATTAATTGGAAAAGGGAAGAGAGAGGTAGGGAGGGCAGAAATTTGTGAAGCTTCCCGTGGAAGTTACCCTCATTTCCTTGCTTCCATTTTTCCGTCCCTCTCTTTCTCTCTTACTCCCATTCTCTGCTTCCATCTCCTCTTCCTTGTGTTTTCTTGAGCCTTGAGTTGGAATCCTGAGTTTTGAGTGGGAATAAAGAGGTAAGATCTTGGATTTTTATGGCTTCTTCTTCTTCTTGTTCTTCTCCTGCGTTTTATGGGTTTTGATTGTGGTTCTCATGGTTTGATTTTGTGTTTTGGCTGGGTTTTGTGCAAGAATCGGAAGAAGGAAGAAACAGGAAAGGGAAAGAGAAGGTGAGATCGTGAAAGAGCCGAAGTGAAGTTTCAATTCAAGGTTTGGGAGTTGTGTTTTTTAGTGTGTGAGTTTGGGAAACTCTCTATTATGTATATGAATTTTAGTATATTCATGTGTGATATAAGTTTCTTGAATGTGTTGTTGATGATATATGATGATGGTAGTGAGTGTTGGTTTAAATTGTTCATTTGTGCATGTGAATAGGATTTTGGGTGAAAAACTGGGTTAGAATGCACTTGACCTTTCTTCGGTTTTAAGCTGTATTGGAGTTGTAGAACTCTAAATGGTATGAAACCAGGTTCCGTTGGAAAGATAAGATATATTCCTACAAATTTGTCAGAAATAGTCTTGAGCTAATTTTGACTCTAAGTGTCTCAAAAGTAGTCATGAAGTAGAGCTATCTTCTCTGGCCGGGTTTAGGGGAGCACTATAGGTAGTTTTGATCATATATGAAGTTATAGATGTCCAATTGATCTGAAATTTGCTGCATTTGAAATTTAACATCTTAGGTAACAAATGTTAAGAGGAAATTTTTCCTAAAAATGTAGTTTAGATGCCCGTTTAGGCTGAACAAAAATGAGTTGTGAAGCAGTCTTGAATTCTAGCTTATGTTTTGCAAATTTTTGGTAGGTCACGATGGTAACCAAATTCATTACCACCGTGACATATGAAAATGCTAGGTAGAATGCTTAGTTTGGACCTCATGGTGGTAACCAAATTCATTACCACCGTGACCCCTTCTGTCTTGACCATTTTAGGTGTTTTTCTTCCCGAATTGAACCCGTATTGCACCAGAACTTTCTAGGATCTATCCGATGTATGTTTAGGACTATTAAATGAGTATAAGAATAGTTATCACTTGGAAAATAAACATGATTAGGATTAAGATTAAGATTAATAGCAAATTAATGAAGTAATGATGTGTAATTGTATATATTAGAATCAAGTCAAGTTTAATGACATTATTGAGCATCATAATACTTCAATCTATATAAACGTGTATAATATGAACAAGTATGCATAGGTATGAAGTAAGATCTACGTTATATACGCATGAAATGAGTTTGCTCAATGATATATATATATATAGGATATGAGTAGTGAATGTGTGATTGAAGTAATTACCTAACAATATTATATGATGCATGCATTGATAATAAATATTATTAGAATGTAATAGTATGCAAGATATCTATGATGCTATTATGGTTCATGTGGATATTTGAGTGACTATATAATATGATAATGATATGATTTAATGCTTTTAGCTTATGAATTCCTCTTTCAAATAGAGACCCATAATGTGGCAAACCGGCTAAGTAAGTATTTATATAAATGTTCAAATAGTTGCTATGAATGATATGATAAAGTGTGTGTGGAAAAATATTTTGTTCTGGGCAGTGGGTATGTCATGGTGTCAACCTAATGGGTTACCACCATGAGGTACCCCATTAGTACATTCTGTTTTGGGGGTCTGGGTATATCACGGTGACAACCAAATGGGTTACCACCGTGAGGTACCCCAGACCTGCTTTCTGCTGAGATCCCTGGGTATGTCACGGTGGCAACCAATCTGATTACCACCGTGACCTACCCTATTTTTGCAATAAAATCTTATTTGTTTCACGCGTATTTAAGATGTTAAATTATGGATTTTTTGCACGCATTGTCTTTTAATATGAACTGTATATTAGTGAGATGGATGATATTTGCATGTACTGATTAATCAAAGTATGTGGATTCTTTATTAGTTATAATTGAACTATGGACGTTAACTGTGTAATTTAACCCGCGAGTCAACTAAGTGGATAGTTAGGCATGCCTAATAGAGTCTCGTTAGCTGCAACACCTTTGGATGTATGGTCCCTGATCAGGTCCCTGTTTGGTTCCTCGGGAACCCTTTAATGTGTTTGGATCTGGATTAAGATCCCCTAATGTGAAAGTGTTTTGAATGAGAATTAATGACGTTGCTATTCGATTCGTACCCGTAAGGTGCGCCCGTTCGTACCAATAAGGTACTGTCAGTTAAAGTTTATGTGATTACTTTGATTCGTACCCTTAAGGTGCGCCCGTTCGTGCTAGCAAGGCACTGTCAGATTATTCGTTATCCACTATTTTGAGTCAGCAGGTATTTTGGTTTGCTTTGTCTGATATGAATATGAGAATATGTTATCCGAATGTGTAAGATTTTAGTCATGTGAATCAGATATGAATTCGAAGGTGATTATGAATCTCTGAATGGGTTAAATGTGACTCAAACATGCCTATTGTGTGCGATTATTCATATATATATATATATCGTATTGTGACTGCATTTGAATATAATCGATTGTGGTTATAAGCATGTGAATTAGTATGTA
The DNA here is from genome assembly GCA_947683425.1 of Excoecaria cochinchinensis. Taxonomy (NCBI): domain Eukaryota; kingdom Viridiplantae; phylum Streptophyta; class Magnoliopsida; order Malpighiales; family Euphorbiaceae; genus Excoecaria; species Excoecaria cochinchinensis. The sequence continues at coordinate 2,737,980 of CANTUQ010000158.1, forward strand.
TTCGAATGTGATTTTATACTGTTAACTATTATGGATTAGCATGTGAACTAGTTTGCGTGAAAATGCGACATTGACTATTGAATGATAATATGTGAATGTGGATATGATCCTCTAAACGCACGGCTTTTATATGCAAGTATAATATTATATGTGTTATGAATGTCCGCATATGCCATTTGCATGTGTTACGCCTTGGCGACCATTGTTAATGGCCGCCCATATTTCTTGTGTGTTTCCCCACTAAGAGTTATCGCTTAGCACGGGTTCTTTTCCCGTGCAGGTGGCAGGTTTGGTTCGGTGCGAGTCGCGCGTCTGCAGGGTCGGCCACATAGGAGTTAGAAGTGTTGTTATTCTGTTTCAGCTCCTGTTTTCGGATTCTGTAATTTTGTAGCCTTTTCTTATGTATACTTAATTATATGTAAGATTCTTTATGTAATATTTGGGCTATGTTAAGGTTATTATATTTTTGGTATTAAGTTATTCCTTTGTTTTATGTTTTGCCTTATGCTTCCGCTGAATAATTATATGTATGCATGTTATATGTTTCCTCTTAGTGCTTATGTGTGTGTGAGCTAATGCATGACCAGTTGTGCCCTTCAGGTAAGTTTTTAATTTTCCCCGCGCTTTTGTATGAATGTATGCTTCCGCTTAGTGCATGTGCGCATGTGTGTAAGTGAACGTCGGTAGCAATCTCCGGCGTCCTTCCAATGAGGACGTAGGGGGTGTTACACTCTCGCCTCGTGGCGCCTAGGACTGTGCAAGTTTGAGCCTTTTTACGAGACACAAGAGGGGTCTTGGAGGCCTTATCCCAATAGAACATTGAGATGGCCCTCTCGTCTCGTTGAACCCAAAGACCAGAGATGGTTCGGGACTTCCCATTTATTCATACCTTGGTTAGGTTTATAGTTGAGTTTTGAGTTTATCGTTTCATCCCATTTCTCATTCAATTTAATACAGTTAGATTAAAGCGCAAATTGTCCATTCAGGGAAAGCAACAAATAAATAAAGCATAATTAAAGTAAAGTGCATGAAAATAAATTACAATAAAACTAGGGGCGGAATACAACCTCCATTGTAAATAAAATACAAATCATACATAAAACAGGCTATTTGTTAAAGATGAGGACATTGGTCCTCGCATGCATATTTATTATAAAATAATTTTGATATGATAATTTTTATTTTGGATGGAGAAAATTGGGACATTGTTCCCATTTTTTTTAGGAAAGATTCCAAGTTAAATAATAAAAATGCTTTTGAGATTTTCTTTTTAGCGTCCCTAAAATAAAAAATTTTATAAGAAAATTACATGGTAGAATAAATAAAAAAGCCAAATAAATGAAATATTACAAATAAAGCAAATAAATATTTAACCCAAACGAGACTTCTGGATCTCCTCTGGTGCTCGCAAAAATGCCCAAGTAAAGAAAATAAGTTTTGACATAAAAAAAACACAAATGAAATAATGTTAGTAATTAAATCAATAAAATCAACTAAACATATAAAATAATGAATAACAAATTAAGATAAAATAAGATGAGATGAAGGATGATAAATGAATTAACATGTTAACAAATCAAAATAAATAAAAATATGCATTAAATGATAAAAGAAAAAAATGATTTGATTAAAATAAATAAAACATGTAAATAATAATAATAATAATAATAATAATAATAATAATAATAATAATAATAATAATAATAATAATAATAATAATAATAATAATAATGAACAATGACAATAAACAAATAAAAGAATAAACAATAAATATATAACAATAACAATGAAAAAGAATGATAAAAAGTAATGAATAAAGGAATGATGAAAATAATTAAATAAATGACATGATTAATTAATGTTATCCCGATTAACATAAAACATTTACAAGGCAAAAAGATCAATCAAAATGAATTAATTAATTACATGTTAAAAATAATGAAGAATCAATATTTACATGAACAAAAATGGTACATAAACATATTAATTGAGACAAATATAAAAAAAATAGAACAAATAAATAAATGAAAATAATAATAATATACATGTTAATCAATTAAATATAAAAAAAAATAGCAAAAATAAAAATATTTAAGCCCATAAGGTTTACCCTCAGAGTTTCGAATTCGATGAAAGTAAAAATGATGATTGATTTTCTTGTTCTTGATTTGCAAGATTAGAATTGAATAATAAAAATGTTGGAATTTTATTCCAAGGAAAAATATACTTGAAAAAAAGGATAGAAGAAAATCAACAATTTTTTAAGAACAAAAAATTAATTTCTTTGCCTAAAAAATGATTTTTCTTGATAAAAATATTCTCATGAACAAACAATTATTTTGTTTGTTCCAAGAAAAAAACCATTTATGAGAAAAAAAATTGTTTTTTAGAAAATTAAATGAAAAATTAGATTTTAAGAACAAACAATCATTTTGTTTGTCTCAAAACCAATTTTTCATTAAAAAAGGGATTCAAAATAAAAAAAAAAAACCTTGAAAAAAGTTTAATTGAAAACAAATAACAAGTTAAAAAAATGAATTTTGAGAACAAATATTCATTTTATTTGTCTCAAAATTAAATTCTATCAATAAAACTTCTTCTAAAAATATATTTAGAAAAAATTCTATTGGAAAAATAAGAAGAATTGATGAACTTTTCTTTTTATTTTTGTTAGGGAAAACTAAAAACCTAGAGAGAATTTGTTGAAGAAGAGGAAGAGAAAAAACAAAATAATAAACCCTAAAAATTCCCCCACATTCTCTTTCCATCTTTTTCTTTTTATATGAAGAAAAAGAAAGAAAATAAAATTAATTAAGGGAAAAACTCAGTTAAACCAGATATTAATTATTTTGAATTTTAAAAATGAAAAAAAAACCTTTAAACACACTAAAAAATAGGATTAAAAATAAATTTTTGCGTGAAAAATCGGAAAAAACTGATTTTCGGGGGACATGGGGCAATTTCGGCGGAACAATGGCTACCAACGCCCGTCGGCGCTTGCAACGGGCGTTGGTCGCGTGCCCAGTGTGCGGAGCAGCAAGCAGATGCGCACTGTGCGTCGCTTCCACGCGCAGCGCCCTCGCATTGATATTCGCGGAATTTTTTCCTTTTTAAATTTAACTAAAAAAATACTATAATTTCTAAACCCCATTTTTCAAATCTAATTTTCAAAATATTTTTTATTATTTTTTTATTTTTTACTCTAAAATGCAAATTTGACCAGGAAATCATCACTTCTAACCTTTTTGCCTGTGAGTGGGCATCTTATCATCATTGGGTAACTCTGATCTGGGCAGCTTCAGGACCCAGTGTCTACAATTGGTCCTATGTTGTTTAAGAAAATCCTATTTTACTTGTAAAAATCTTTTGCCATTTTTACATTAGCGAGCTCAAAATAATATTTGCAACAAATATTAATAAAATAAATGAGAGAGGAATAGGGTATAAGAAATGTACCCAATTGGTGTCCCCGAATCATTCTCGTGGGATCTCCCTTCTCGGCACCCCGTATTCAATAGAAACAATTAAACTCACAAAAACAACTAACATGTTAGTAAGATAGTAAAATAAAATAATGATAAAAAAAAGACTAATAAAAACAGCAATGAACAAATAAAAAATATAAGTTACCTTGAAATGAGTGAAAATGAAATTTAAAAATGAAGAAATGAAATCATCAAAAAAGAAAGGAAAGGAAAGCCTAGGGATTGCTTAAACCGTGCGAACAACGGTCATCCCTGGGCTGACCGACTGGCGAAAGGAAGTTCCGCAATGGCCATCGGTGGACCTTCGGCCCATCGGTTGTCCCAAGCCCAAAAAAGACAAAAAAATAATTAAAAACCTAAAATTTTCACAAATTAATACCCTTTTATATAATTAACCACGCATAAATTAATATAAAGCAATAAAATAAATTAGAGGTGAATCTGGAATATTTATGCTCAGAATATTATCTTCTGAAGGTGAATGTTGTGTGGTCTTTTCCCTTGAATTCTACAAGGACCAATTGGCAAAGTGCAATTTTGAGGAAATTTTCTACTACAAAATTGTTATTCTTCAAAATCAAATCAAGAGAAGAAAATTGATTTTTCTTAGCTGATATTTTGTAATAATCTTGAATATCAAAAGGATAGATCGAGCAAAAATGAATATATTTTGCTTTCTTGGATTCTCCTTTTTTCCCGAAAATATTTCATGAAATTTTATGAAATGAAGAAGAACTTTTGAAAATTCTTTTGAGATTTTTAGCTTTCGAAAAACTTTTCTAATCTTTTTTTGAAAATTTTTCCAACCGTTAAAACTGAATCTTAGCTTATTATTTATAGGCCAAGATCAAATATTTAAAAAGTTTTAAAATTTAAATTTGATTTAGGAAATCAAATCAATATCTTAACGAAATCATTTCAAAATCCTTTGAATTTGAAAAAGATTTAACAAAATCAAATCAAAATCATTTAATTTTGGGAAAAGTTCCTGGAAAATCAAATGAAGATCTATTGATTTTGGGAAATCAAGTCAAATTGATTTGATTTTTATAGAAGATTTTAAAGATCTATTAAAATCTGCCTTGAAATCCGCCGCAGATCACCGACAGACGGGCGTCGATAGCAGGGACAGCCTCGATCTTTTCAGCGGCGGACAATCACCTGAGGACGAATGCGAGCAACGGGCTTCCCTCGCGTGAGGTGTGGGGGCCCTCGTGCACGAGAGACGGGTGTCTCTCACACGAGGGACGGGCGCCCTAAACGCGAGAGACGGGCGTCACTCGCACAAGGAATGGTTATCGCCCGGAGCGAGTGATGGGGCACCCCTTGCCCTTTGAGCAATCCAAAAATGAAAATTTTCAACTAAAATCTCCTTTCAATGCACAAAAACTTCCTGTCACTGAAAACCTTTAATCCTTGTGAATTCTAAGGGCGAAAATATACGACCTTCATTCGTTTACCCAAAAATGGGTATCGATATCTTCATCGAGTAACTCTAATCTAGACTGCCTCAGGACTCAGTGTCTATAGGAATGAACCCTGAAGATCGAGAGTTAGATGGTGACGATCTAATCCCCTAGAACTTTAAGATGCCTGGCATTCCAAAGTTTGATAGTACTTCCATTCTTGTGGTGCACATCAAGCAGTATTCGCTGGTGATGAAGGGAACGACCCTAACTAAGAAGCAGGAGATAGAATACTTCTGCTTGAGTCTTACAGGGGCTGTAATTGATTGGTACCATGGGTTGGACAGGAGGTCCAAAAAGGATTGGGACTTATGGACCAAGGAGTTCCTTATGCAAAATGACTGCAGTACAATGATGGAGATCACATTGAAGGATCTAGAGTTGCTACAATAGAAGCCAGGGGAATTTTTTATGAGTATCTCACTCGGTGAAAGAATCGGGTTATGGAGATGAAGCATAAACCTGATACTCCTAATTAAATTCGTTTATCCATTAGGAATGCTAGCCTATACTTGAAGGAAGGGTTGAAGATAAAGGGGCTCATGGATTAGGAATCCTTAAAAGATATCGCTATAGAGGCTAAGGGTGAATACCTAGCAAAGAAGGCATGTAACACCCCCATACCCCCGGAAAGGAATATCGGGGCGCTACGCGGACTCTAACGCATACACATACATGTACCGTAGAGGAAGCATTAACATTAAAAAGATAAGAATATTTTGGGCCAAATAAAAAGCTCTTATAACATGTATATAAACTGTACATATATAAAAGCTTTATAATTATTACATATTCGTTTTCGGTACACATATATAAAATAGTTAACATTTACATGTCAATACTATACTTCCTATATACATAATGATGTTACTCAAAATGTAAGAAACTCTATCTAGTACAAAATATTTCTATAAAAGCTCCTAGTGGCCTTGACCTGCAGATGTGCACCCTCTGATCCAAACCTGAAAACCTACACTGATAAACACCCGTGCTAAGCGATAACGCTTAGTGGGATAAACGGAAGCAAAAGACTTCTAACGAAGTCACAAAATATATCACATGCATATCAATAGTCATGTCATATATAAATAATCATGTACACAATCTTGTAAGCAAATACCAGCATGCTTTAACTTATTCGTAATGCAGAAATCCATATATGGCAAATGATATTAGTAATATGTCTCTACTTTATCTCTTGTACACTATGAGATATACATTAGCCTGAACTTTCAATAATTGTGGATACGGGTACTGTGGGTACTATTTAAACTTTAGAGAACTAACTCAACAGAATTGAATACTCTAGGTATTCATCAAGTAGACACAACTAAGGTCTCTGTAGCAGTCGCCTCTAACCCTTTATAAGCATGCTTATCTATCCACTACTATGACCATTCAAGCTCGAACAAGAACTCTACAACTAAATCATATACATTGCATGTACTCTACTGTTCATTCAAAAACATTATACACTATTTACATATTAACTGAGCAAACTATGCATATACTCACATGTAGCAATACCATATCAACGAATCTTTACACTACACATTACTAATTAATCAAATACACAATTCATTTTACATGTTCATAGACTTCACACATTATGATTCAATCATACATGATCAATATCACATGCATATCATGTTCGATAATTAAAAAGCATATATATATATATTTAATTTCATGATTAAACTCTTATGCTATCGCTTTAATCACCTATAATTTCAATTAACAACCACTGACATACTCATTTCATAAGGTTAGAAATGAGTTGGACATGTCATAGGAACTTACCATGAAGTTCGGGTCCATTTCGGGAAGCAAAACACTCAAAATATGCAAATCAGGGGATGGTCACGGTGGTAACCAATTGGTTATCACCGTGAGGTCCAAAACCATTCGATTCTACCTCATCTGGGCATTGGTCATGGTGGTGACCAATTGGTTGCCACCGTGACATACCAAAAATAGCAAAACAGAAGCGAAAACTCAGGACTGCTTCACTACTCTATTTTGTACATCCTAAACCAACGTCTAAACCTCACTTTTTGGAAAAAATACCTTCTTAACAATTGTTCCCTAGGATGTTAACGTTCCATTGGGACAATTTTCAGGTCAATTAGACATCTATAACATCACATATACTCTAAATAATCTGAACTGGTCAAATGAACCGGTCAAGGTAGAGACACCTCTGTTTTGGCCAATTTTCTGTGTCTTAGAGCAAGAATTTGCTCAAGATCATTTCAGGGACATTTGTAGGTATGGAAGTCCGGGTTCTAATGGCTTAAGAGTCACTCAATTTCAAGGTCTGTAATGATACTTATGACAAAAATATTATACGAAGGTAAGATGACAACTGAACAGAAATTGCCAAAACCAAACTTTGCTATCAATACACACTCAAATGATCAAGTCACAGACTCATAAACATATATACACACATAAATCATAAACATATGTGCACCTATATCACTAAACACCGCAAGCAATCAAAATGAATAGAAATTAAAAACCACACACGATCCCGACCTCTAGGAGCTTGATCATAGCTCTCTGCTCGTTCCGATCTTCTCTTTGCCTTTATCCAATTTCTTGTCCAACGCTACAACAGAATCATACAAAGACAATCCAAGAATCAAACCTTATTTTTCACTTTAAATTAAAAACAGAAAGAAAAAGGAGGTCAGATCGGAAAACCAACCAAACTTACCTTTAACACACTGTCTTTAACCCACCTAAGTGGTTCTCTCAAAGAGTAAAGCAAATGAAGAAGAAAAGGAAAAGGAAATAGCAAGGCATGAGGAGCACGGAAGAAACCAAAGAAAAGCAAAAGACTAAATGCCAAAAGCAAAGAAAACTAAAGAGAAACCCAAGGGCAGCCGGTCAAAGCTCATCCAAACTTAATTATGCTTATTAATGCCACTCACTTTAATCAAATTCATGTATATCTCTTTAGCCACTTAATTCTTTTAATTCATATGCATCTCTTTGACAAATACATGTATTTAAACAAACCAAGTGTCAATCTCCTATGATGCCATGTGTCAAGAGCCCCATCAACCACACCCACAAAGACACAGCTGTGCTTTCATGCAAACTCACTCTTTTATACACACAATCCTTGATTTTTCGAACAAAACTTTTCAATTCTTCCAGGGCCAAATTGGGTTGTTACAAGGCAAGTAACGAACCTTATGCTAAGAATGGCTATAATAACTAGGGGAAAATAAGTCGGTAAGCTCTAGTAGTGGTAATAGGACTGGAAATATGGCTGAGGTTTCGGCGATAGGATAAGCCAGAGATACTTTTTGAATTTGTGTCGACCTTTGTCATGGGTATTGAAATGACTGATAAAGGAAGGGAAGCTGCAACCATTGCCACCCAAAGGCAGCCGGGGCACAAATATAATGAATATTATGCATTCCACCAGCATACTGAACACATAACTAACCATTGCATGAGGCTGAGACACCAAATTTAGGATCTAATTAACAGTAAACATATCATTGATCCTGAATAAAGGGAGAGCAAGAAGAAGTTCGGTTATAATGTCATCCCACCACCTATCTTTATGCTGGGGTCAAGTCTACCCGAGTGGTTTGTCTTGAGAGACTTAAATGGAAATGAATACGTCGCTATTAATCGGCCTGAGGCAAGTGAAGAAGGGATTCTCGTGGCGACGATTAATTGTTAGTCCACTAGTGAGAGAGGGAGAAGAAGATAAAGAAAAGGAGACAAATGAAGAATTTATAGATCCGTGGGATTCAGAGAAAGAGGTAAAGAGAGTCGAGACTATAACCCGAAGCGGGAGAGTGGCTCTATAAGTGGAGAAACTGCAGTATCTAACACAAGCACCAGTAAAAAAAGAGCCAAAGGACAATCCAATAATGAAACAGTTGAAGAAGACCGTGGCTTAGATATCCATTTGGGACCTTTTGAGACAATTCCCATCACACAGGCAGAAGTTAGTTGAGGCCTTATGTGAATGTATTGTTGCCACCACAATTTTTCCATTCGAGTTACTAGACTTTGTTAAGGGGAGTTCAACAGAGAATTTGGTGTACTCTGATGCCGACTTGCTGGCTGAGGGCTGCAATCACAATCGGCCACTGTATATCAAGGCACATATTAATGACAAGCACACTGCTTACATCATGGTTGATGATGGCTCATCCATAAATGTTTGCCCTTCAGTGGCACTTCAGGCTTTTGGGTTAGATGAAAGTATGCTGAGCAAGTCTGATTTTACCATTATGGCCTATAATAACTCTCGGAGACAAGCATCAGGAACTTTCAAAGCACTAGTCAAAACTGGGCCTATTGAAATGGAGGCAGAATTTATGGTCTTGCCTATAAAGCCATGGTTTCATAAGTTAGAAGGAGTGCCATCCACCCTGCATCAGATGATCAAGATACCATATGAAGGGAAGTGGTAACTGTTAAAGCTGCAAGAGAAAACCAAGTGTCTTCCTTGGGATCTCTAACTAGCCATTTAGCGGCTTCCATACATCAGTAATTAAAGAAAAAGGGGGTTCAGATGATAGCCCCCAAGTAGTGAATATAATGAAGAAGATTCACTTGCAAGGGCTATAGTTGGCTATCACTACAAATGGTCAAAAGGATCAAAAGGGTTTGGGCTATAAAGGTGAGAGTGGCAAGAATAAGAAGATGTAAGATAAGATCCCTCACATTACAGAAAGTTTTGTACCTGCATCCTCAGTCTGTGCTTACATTAGAGAAGCCGAGCATCAGTGGGTAGATGGAAAGATTATACCAGGGTTCAAAATCTTCAATTATGTCTTCAACTAGGACATTAGAGTTATCAAATCCGTAGAGCACTTCTTGGATGAAGAGATCATGACCCAATGTAATATTTGGGATAGGAATGGGCCAGAAGAGATTGTTACTGACAAGCTACTAGCCACTAAGTTTAAGAGGAGAGAGAAAATGGGGGTTGAAGCACCAAAGACAGATTTAAAGATTCAAGACTTGAGGATTTCATCAGAGGTACTTAAAAAACCTCCACAAAGCCAAGAGGCCAATGAATAGTCTGCTGCAACATCTGCATAGGTGGAGAGTGAAGACAGTAGTTATTTAGATCTTCTTTTTATTCCAAAACTTTTTAATAATGACAGTATTTATGATTATATCAATAGGAAGAATAACTTTACTTACTTATGTGATGTTTTTGATGATTTCATTTTGCATAATCATAAACATGATGCATTCATTTTTTACATTAATTCAACTAGTACAACTACATTTAATCTCGAAACTTTGGAGAATACAAAGGAAATTTTGAGAGCATCAGATATAACTCCTGATGAGAGGTTAAAATTTGAGAGAATCTTAAAAAAATACGAAAAAGTCTTTGCCTATAAGGTATGTATGGGTAGATGGTTTAAGATTTCATTCTTTTACTCATTTATGTTTTGTTGGATTTTGAATTTGGTTTGATAAAATGGATTAAAAGTGTGTCTATTGATTGTGCAAGAAGCTTTGAACAAAGGGAAAGATAAGGGCAAGGACAAAGTTTCAGTTGAAGCAAGGTTGATCAAGCTGCTCATTTTGAGGTTTGGGATTAGAAATTTTGTTAACTTTGTTTAGAAGCATGATTGTTTATTTTGGGACTTTAATGTTCAATAGATGCATCATTGTGTGGTTGGGAGAAATTGTATGTGATTATGTGTTAATTAATATATGGTATAGTTGAAAAGTGTATTTGATGTGTGTTGAAATGTTAGATGATAGCCATGAGTATAATATAGTGACCAAAGCATGAACTCTGATTTCAGAGATGTGAGTAGTGGTTGTGTAATTTCTTGCTAATATTATATGCTGAGAATTTGATTGAGTCGTAATGTTCATATATGTGTATAGGAACTATAGTTTGAATTTGGTGTATTGGTTTGGCCAAGTTGGCTAATTTCAGGCTCGATAAGCTTGATTGTGTAAAAATGTCTTTGTGGTCCATTTGGCCTATGTGAGTTATTTATGCTATATTTTGAGTTTTAGTGCTCAAAATTTGTTGATTAAAATTGGAATTGATCCACGCTTAAAAATTTCTCATAAATATGGTTGAGCAAATTCTAGCTCTAAGTGTCCCAAAAGTGGCCAAAACATAAGTGCCTCTATTCTGGCTGCTTCATTGGAACAATATATATTGTTTAGATCATATCTGACATTTTAGATGTCCAAATGACATGTAATTTGTCCCATTTGAAACTTAACATCCTAGGGAACAATTGTTAAGAAGGCATTTTTGCCTAAAAATGAATTTTAGATGTTAGTTTATGCGGTTCAAGTTTGAGGTGAAAAGCAGTCTTGTAGGGCACCTGATGGAGGCCACTGTCGCGAGCACAACAGAACAAGTTAAATGAGGGCTTTTTCTTCTTATTTTGATCCCATGGTTGGCATGAATCATTTCCCACCTTTACCCTCCTCTAGTTTGTGTATTTTTATGTGTTTTTTCTTTCTGAAATGCACTCGAACTTCATTTTAAGTTCCTATAACTTGTCCAATTCATGCCTAACTTTATGAAAGGAGTATATGAATGTTTTTCAATTGAATTATATGTAAATGATGCTATGGCATAGTAGTTTAATAAAGGAATTATATGTATACATACTTTTTAATTATTGAACAAGACATGGCATGGGATATTGATGATATACGATTGAATCATGATGTGTTAATATATGAATATGAATAATGGTATGTGTACTTGTATGGTGAACTATATGAATATGTTTATAGTTATATATAGTTAGTATATATATTTATTGAGTTGTATAAGCAATATTGTAACATGGTAGTTAAATATAAGTAATGTATATGGATAAGTGTACAAAGTGTTTATTATAAGCCTGAGATGTTCATAGAAGTGGATTGATAGGCATGCCTATAAAGGGTTAGATGTGTTGCAGCTGGTAAATGTTTGGCACTGATGGGTGTCTAGATGTTTGGTACCTATTAGTATCTAGATGATTTGAGATTTCGGTCTCTAGATGTTTGATACCTTTTGGTATCTAGATGATTTGAGACTCCGGTGTCCAGATGTACCCAGTATCCACTATCATTATGAAGTCAGGCTAATATATATTTATGTTGTGTTTGAGATGCTATTATATGTTAGTGATTTAAATGAGATGTTAATATATGTACATGACTTTCATACTAGAGATGTCAATATATGTTTACATGAGTACATAAAAAGCTATTATTAGAACATGATTATACAAGAGATGTATCAAAGTGTTGTTATGTATATGAATGTACATGAAATGTAGTGACATGACACTACTTGTTATATGTTCTAATAGCTATTGTAAGAAATCATAAACATGACATAGATTACATAAAAGTAATAGATATATGTATAGCCCATGTGTTTAGAATGCTTAATAAGCTATTATATATATTAGATACATGTTCACATTAATATGCTAGATGTGTACATGCCATATTGTATGATGGTTGAGACTTGTTAGAAGTCTATTATTTGTGTCATCCCCACTAAGCGTTATCGCTTAGCACGGGGTGTTTTTCCCATGTAGGTACGCAGGTTAGTGAGGAGTTGAGCATTTGCATGTCATGGCCACTAGGAGTACAAGTTGAAGTTCTTTTTGTATATTTGATATAGTACATTTGTATAGTGCATAATATGTGTATGTAAGCAATTTTGTTTATGTTATGTAAATGCTATTGTAGGGATGTTCTTGTCATGTAAAAAGGATATAGATATATGTAATGCATATGTTTTGCAAAGAAGATGTACATGTAATATGCAAAGGAACAATGTTATTGTGTAATATAAATGACTATAAGAATTTGTTTTAAGCATGTATATTGATATTTGCTTATTAGTTGTATAAGTATGTTTTAATTGTTTATTTGGTAAAGTTTGTGTGCGTAGCACTCCCTATCCTCCTAGGGGTATTGAGGCGTTACAACCCGAGAGGGCCGATTGATAATAGGAGTTTGATGCTTAAAAAATCTATCCCGAGATTAGGAGTAGTCTTGTACTTATGAGTTTTGCTAATTAAGAATCATGTATGATGAAATCATATGGAAATGTACACAATTTTGCAATGAATAAAAGAACTCAATTTGCATTCTCATTAATTTTTAGTTTTGTCATAAAAAGAAATACATCATTTATTTATCTAATGACTATTCTCTAATCATCTTCGCCAGCTAGGTGTTTAAGCCAATGGGACCTATTGTTAGCAGTACAGCTAAGTACCCATCTCTTGTACTCAATTGAGGCAGTGAAATTGCAATCCTCTATCCTTGGGATCATAGTCTTCATAGGTAGCTCCACCTAGGGGCCTTGCTAATCGGATGTTAATGCAACAGATAAAAACCCACCTTAGAAGGACAGTGGAGATCTTACAATATCCTATGTTTCTCCGAACTGTCGGGCACATTGAGCTATGATACAAAAAGTAGCTCTATGGAGCCCACATAATGGAACATAGCCCGAAGATCCGCCCCGAGTCAAATAATGCAAGCTCACATTGGGGCTCCTGAAGCTAATATCGTTGTCCGCCGTGGTGGCTTTCCATAGGAAACCTTCATAGGGAGAATTGAAGTCATACATCTGCTATCTAGGGAGAAAAAGCCTCAATGAATATGTGTTGATCACTATAGGGGGAGAGTCCGATAACAACCTTAACTTTTCCTGTAGCCACACCTAAAAAGGAAAAGAATAAAAGAAAATGAAGGCATAATGAAAACTGGGAAATAGGCAATCTGTAAAAAAAAAGCCGCTGGAATGGGTTGGGTCCATTTCAAGCAAAATTTAGGCACAATGTTACGCAAAAAACTAAAAGGGATGTTATGATGCATGGCGAACCCAGGGTTCTAAAAACCCGCTTTCAGGGTGTTCGGGAGAGGTTTATAGAACTTTTAAAGATTACAAGGGCGTCTATTTTAGGCAACAAAGAGGTGTTTCGGAGTTGCCATCCAATAATATATTGGGAAAGTTTATCTAGCCTTAGTGAGCCTATGACAAGCGCATGCATCTATTTTGGGCAACAAGGAGTATTTTGGAATTCCCATCCCAATAGTACATTGAGATGGTTCATCTAACCTCGTTGACCCTAAGGTGACATACATAGGTCTGTCTCAGGCACCAAGAGATATTTTGGAGTTCCCATCCCAATAGAACATTGGGATGGTTCGTCTAACCTTATTGAACCTAAGACTAGAGAAGGTTCGGGACTTCTAATTTGTTCGTACCTTGATTAAATTATAATTGAGTTTTGAATTTAAACTTTCATTCCTTTTCTCGTACATTTTAATGCAAAAAATAAAGCGTAGATCAATCACCTTGTGAAAGTGGTAATTAAAAGTAATCTAAAGCAACATGGATAAAAATACAATAATTTTACAACAAAATTAGGGGCAGAATACGACCCCTACTGTAAATGAAATGTAAATCATACAAAAATTGGGTACTCATTAAGGATGAGGACATTGTTCCTCGCATAAAGACTTAAGAGAAAAAGTATTAAAGGTAACAATTTATTTGGATGAAAAAATCTCCAAATATAAATATTTTTATGATTTTCTCTTTAACGTGCATAAAATAAATAATTTTATTAGAAATTACATTGTAAAATAAATAAAAAGCCAAAATAATGAAAATAATACAAATAATAAAATAATAAGTTAGGCCAAATGAGTCTCCTGGATCTCCCCATTTGCTCGCGAGAAAGCCCAAACAAGGAAAACAAGTGTTGGAATAAAATAAATAAACACAAATAAATTTAATGTTAGTAATTAAATCAAGAAAATCAATTTAACACATAAAATAATAAATAATAAATTAAAATAAATGAAAAAATACATTATGAATGACAAATAAATTAAATGACATGATTGAAATAAATAAATCAACATATTAATAGATTAATATATAAAAACATGAATAATAATAATAATAATAATAATAATAATAATAATAATAATAATAATAATAATAAAAGTAATAATAATAAAAAAGAAGAATGAGCAATCAAATAAATAAAAAAAATGAAATAAATGTAAAAAAAATGTTAAATTTATACCTAAAATCACATGAAATAAATCAATATGCAATATATCTAGAAATCTACGCGATGACTAATTAAATATGAACAAAAAAATAATAAAAGAAAATAAAAATATGGGATCTAATTTAGAATATTTACCCTCAGAATTCAGATTCGATGGAAGAAAAAAATATGATTGATTTTCTTGCTTTGATCCGCAAAACTAGAATTAAAAATAATAAAATTAGAGTTTTATTCCAAGAAATAAAATTTGCTTAAAAAATGATAAAAGAAAATAAAAATTCTTAAGAATAAAGAATTAATTTCTTTGTCACAAGATCGATTATTGATTAAAGAAAAATAAACAATTATCAAGAATAAAGAATTAATTTTCTTCATCTCAAGAAAAATTATTGATTAAAGAAAAGTATAAAAATTCTGAAGAATAAAGAATTATTTTTCTGTCTCAAGAAAAATTATTGATTGAGAATTGAATTTTTAATATTAAGAAATTTTATTTTGGAGAAAAAAACCCAAAAAAGATGTAGAGAGAATTCTATTAAAGAAGAAGAGAAGTGAAAATAAAATAAAAAATTAACCTAAAAGAATTTCTCCCCATTTTCACTGTCTATATTTTTCTATTCATATGCTTTAATAAAAAAAACCCTAGTTGATTAGGAAAGGAAATTAAATTTTAAATCAGATTATTTGTTGTCTTAATTTTAAAAACTGAAAAAAATCATGAAAATCCCAAAAAATGGGATAAAAAATCAAATTTGGGGAAAAAATCCAAGAAAAAAAATCATTTTTGGCCGAAATTGGCAGATCTGGGTGACTTAGGGGCAACTGACGGGTGTGCCTGGCAAGCGACGCCTATCAGATGCGCATGGGCGTGCCTAGTAAGCAACGCCCATCGGACTCCCGAGGGCTGCGCACTGGGCGCCCGTTGCATGCAGGCATGCAATGCCCTCATGGGCGCTACGCGTTGGAGAGGTGTGCATGTGCGCTGACGATGCGCACCGGTGAACCACCGATTGTAACATCCCAAAAATGGCCTAATTGATAATTGCATTTTTAATTGGACATTTAAAGGCAATTTAGTAATTTGTGCATGTGAATTGGGAATTTATTGAGGACTAAATGAAAGAATTGTTGTTAGTGACTCGAAGGTAATTTGCTAAGGATTTATGAGAGATTTGCCAAGGATTAAAAGAGAAAGTCAAAGAAAATAACAAAATGGTCAAATGGGAGATGGACATGTGGATGGGTAGTTGAGAGCATTTAATTGGATTTGAAAGGGAGTAGAGAGTGGGAGAGCAGAAAGGGATTTACTTCCCGTGGAAGCCACCTTCTTCTCCTCTTTCTTGCACTCTTACGTTCTCTCACTCCCTCACTCCTCCATTTTTTGCTCTAAAGCTTTTGCATGTGTTATTCTTCAAGCTTTGAGTTGGGTATATGAGATTAAGAGTAGGTTTTTGAAGAGGTAAGTGGCTGGGTTTGTTTTGGGTTGCTTCTTCTTCATCTTCTTCTCCATTTGGGTGTGATTTGGGTTTTACGGTTTTGTTGCATGGGTTATCTGAGAATTTGTTTTGGTTGAATATATGCAAGAATCTGAAGAGAGAAGGAAGAACAAAGGAAAATGAAAAGTTGGATCTTGAAGATAGTGGATTTGTTGAGCTCCATTTCAGGTTTGGGAGTGTTTTTTCCCTTCTCCATTCGGATCATGTATTTGATTTTGATTGTACTGTTATTTGGGTGTTTTGATACATGTATATGCATGTGTTTAATAGATTTGTGAATATGATTTGAGATGATAGAGTTATAATTGTTTACATGTTGATTTTGAGTGAACATACATGAAAATGATATGAATTTCTGGGTTTTTGATGAACTATTAAAACCTCTGTATATGTTGATTTGATGGGTATTAATATTGCGTAATTTGAGTTGTTATTGTTATAAGTCTATTTTGAATGTATTGGAGTGATTTCAGTTTCTCGCGAGCCCGCTCGGCATGAGAGCCCGCTCGGTATGAGAGCCCCTCGGCAGGAGAGCCCGCTCGGCATGAGAACTCTGCTCGGCGTGACATGCACGACTCGAATGTGAAGAGATTCCCTATCACAAATCGTGCACAAGGACACGACTCGTGACATCGGGTGCTTGGCCTGAGCATGAGTCATGATACCATTCACGACTCGTGCTGGCCCTCTCTTCCACAGTATTTCCTCGGCTACTATCGCGAGCACGATAGTAAGCCCCTTCCTGCTCTGTTTTGGAAATGAATTTCACATCTCTTCTTACATGGGTTTTTATTGTTACGTTGTACATGATTTGTTTTAGGCTTGTCTTATATTATGATGCCTCTATTTATAAGTTATATGTTCATGATTAATAATATTGTATGCGATTTAAATGTTCATGATTTATATGTATATGGATAATTTAATTATGAGTTATATGTCCATGATAAAGCCTGTATATGATTTATGTGTCTCTGAAATTGGTCAATATACATGTATAACTGTAATTATGTGATTATACTTGAATTATTCTCTATTATATGATAGTAATACGAGAGCATAGCTGAGTTGTTATTTTGACCCTGATAGTCATCGTAGTGGATAGATAAGTGCTTATTAAGGGTTAGAGTGTGAGTGCAGCTGCTATATGTTACACGTTACGTGTTGATCCCGTTTGGGTCTATATGATAAGAGATTTTGGTCTCCCCCTGCTGACGCGTGATTCTGCTGCACCACTTGCACATGCCAAGCTTCACGAGTTGTGCTGCCAAATCACGAGTCGGACGCCTCACACTCAACAGAGCAACTATCGTGAAAAACTAGAATTCGCCCTTCTGTCGCGCTCGCGACAGCATCGCGATTTTCATTTTTCCAGCAAAACGCAGAAAACCCAGATTTCCAACAACAAATTCCATTTTGACCCAAAATCAAACCAAACTTCATCTTACCTTCCAATAAGCCCTCCATGAAACATAAACAACATAAAACATAACTTTTCTAACAATTATCATAATCAAAATCATACATTGACATAATTAAGCTTCTCAACAACACAAACCCAGAATTTACAGTAAAAGTTCATCAAACTTCAAATTCACTTCAATACTTCAACATTCATGCATTATAACTCAAATCAATTGAATACCCATAACCTTAGCACTGTAATAAACCTCATCAAACATTAAATTTCCAGAAATCACATGCTAAGACACAAATCACAAATGAACATCAAAACGATCAAATTTCCAAACAAATTCCCAAACCCAATATTCCTATGCTCCAAATCAATGAGCACCACTCCCACTAGTCTTCTCCTTTCCCCTTGGGATCGCGAGGAGGCTCAACTAACAAGAACACCCATAAAATCATACAAACACAAAACCTAAATTAAAACCAAAACTAACCAAAATCAAGAACAATGGAAGAAGATGAAAAAGAAAAAGAAGAAACCCATAAAACTTACCAAACAAAGCTCAAGGAATGATCAATTTCCACTACCAAGCACTTAGATCCAAGCTAGGGTACACAAATGAAGAGAAAAGAGGAAGAAGGAGTGAAGAGAAGAGGAGGAAACGGGAACAGCAACAAGAATGGTTGTCCCTCTTTTTCTCTCTCTTCTATTTATACCTCTTTCCTAATTCCTAGCCACATGTCACCCTTTGGTTGGTGGAACTTGGACACTCACACCCAATAAACACACATGATACCACACACAAGACTAACCCAATACACATACACCCTACTAACATATATGCACACACACTCTATTACAGCCCACAAAACATGCATTTTACCTAAAATACCCTTAACACATGCCAAAACTCTTACACATGCATACATACACATGGCAATAGTGGCTCAAACTACTAGGGGGAAATCGGGCTGTTACACAAACTATTCATAAAATAAAGCAATTATTATCACCTGAATATAAATATATGATATCATCAAGTTGGAATCACAATTCCACATTATATGCACCTTAACTTATCAATATTATATACTCACAAATTCACATAATATATAAAGTTTATATTCAATCACTTGCTTAATAGTTATTTCCTAAGTTGCCTGCACTTCTATAGTAGTGGATAACGGGATTATCACTTTGATATCTATAGATACCTTTAAACTAGTATCCGTAGATACTATCGCATCAGTATCCATAGATACTTTTATATCGCATTAGTATTTGTAGATACTTTTATACCGCATTAGTATCTATAGATACTTTTATATCTTTCACTGGTATCCGTAGATACCTTTAAACTAGTATCCATAGATAATTTCATACCGCATAAGTATCTATAGATACTTTTATATCATGCACTGGTATTCATAGATACCTTTAAATAAAGACACACACACAATCACTCGCTTTTGGGGAACCTATTCCAAGACTACCCCTGACCCAAACGAGGCCGGTAATTTGAAAGCGCGTTAGCTGCAACACTTTTTACCCTATAGGCATGTCTATCTATGCATGACTCGACTTGCAAGCTAGATAACTGACTCAATTGCTTAAATCAGATTCACATGTTATATACCTTCACAAACTGCGTTATGCAAACATCATATAACTCTTAACACTATTCATTTCCTTACATGTGTAACATATTATCAATATCACATTTTATCATTCAATTTATACAAATTATTTATACATATATATAGACACATACTCACCTGATTTGCCACATTATTGATCTCCTAATAAATAAGCAATTCATATGCTCAAAGCTATAAATCACATTTGTCATTATCAAATACATAATCACATGAACCAATATAACATCATTATATATCTTGCATAATAGTACATTCTAGTACCATCTATGTCATATCAATTCATGCATCATTGAATAATGTTAGGCAATTGCCTCAATCACACATTCATTGAATATATTTATACTTAACCTTACTCGTCGCATAACAGCCACATCAAGTATCTTCTTTGCATAACAACATCATAATCAATTTAATGTTTACATTTTCGAATATTCCATATAATAATTAAACATGTCACATTTATACATATTCACTATAAATATATAGTCATACTTTTACACATCTTATTCATTTCAACCCCCAAAATATATTACTTCATTAGTTTGCTATTAATCTTAATCCTATTTATGTGTATATTTCAAGTGATAACTATCTATATATTCATTTAATAGTCCTAAACATGCATCGGATAAGTCCCAAAAAGTTTTGATGTAATATAGGTTCAATTCAGAAAGAAAAATGCATGAAATAGTCAACACAGGGGATGGTCATGGTGGCAACCATTTGGTTGTGACCGTGATATCAAAAACATAAGCAAAACAGAAGCCTACGGACATGGGTCACGGTGGCAACCATTTGATTGTGACCATGACCCCAAGAAAAAAGCAATTCTGTCTTCTCTCGGCATTGGTCATAGTGATAATGATTTGGTTGTCACCGTGATATACCAAAATAAGCAAAATAGAAGCAGAATCTCAAGACTGCTCCACTCCTTAATTTTGTACAGCCTAAACAAACATCTAAACCCCAATTTTAGGCAAAAATCCCTTATAATAAAATTTCCCTAGGATGTTAAGTTTCATATGGCACAAATTTCAGGTCATTTGGACTTATACAATGTCAGATATGATCTAAACAACCTATAATGCTCCAATGAATCCGCCAATGTAGAAATACCTTAGTTTTGGCCTCTTTTAAGTTTCTTATAGCTAGAATTTGCTCATGGTCATTTCTAAGACTTTTGTAGGTATGGAAGTCATGGTTCTAACAGAACTAAAATCACTTAATTTAAAGTTCTCAAACTCTACTTATGACCAAAAAAATCACTTGGAGGGCTAGCAAAATTTGAGCAGAGTTTCCCTTAGAAACTCAAGCTCCCCCAACTCATGCAAATCCACAAAAAAAATCAACTCAAGCAATCCAATTTAACAAATACACATAAAAAATAGAAACTCAGTAATATATATACATGAAACACATGAATTTTCCCAAACACTACCAAAACATAAAGTTCCCAAACCTTAAACTCTTATACTCCTAATGAGTTCACTTGATACTTGACTCATCAAGCTTCATCTTTCCTTTCACTCTTCTTATTTCTATAGCTGCAACCAATATCCAATTTCAATAAAAAGGAAAAGAAAAAGAAGAAGAAGAAGAAGAAGAAGAAGAAGAAGAAGAATATTCCGATTCAAACACTTACCTTTAGCTTGCCAAAATACCAACACCACTCACTCAACTTAGGAATCAATTAACTAATCTACAGGAACTTCATGAACTAGGAACCAAAATTGATAAAGAAGAAGATGATGAAGAGCAAAATAAAGAACAAGGAAAGAGAGAAAAAAATAAAGAGGTGGACGGATCAAGAGAAATGCACAAATGAACCAAAAATCTGTCTTTTCTCACTATATATTGCATGAGCTTGGATGTGTTGGCATAGCCAACAATCAACACCTAGTTTCCACTATTCTCTTGCTTAAGCTAATCCACCATTAACTCTTAATTAATCCCTCTTTAGTTTAATCATGCACAAATACTTTATAGCCAGTTAACTTATTTTACTTTATATAATTAGGTCTTTGATTTCTCAATTACACTTGAGTCCAAATTAGAAATCCCAAATCCAACTCATCCAATTACCCTAGTTATGCTAAAATACTACTAGGGTAGATTCCGAGTCATTACATTATCAGCCATTGAATCACTTTTCTCCGAGATGACAAGTTTCCTCTACCCAAAATTTCATCAATGTTCACCTATTTTTCCAAAGCAAAGATCTTCTCAAAATTTGATCTCAAAGTAGGATTTTGGCATCCTGGGATTAAACCAGAAGAGAGATATAAGACAACTTTCTATATTCCAAATCATCACTACCAATGGACAGTAATGCCATTTGGATTAAAAGTGGCTCTATCATTATTTTAGAAAGCTATGATGAAGATCTATGAGCCAATTCTCCACTCTACATTGGTCTACATAGATGATATTCTTCTCAATTCCTCAAGTGAAAAAGAACATTGCAAGCTTCTTAAGCAGTTTAAAGAAATTACTCTACAACATGGAGTTATTCTTTCTCCAACAAAGATGCATCTGACAAAAATGGAAATTGAGTTCTTAGGCATGAATTTCTAAAATGGAAAATATCAGCTAGGAAAGTACATTGGTTCAGAACTCTTAAAATCCATGATAAAATCCTCTCTCACAAACAAGTTCAGTAATTCCTCAGGATTGCAAACTACCTCAGAGATTTTATCCCATATTTTACTGAAAAAGCCAACCCTCTAAGGTAAATGAATAAAAAGAATCATCCTCCATGGTCAGACAAGCAAACTATTGCAATCAAGACTCTCAAGGAAGAAACTTAACACTTGCAAAAATTAACAATTCCATCAGATTGGAAGAGGATCCTCCAAATGGATGTTAGTGATCAATGTTGGGGTGTTATCCTTTTAGAAGAAGTAAAAGCAGAAGAAGGTTGTGTGCATATGCAAGCGAAAAACTCTCTCCAATAGAATGTCACTATCACTCGACTTTCAAAGAGATTTTGGTGGTCAATTATGGAATCAAAATATTAGAGTTCCATCTCATTGGTCAAAGACTCACAGTTCTTATGGACTGTTTTTCTCTCCCAAAAATGCTTAAATTCAAAGGAAAGACAATTCCACATTCTCAGCTGCTTAGGTGGAAATAATGATTTAACAAGTATGATTTTGATGTTCAACATATCAAGGGAGACAAAAATCTAATTCTAGATTTCTTGAACAAACCTCCTAATCAAGCTTGCATCATTCCACTAATCTACATGTTCCAAGAAGAGATCAATTTTCTTTCAGAATAGGCTCCACCAGAAATCTTAGCAAATTTGACTCCAGACCAGTTGAAAGATCTTGTGAAGGATCAATTATTTCAATATCAATCCATTCTCATAAGAAATTATGGATAATTTTGATTTAACAATTTGGGTATTCATCCAGAATATCCCTTTGTTGCTCTAATGAATTGTAACACCCCGTTTTCCCCCTAGTAGTTTGAGCCATTCTGTGTACAAGTATGTATGTGAGAGTTTTGGCATGTGTTATTGTAAATTAAGTTTTATGCATGAGTTTTATTAGAGTGTGGATGCATGTAGGGAGTTAGTATATGTATTAGTGAGATTAGAATTGGGTGTGGTGTTGTGTTTGGTTGTAGGGTGTGAGTGATCAAATCCAACCAAAGTCACACCCCAAATCGGGCCTAGTCGGAATCGGCAAGCTAAGTCGGATAAGTGAAGGGTATTTCGGTAATTTATGCATGAGGGAATTTGATGATAAGGACTTAATTGCAAAATAATTAATTAAATAAGTTAAGTGTGAGAAATTATTGGGTGTGCTTGTGGTGTAGAGATGTAGGGTGTTTGTTGTGATTTTATCTAGTGGATTGTGGGTATGATACTAAGGATGGTAAATATCTACCTAAGAATTATCTAATGAGGTAAGTGTATAGTGCCTTGGTGTTTGAAAGTTAAAGGGAGAATTGTGGTCCAATGAGAGCTTGCCATGTGGATTGTGGTTGGTGGGCATTAAATGAAAGAAAAGAAGAAAGGGGAAAAGAAGGAGAAAGAATGCAGGAATCCTACATTCTCGTTCTCCTCCCTCTTTCAGTTCCTCCTCCTCCTTCTCTTCTCCATTTCTGCCTTTCCTCCTTGCTCTCCTTTTTGGCTGGATTTTGGGCTTGCTAAGGGGTGCTTTGATTGAGTTTTGGAGCAAGATTAAAGAGGTATGTGTTTGGGGTTTAGGGTTCCTGTGTTTTTGGTTTCTTCCTCCTCTTCTTCTTGGTTTTGTTTAAGTTAAATTGGGTTTGGATGAGTAATTTTTCTGGGTCTTTGTTTGTACGAGCTTGGGTTGGTAAGAAAGAGCTTTAGGGCAAGGAAAGGATTGAAGATTGAAGCTTGAAAAGTGATTTTGGATCTTTGATTTCCAGGTTTGGGAGCTTTGATTTCTGCATTTGAGTTTTGAGTTTTGAGTTGTCATTGCCTAATTCTCCTTGGATCATGAGTGTGTATTTGTGTTTGCTTTTCAGAAATTTGAGTGCTTTGATATGCGTTTATGCATGAATTTAATTTGGGTAAATGTGTTAGTAATCTATATTATTGATTGGGATAAATGTATATGAGGGTTGGTATGGAAATGCATGAGTTTGGGAATCTCTTTGAATTTGATGTTTTATGGCGATTTTGGCAATTCTGTTCAGTGCTCATCTGACCTTCCTGTATTGTTTTTGTCATAAGTAGAGTTTTAGATCTCTAAATCATGTGATTCTTGAGCCATTGGAACCATGACTTCCATGCCTTTAAAAGTATTAGAAATGACCTTGGGCAAATTCTTGCTCTCAAATCCTGGAAATTTACCAAAACCATAGTGTCTCTGTTTGGGTCGGGTTACTTGAACACTATAGGTTGTTTAGATCATATCTGAATCTTTAGATGTCCAATTGATCTGAAATTGCTTGCATTTCAAAAGTTGACATCTTAGGGAACAAATGATAAGAAGGAAGTTTTTCCTTAAAATGTCGTTTAGATGTCCGTTTAGGCTGAACACAAAGGAGTTATGATGTAGTCCTGAATTCTAGCTTCTGTTTTGCAAACTTTTGGTAGGTCACGGTGGCAACCAAATTCATTACCACCGTGACATATGAAAATGCTGGGCAGAATGCTTAGTTTTGGACCTCACGGTGGCAACCAAATTCATTACCATCGTGACCCCTTCTGTTTTGACCATTTTATTTGTTTTTCTTCTCGAATTGAACCCGTATTGCACCGAAACTTTCTAGGATCTATCCGATGCATGTTTAGGACTATTAAATAAGTATAAGAATAGTTATCACTTGGAAAATAAACATGAATAGGATTAAGATTAATAGCAAACTAATGAAGTAATGATGTGTAATTGTATGTATTAGAATCAGGTCAAGTTTAATGACATTATTGAGCATTATAATACTTTAATCTATATAAACTTGTATGATATGAACAAGTATGCATAGTTATGAATTAAGATTTAAGTTATATACACATGAAAGACATCAAATGAAATGAGTTTGATTAATAAAATATATATATATATATATATGGGATATGAGCAGTGAATGTGTCATTGAAGTAATTGCCTAACAATATTATATGATGCATGCATTGATAATAAATGTTATTAGAATGTATTAGTATGCAAGATATCTATGATGCTATTATAGTTCATGCGGATAATGGAGTGATTATATAATATGATAATGATAAATGTGATTTAATGCTTTTAGCTTATGAACTCCTCTTTTTAATGGAGATCCATAATGTGGCAAACCGGGCAAGTAAGTATTTATATAAATGTACAAATAGTTGGTATGAATGATATGATAAAGTGTGAAGAATAGCATTATGTTTTGGGCAGTGGGTATGTCACGGTGACAACCTAATGGGTTGCCACTGTGAGATACCCCAAGATTGCATTCTGCCGAGAGTTTTGGTATGTCATGGTGACAACCAATCTGGCTTTGACCGTGACTTACCCTGTTTTTGTAAAGAGTGGTTAGTTGTTAAAAGTAACGTTTGAATGTTAAGTTAGTGATTGGCCTGATAATGTTTCCATATTTGACCCTGATAAATTTTAGAATATTGAATAGTGCTAAAGCATGTTGATGGAATTATATTGTAGGCTTTGTAATACGAATAGTATGATGCGTGGCTGATATTATGAATTCTTTATATGTCTACTATACTCTGGATTAAGTATGATGATATTTATATACTGTCTGATTTGACACATGATTTAAATGATGCAAGACCTACGAGAGTCAGTCTAGTGGATAGTTAGTCATGCCTAATAGAGTCTTTTAGCTGCAGCCCTTTGGACGTCTGGACCCTGATCAGGTCCCCCGTTTGGTTCCTTGCGAACCCTTTAATGTGTTTGGATCTTGTTTAAGGTCCCTAATGAAAATGTTTCTGAATGTGAAAATGAAATTGATATTCGTTTCGCACCCGTAAGGTGATGTCAGTACTCGATTCATACCCGTAAGGTGATGTATGTATACTCGTTATCCACTATTATGAGTCAGCAGGTATTTTGGTTTGCTTTGTCTGATATAAATATGAGAATATGATATCCGAATGTGTAAGATTTCAGTTATGTGAATCAGTTATGAATTCGAATGTGATTATGAATCTCTGAATGGGTTAAATGTGACTCAAACATGCCTATTGTGTGCGATTATTCATATATATCGTATTGTAACTGCGTTTAAATATAATCGATTGCGGTTATAAGCAAGTGAATTAGTATGTATACGAATGTGAGTTTATACTGTTAACTATTATGGATTTAGCATGTAGACTAGTTTGTGTGAAAATGCGACATTGACTATTGAATGATCATTGATGAATGTGGATATGATCCTCTTAACGCACAGCTTTTATATGCAAGTATAATATTAGATGTGTTATGAATGTCCACATATGCCATTTGCATGTGTTATGCCTTGGCGACCATTGTTAATTGCCGCCCATATTTCTTGTGTCTTTCCCCACTAAGCTTATCGCTTAGCACGGGTTCTTTTCCCGTGCAGGTGGCAGGTATGGTACGGTTCAAGTCGCATCTGCAAGGTCGGCCACATAGGGGTTAGGAGTTTTGTATTTTGCTCAACCTCTGTATTTTTGCTTTTCTTTTTCTCTAGTCTTATGTATATGTAATTATATGTAAGGATCTTATTGTAATTAAGTTTTCAATTATTCTTTCGCTTTCTGCTTCCGCTAAATTATTGTATGTATGTATGTGAGTTATTGTATGTTCAGCTACTGTTTCGTTAAAATTTTAATTTCTGCTGTATCTTCGTATGTTTTTATATATGAATGTATACTTCCACTTAGTGCATGTGCGTATGTGTGTGAATGAGCGTCGGTAGCGCTCTTCGGCATCCTTCCAATGGGGACGTAGGGGGTGTTACATTTAGTTGGCGGTTCTGGTTGTCTTGTTTGTTATGTGTTGAGTCTTCGCATGAGAGTCAGTTTCATGTCGTGGCCTAATGCAGATGTGTCTTGTCTTGTGTCGTGTCTAGATGGAGTCTGATCCTAGTGAGAATATGGGCGAGACAACGGAAAGTGTGAACCCAATTAGTGCTGATCAAAGTGTTTCTGAGCATCCTTTGTTTGGAATTTCGGTCCTGCTTCCGATTATAGGACGTTAGCACAAGGGTTAATTCGGAGTTTGGATAGGCTAACTGCTCCTAGGATTTCTCAAGGTTTTATTTAGAGTGTACCTCAGAAAAGAAAGGTGTCGGGGAGAGAAGTGTCAGCGGGAAAAAGGATGTAGAGGAATTGCTTCGAGCCGCCCGTGTACCATCAGGATTTGTTGCGCACCGCAGTGAAGTGACAGAGCTTGCAGAGCCTCCCGGTAAGTCTTGTTTTGATACGTTTGAGTGAAGATTAATTTTGTACTTTGAGAAAGAAGGGCACTTGGATTCTGTAAGGTTTTGGTAAATACTTTGCATACCTTTCAGCTCTCTCAAGAAAAGTGTTTGAATGACAGCATATTGAATCATGGGGATGGGATAAAGTGCATCATTATGGCATCAATTGTAATTCCTTAGCATCACTCTGCATACATGAGTCATCACATTCTCATTGCGTTATCATCCCTTTGACCATACATGAGAAGCATTTGCATATGCGTTTTGATTAAGAGAAAGCTGACAGGGTGTACGTGGAGTATTTGATATTAAGATTAAGGGTAAGAATGTCAAGCTCAGCAATTGTTAAGGGAAGTGTTCTGTGTTTGGTTAAAGTTGAGCAGAAAGAGTATTTCGGGATCTTATGCAAGTGAAGGTGAAAAGGATTTTGGAGTTTGACCGAAGTGTTTTTGGTAAGGAGAAACGTAGATATGACGGACATCTTTTAAGTATTGAAGGATTTAGGTAGCAATCGGCGAAAGTTAATTGGTTTATGGGTAAAGTGTTTGGGCTTTGATTTCTGTCGGGCAGTTGAGTAATGATCATTCTGATAAATGTGTTTGATTCGAATATAAGAAAGTGATTTAAGAGTACAATGATGGCGATAAGTGTAAGCGAGTGAGTAGTTTGAGAGTGAAGTGTATGAATTTGTTGGTGACATGGAATGTAATGCAGGGAATTCTTTCCGGTGTAAGTGAATTTCGAGGATGAAATTCTGTTAGGAGGGAAGAGTTGTCACACCCCAAATCGGGCCTAGTCGAAATTGGCAAGCTAAGTCGAAAAAGTGAAGGGTATTTCGGTAATTTGTGCATGAGAGAATTTGATGATAAGGACATAATTGGAAAGTAATTAATGAAATAAGTTAAGTGTGAGAAATTATTGGGTGTGCCTGTGGTGTAGGGATGTAGCGTGTTTGTTGCGGTTTTATCTAGTGGATTGTGGGTATGATACTAAGGATGGTAAATATCTACCTAAGAATTAACTAATAAGGTAAGTGTATGGTGCCTTGGTGTTTGAAAGTCAAAGGGGGAATTGTGGTCCAATGAAAGCTTGCCATGTGGATTATGGTTGATGGGCATTAAATGAAAGAAAAGAAGAAAGGGGAAAAGAAGGAGAGAGAACGCAGGAATCCTACATTCCCGTTCCCCTCCCTCTTTCAGCTCCTCCTCCTCCTTCTCTTCTCCATTTCTGCCTTTCCTCCTTGCTCTCCTTTTTGGCTAGATTTTGGGCTTTCTAAGGGGTGTTTTGATTGAGTTTTGGAGCAAGATTAAAGAGGTATGTGTTTGGGGTTTAGGGTTCCTGTGTTTTGGGTTTCTTCCTCCTCTTCTTCTTGGTTTTGTTTAAGTTAAATTGGGTTTGGATGAGTATTTTTTCTGGGTTTTTGTTTGTGCGAGCTTGGGTTGGCAAGAAGAAGCTTTAGGGCAAGGAAAGGATTGGAGATTGAAGCTTGAAAAGTGATTTTGGATCTTTGATTTCCAGGTTTGGGAGCTTTGATTTCTGCATTTGAGTTTTGAGTTTTCAGTTGTTATTGCCTAATTCTCCTTGGATCATGAGTGTGTATTTGTGTTTGCTTTTCAGAAATTTGAGTGCTTTGATATGAGTTTATGCATGAATTTAATTTGGGTAAATGTATTAGTAATCCATATTATTTATTGAGATAAATGTATATGAGGGTTGGTATGGAAATGCACGAGTTTGGGAATCTCTTTGAATTTGATGTTTTATGGCGATTTTGGTAATTCTGTTCAGTGCTCATCTGACCTCGGTGTATTATTTTTTTCATAAGTAGAGTTTTAGATCTCTACATAATGTGGTTCTTGAGCCATTAGAACCATGTCTTCCATGCCTTTAAAAGTCTTAGAAATAACCTTGGGCAAATTTTTACTCTAAGATCCTGGAAATTTACAAAAATCGTAGTGTCTCTGTTTGGGTCGGGTTACTTGAATACTATAGGTTGTTTAGATTATATCTGAATCTTTAGATGTCCAATTGATCTGAAATTTGTTGCATTTGAAATTTTAAATCTTAGGGATCAAATGATAAGAAGGAAGTTTTGCCTAAAAATGTCATTTAGATGTCCGTTTAAGCTGAATAAAAAGGAGTTGTGATGCAGTCCTGAATTCTAGCTTCTGTTTTGCAAACTTTTGGTAGGTCACGGTGGCAACAAAATTCATTACAACCATGACATATGAAAATGCCTGGCAGAATGCTTAGTTTTGGACCTCACGGTGGCAACCAAATTCATTACCACCGTGACCCCTTCTGTTTTGACCATTTTTTGTGTTTTTCTTCTCGAATTGAACCCGTATTGCACCGAAATTTTCTAGGATCTATCCGATGCATGTTTAGGACTATTAAATAAGTATAAGAATAGTTATCACTTGGAAAATAAACATGAATAGGATTAAGATTAATAGCAAACTAATGAAGTAATGATGTCTAATTGTATGTATTAGAATCAGGTCAAGTTTAATGACATTATTGAGCATTATAATACTTTAATGTATATAAACCTGTATGATATGAACAAGTATGCATAGTTATGAATTAAGATTTAAGTTATATACACATGAAAGACATCAAATGAAATGAGTTTGATTAATGAAATATATATATATATATATGGGATATGAGCGGTGAATGTGTGATTGAAGTAATTGCCTAATAATATTATATGATGCATGTATTGATAATAAATGTTATTAGAATGTATTAGTATGCAAGATATCTATGATGCTATTATAGTTCATGCGGATAATGGAGTGATTATATAATATGATAATGATAAATGTGATTTAATGCTTTTAGCTTATGAATTCCTCTTTTTAATGGAGATCCATAATGTGGCAAACCGGGTAAGTAAGTATTTATATAAATGTACAAATAGTTGGTATGAATGATATGATAAAGTGTGAGGAATAGCATTCTGTTTTGGGTAGTGGGTATGTCAAGGTGACAACGTAATGGGTTACCACCGTGAGGTACCCCAAAAGTGCATTCTGTTTTGGGGTGTGGGTATATCACGGTGACAACCTAATGGGTTACCACCGTGAGATACCCCAAGATTGCATTCTGCCAAGAGTTTTGGTATGTCACGGTGACAACCAATTTAGTTTTGACCGTGACCTACCCTATTTTTGTAAAGAGTGGTTAGTTGTTAAAAGTAACATTTGAATATTAAGTTAGTGATTGGCCTGATAATGTTTCCATATTTGACCCTGATAAATTTTAGAATATTGAATAGTGCTAAAGCATGTTGATGGAATTATATTGTAGGCTTTGTAATACGAATAGTATGATGCATGGCTGATATTATGAATTCTTTATATGTCTACTATACTCTGGATTAAGTATGATGATATTTATATACTGTCTGATTTGACACATGATTTAAATGATGCAAGACCTACGAGAGTCAGTCTAGTGGATAGTTAGTCATGCCTAATAGAGTCTTTTAGCTGCAGCCCTTTGGACGTTTGGACCCTGATCAGGTCCCCCGTTTGGTTCCTTGCGAACCCTTTAATGTGTTTGGATCTTGTTTAAGGTCCCTAATGAAAATGTTTTTGAATGTGAAAATGAAATTGATATTCGATTCGCACCCGTAAGGTGATGTCAGTACTCGATTCATACCCGCAAGGTGATGTATGTATACTCGTTATCCACTATTATGAGTCAGCAGGTATTTTTGTTTGCTTTGTCTGATATGAATATGAGAATATGATATCCGAATGTGTAAGATTTCAGTCATGTGAATCAGTTATGAATTCGAATGTGATTATGAATCTCTGAATGGGTTAAATGTGACTCAAACATGCCTATTGTGTGCGACTATTCATATATATCGTATTGTAACTGCGTTTAAATATAATCGATTGCGGTTATAAGCATGTGAATTAGTATGTATACGAATGTGAGTTTATACTGTTAACTATTATGGATTTAGCATGTGGACTAGTTTGTGTGAAAATGCGACATTGACTATTGAATGATCATTGATCAATGTGGATATGATCCTCTTAATGCACGGCTTTTATATGCATGTATAATATTATATGTGTTATGAATGTCCACATATGCCATTTGCATGTGTTATGCCTTGGCGACCATTGTTAATTGCCGCCCATATTTCTTGTGTCTTTCCCCACTAAGCTTATCGCTGAGCACGGGGTTCTTTTCCCGTGCAGGTGGCAGGTATGGTACGGTTCGAGTCGCATCTGCAAGGTCGGCCACATAGGGGTTAGGAGTTTTGTATTTTGCTCAACCTTTGTATTTTGGCTTTTGTTTTTTTTCTAGTCTTATGTATATGTAATTATATGTAAGGATCTTATTGTAATTAAGTTTTCAATTATTCTTTCACCTTCGGCTTCCACTAAATTATTGTATGTATGTATGTATGTGAGTTATTGTATGTTCAGCTACTGTTTCGTTAAAATTTTAATTTCTGCTGTATCTCCGTATGTTTTTATATATGAATGTATACTTCCACTTAGTGCATGTGCGCATGTGTGTGAATGAGCGTCGGTAGCGCTCTTCGGCATCCTTCCAATGGGGACGTAGGGGATGTTACATTTAGTGGTATCAGAGCACCGGTTTGGCGGTTCTGGTTGTCTTGTTTGTTATGTGTTGAGTCTTCGCATGAGAGTCAGTTTCATGTCGTGGCCTAATGCAGATGTGTCTTGTCTTGTGTCGTGTTTAGATGGAGTCTGATCCTAGTGAGAATGTGGGCGAGACATTGGAAAGTGTGAACCCAATTAGTGCTGATCAAAGTGTTTCTGAGCATCCTTTGTTTGGAATTTCGGTCCTGCTTCCGATTATAGGACGTTAGCACAAGGGTTAATTCAGAGTTTGGATAGGCTGACTGCTCCTAGGATTTCTCAAGGTTTTGTTTAGAGTGAACCTCAGAAAAGAAAGGTGTCGAGGAGAGAAGTGTCAGCGGGAAAAAGGATGTAGAGGAATTTCTTCAAGCCGCCCGTGTACCATCAGGATTTGTTGCGCACCGCAGTGAAGTGACAGAGCTTGCAGAGCCTCCCGGTAAGTCTTGGTTTGATATGTTTGAGTGAAGATTATTTTGGTACTTTGAGAAAGAAGGGCACTTGGATTCTGTAAGGTTTTGGTAAATACATTGCATAACTGTCAGCTCTCTCCAGAAAAGTGTTTGAATGACAGCATATTGAATCATGGGGATGGGATAAAGTGCATCATTATGGCATCAATTGTAATTCCTTAGCATCACTCTGCATACATGAGTCATCACATTCTCATTGCATTATCATCCCTTTGACCATACATGAGAAGCATTTGCATATGCATTTTGATTGAGAGAAAGCTGATAGGGTGTACGTGGAGTATTTGATATTAAGATTAAGGGTAAGAATGTCGAGCTCAATAATTGTTAAGGGAAGCGTTCTGTGTTTGGTTAAAGTTGAGCAGAAAGAGTATTTTGGGATCTTATGCAAGTGAAGGTAAAAAGGATTTTGGAGTTTGACCGAAGTGTTTTTGGTAAGGAGAAACGTAGATATGATGGACATCTTTTAAGTATTGAAGGATTTAGGTAGCAATCGGCGAAAGTTAATTGGTTTACGGGTGAAGTGTTTGGGCTTTGATTTCTGTCGGGCAGTTGAGTAATGATCATTCTAATGAATGTGTTTGATTCGAATATAAGAAAGTGATTTAAGAGTACAATGATGGCGATAAGTGTAAGCGAGTGAGTAGTTTGAGAGTGAAGTGTATGAATTTGTTGGTGACATGGAATGTAATGCTGGGAATTCTTTCCGGTGTAAGTGAATTTCGAGGACAAAATTCTGTTAGGAGGGAAGAGTTGTCACACCCCAATTCGGGCCTAGTCGGAATTGGCAAGCTAAGTCAGATAAGTGAAGGGTATTTCGGTAATTTGTGCATGAGGGAATTTGATGATAAGGACTTAATTACAAAGCAATTAATTAAATAAGTTAAGTGTGAGAAATTATTGGGTGTGCTTGTGGTGTAGGGATGTAGGGTGTTTGTTGTGGTTTTATCTAGTGGATTGTGGGTATGATACTAAGGATGGTAAATATCTACCTAAGAATTAACTAATGAGGTAAGTGTATGGTGCCTTGGTGTTAGAAAGTCAAAGGGGGAATTGTGGTCGAATGAAAGCTTGCCATGTGGATTGTGGTTGGTTGGCATTAAATGAAATAAAAGAAGAAAGGGGAAAAGAAGGAGAGAGAACGCAGGAATCCTACATTCCCGTTCTCCTCCCTCTTTCAGCTTCTCCTCCTCCTTCTCTTCTCCATTTCTGCCTTTCCTTCTTGCTCTCCTTTTTGGCTAGATTTTTGGCTTGCTAAGGGGTGTTTTGATTGAGTTTTGGAGCAAGATTAAAGAGGTATGTGTTTGGGGTTTAGGGTTCCTGCGTTTTGGGTTTCTTCCTCCTCTTCTTCTTGGCTTTGTTTAAGTTAAATTGGGTTTGGATGAGTAATTTTTTTGGGTTTTTGTTTGTGCGAGCTTGGGTTGGCAAGAAGAAGCTTTAGGGCAAGGAAAGGATTGGAGATTGAAGCTTGAAAAGTGATTTTGGATCTTTGATTTCCAGGTTTGGGAGCTTTGATTTCTGCATTTGAGTTTTGAGTTTTCAGTTGTCATTGCCTAATTCTCCTTGGATCATGAGTGTGCATTTGTGTTTGCTTTTCAGAAATTTGAGTGCTTTGATATGAGTTTATGCATGAATTTAATTTGGGTAAATGTGTTATTAATCCATATTATTGATTAAGATAAATGTATATGAGGGTTGGTATGGAAATGCATGAGTTTGGGAATCTCTTTGAATTTGATGTTTTATGGCAATTTTGGCAATTCTGTTCAGTGCTCATCGGACCTCGGTGTATTGTTTTTGTCATAAGTAGAGTTTTAGATCTCTAAATCGTGTGGTTCTTGAGCCATTAGAACCACGTCTTCCATGCCTTTAACAGTCTTAGAAATAACCTTGGGCAAATTCTTGCTCTAAGATCCTGGAAATTTACCAAAACCGTAGTGTCTCTGTTTGGGTCAGGTTACTTGAACACTATAGGTTATTTAGATTATATCTGAATCTTTAGATGTCTAATTGATCTGAAATTTGTTGCATTTGGAATTTGAAATCTTAGGGTTCAAATGATAAGAAGGAAGTTTTACCTAAAAATTTTGTTTTCAATGTCCGTTTAGGCTGAATAAAAAGGAGTTGTGATGCAGTCCTGAATTCTAGCTTCTATTTTGCAAACTTTTGGTAGGTCACGGTGGCAACAAAATTCATTACAACCGTGACATATGAAAATGCTGGGCAGAATGCTTAGTTTTGGACCTCACGGTGGCAACCAAATTCATTACCACCATGACCCCTTCTGTTTTGACCATTTTATGTGTTTTTCTTCTCGAATTGAACCCGTATTGCAACGAAACTTTCTAGGATCTATTCGATGCATGTTTAGGACTATTAAATAAGTATAAGAATAGTTATCACTTGGAAAATAAACATGAATAGGATTAAGATTAATAGCAAACTAATAAAGTAATGATGTGTAATTGTATGTATTAGAATCAGGTCAAGTTTAATGACATTATTGAGCATTATAATACTTTAATGTATATAAACCTGTATGATATGAACAAGTATGCATAGTTATGAATTAAGATTTAAGTTATATACACATGAAAGACATCAAATGAAATGAGTTTGATTAATGAAATATATATATATATATATGGGATATGAGCAGTGAATGTGTGATTGAAGTAATTGCCTAACAATATTATATGATGCATGCATTGATAATAAATGTTATTAGAATGTATTATTATGCAAGATATCTATGATGCTATTATGGTTCATGCGGATAATGGAGTGATTATATAATATGATAATGATAAATGTGATTTAGAGCTTTTAGCTTATGAATTCCTCTTTTTAATGGAGATCCATAATGTGGCAAACCGGGTAAGTAAGTATTTATATAAATGTACAAATAGTTGGTATGAATGATATGATAAAGTGTGAAGAATAGCATTCTGTTTTGGGTAGTGGGTATGTCACGGTGACAACCTAATGGGTTACCACCGTGAGGTACCCCAAAAGTGCATTATGTTTTGGGGTGTGAGTATGTCACGGTAACAACCTAATAGGTTACCACCGTGAGATACCCCAAGATTGTATTCTGCCGAGAGTTTTGGTATGTCACGGTGACAACCAATCTGGTTTTGACCGTGACCTATCCTGTTTTTGTAAAGAGTGGTTAGTTGTTAAAAGTAAAGTTTGAATGTTATGTTAGTGATTGGCCTGATAATGTTTCCATATTTGACCCTGATAAATTTTAGAATATTGAATAGTGCTAAAGCATGTTGATGGAATTATATTGTAGGCTTTGTAATGCGAATAGTATGATGCATGGCTGATATTATGAATTCTTTATATGTCTACTATACTCTGGATTAAGTATGATGATATTTATATACTGTGTAACACCCCCATACCCCCGGTAAGGAATATCGGGGCGCTACGCAGACACTTACGTATACATGTACATGCATTAGCGGAAGCGATAGTATAAACACATCCATTTAAAAGTAATTAAATACTACACTAGGGCCCAACATGCATTTCATATCAACTATACATATGTACTTCTTTCTCTTTATACATGTTCATATTACACTCTGTTTTCATTTAACTTTACATATACATTTACATGTGATTCTTTAACTTTTATTACATAATGATGTTACTCAAAACATCACTAGCTCTGTATCTAATCTGTACAAAAGACCTGAATAATACTCCCTAGTGGCCTTGAACTGCAGATGCTCGCTCACTGTTTCGAACCTGTAAACCTACACAGAAATAAACATCCGTGCTAAGCGATAACGCTTAGTGGGGATAAAATAATGCAAAGGACTTCTTTACGAAGTCACAAATAGCTCACACATATGTCATATAACAAAAAAAATCAAGTAGTTCATGCATTTAGCTCTGATACTTGTATAGATTTCATGTTCAAATATCAAATTCAGAGTTCACATGCATATAACATCTACTCTTTTACTTATTCATGTACACTACAACTTGTACGTGTCATTTATTCAAATATACGTTATCATGTGTCCACATTCGTGACAACACACTCATGTAATCATACTATTGTATACAGAACTGTAATGTACTTAAACATTACTCTCATGTACTATAGCATTTATTCGAAGCAACATTATAATCATCTCAAGTTCACTGCACAACATTTAACAAAACAAGCCTGAGTTCCTCTCATGGTGGATACGGAACGCTCTATAAAAAAACATTTTCGGTAGACCGAAGTCACAAAACTTTTTCATATATCTCTATTAATGACCATTCTCAGAGGTCGACCCGCTTCGCCCAAACGGGGCGGAACATGGGCAGCTGCACTCGGTAATCCCTTTATAAGCATGCTTATCTATCCACTATAACGGTAATCAGGCTCAATACCAACTCACACACTATACACAGACATCAACTCATCAACTAAAATTCAAGTGCATTTATCACATTCAGAGACATTTAATTCATATACAATCTTTATTAATCTTGTTCAACAACTAAAAGCATGTAACATTTAAATTCATTACATAAACATATAAATCATGCAAGCAAGACAAAAGGAAACACTCTTTAAAACAAGTAAAACAGGTCGAGAAGGGGTTCTCTGTCGCGATTGCGACAAGAGGTCGTGCTCGCGACAGAAGACAGATTACATAAAGGTTCTATACTCTATACCAAATGCATTATGTAACAATTCATATCACATGGCATCACATGGTCAACGCTAACTCTTATGCCGTAGCATTGTTTACATAGATAACTAATCCTATAATCATTTGATAACCCTAAACATGTAGATTATAAATCACGGAAACATTCTGGGGTAATACGGGTTCATTCCGGGGAGTAAAACATCAACAAAATATACAATTTAGTCAAGGGGAAGGGTAAGGGGTTGACCCATGGCAACTAGGAGCTCAAAAAGAAGAAGAAAACGCCTAAAATGAGTTGTTCTGTCGCGAGGTCACGACATGTGTCGCACTCGCGACAGAGACTCGCCTTTGGTGCCTCACGGCACCACTTTTTACCCTAAATTTGAATCGCACAAACCATTATCTAGACAACATTTTTAGGCAAAATGGTCTTCATAAAAATTGTTTCCTAGGATGTTATCTTTCAAATGGGACAATGTTCAGGTCATTTGAACATATATAACAAAAGATATTCTCTAAACAATCCATACTGTTCCATGGAACCCTCCAGAACAGGGTAACCTACGTTCTAATTGCTTTTTGGGATTCTTAGGGCCTGAATTAGATCAAGCACCCTCTTATACATTTTTAGATACTGATCTTATCTTTCAAATTCAATTGGAATCAACACAATTGGAGTCCTATAGCTCTACTTATCACAAATACAATACACAGAGGTCTGATGATAAATAAACAGAATTTCGCAAAATCAAGCTCTATGATCAACACAAACACTCAAATGATCAAGTTACATACTTATAAACATATATACACATGTCATGAGCACTCTAAGAAATCAAAGTGAACATCTTGAGCTAATTAAAGCTCATCAAGCATCTCTTTATTTCAACATGTCTCTATTCAAACATTTTTCATCTAAACGCATGCAAAATTAACAAGATCACACTCGATCCCTACCTTAGGTGGCTTAACCAATTCTCTCTTTAATCAATTATGAGCTTCTCCTTTCCCTTCACTAGCCTCTTATCCACTGCTTTCTTGCACAACAAACCAAGAGATCACTTAATCCATGGATTTCACTTTAAATCAAAAACAGAAAATAAACAAAAGAAGAAGACCAATGCTAAAATCAAGCCAATTACCTTCTTCTTAAGAACCCAACTCAACCCTTGACTTCTCCTCTTCAAACCAATCCAAGAGATTCTCTCAAAGAACAAAGCAAAAGAGGAAGAAAAGCAAGGACACGGCAAGGAAAAGGGACACGGCAACTAAGAGCAAAGAGAGAAGAAAAAGGTGAGCAATGAGCCAAATGCAGAAAAATGAAAGTGAGAATAGGAAAGTGGCCGGTCAAAACCAAACCAAAGCCAACAAGTCCTCACATTAATGCCACCCACTTCCATTTAATGCCAACCACTCTCATTAATCCATCTCCATCCAAAAAACCCCATGCCACATGTCACTCTCTCTTGTAGCCATGTGTCACTTCCCTACAATGACACTTGGCACACTCCTACAATGCCACTTGTCAAACTCTTATGCCGCCTCTTGTCACTCTTCTATGATGACACTTGTCACTCTTCTATGATACCATGTGTCAACTCCCTACAACTCCAAGTCTCTTAGTCCCACTTATGCACACATCTCGCGAGGGGGTCTGTCGCGTTCGCGACACTTCTCGCGCTCGCTACAGAACGCTCACGCCCGCACCAACCAGCTGAAGTTCGGAAACCGCTGGAGGGCTCTGTCGTGCCCGCGACACTTGTCGCGCTCGCGACAGAACTCTCGCACATAAACTTACCTTTTTCGAACAAAACTCTGTAATTCTTCTAGGGCCACTTTGGGGTGTGACAAATCTCTCCCCCTTAAGAAATTTCGTCCTCGAAATTTCCCTGCTAATCACTTACACCATACAGCTATCAAATCCAACACACCTTACACTTTCCTTAATGCACTGCACTCTAATCTATATACTTCTTCTATGCATCTTGCACTGAATGTATATCCTGTCAGCTTTTCTCAATGAAGCGCATACAATGATGCTTTTTCACATACAATTGAGGGATGCGGATAAAATGGTCATGTAATGATTTATGTATGCAAAATGATGCGAAAATGCAATGTAAGCTACTGTAATGCACTTTTCCCATCCCTATGTTTCACTATGCTCATGTCAAGTGATTTCAAGAAGATAGCTGACAGGAATACAGAGTGTCACCTCAAACTCTTACCAATTCACATCTGCTGCTGTCTCTTCTACGCTCTCATGCGAGTCGAACTCCATATATACTTTACACAAACGACATCTGCATTAGGCCACAATTCTAGACAAACTATGGCATTTAATCTATACTCTACATCTTATAGACCAGAACCTCTAACCTATGCTTTGATACCACTAAATGTAACACCCCCATACCCCCGGTAAGGAATATCGGGGCGCTACGCAGACACTTACGTATACATGTACATGCATTAGCAGAAGCGATAGTATAAACACATCCATTTAAAAGTAATTAAATACTACACTAGGGCCCAACATGCATTTTATATCAACTATACATATGTACTTCTTTCTCTTTATACATGTTCATATTACACTCTGTTTTCATTTAACTTTACATATACATTTACATGTGATTCTTTAACTTTTATTACATAATAATGTTACTCAAAACATCACTAGCTCTGTATCTAATCTGTACAAAAGACCTGAATAATACTCCCTAGTGGCCTTGAACTGCAGATGCTCGCTTACTGTTCCGAACCTGTAAACCTACACGGAAATAAACATTCGTGCTAAGCGATAACGCTTAGTGGGGATAAAATAATGCAAAGGACTTCTTTACGAAGTCACAAATAGCTCACACATATGTCATATAACAAAAAAATCAAGTAGTTCATGCATATAGCTCTGATACTTGTATAGATTTCATGTTCAAATATCAAATTCAGAGTTCACATGCATATAACATCTACTCTTTTACTTATTCATGTACACTACAACTTGTACATGTCATTTATTCAAATATACGTTATCATGTGTCCACATTCGTGACAACACACTCATGTAATCATACTCTTGTATATAGAACTGTAATGTACTTAAACATTACTCTCATGTACTGTAGCATTTATTCGAAGCAACATTATAATCATCTCAAGTTCACTGCACAACATTTAACAAAACAAGCCTGAGTTCCTCTCATGTTGGATACGGGACGCTCTATAAAAAAACATTTTCGGTAGACCGAAGTCACAAAACTTTTTCATATATCTCTATTAATGACCATTCTCAGAGGTCAACCCGCTTCGCCCAAAAGGGGCGGAACATGGGCAGCTGCACTCGGTAATCCCTTTATAAGCATGCTTATCTATCCACTATAACGGTAATCAGGCTCAATACCAACTCACACACTATACACAGACATCAACTCATCAACTAAAATTCAAGTGCATTTATCACATTCAGAGACATTTAATTCATATACAATCTTTATTAATCTTGTTCAACAACTAAAAGCATGTAACATTTAAATTCATTACATAAACATATAAATCATGCAAGCAAGACAAAAGGAAACATTCTTTAAAACAAGTGAAACAGGTCGAGAAGGGGTTCTCTGTCGCGATCGCGACAAGAGGTCGTGCTCGCGACAGAAGACAGATTACATAAAGGTTCTATACTCTATACCAAATGCATTATATAACAATTCATATCACATGGCATCACATGGTCAACGCTAACTCTTATGCCGTAGCATTGGTTACATAGATAACTAATCCTATAATCATTTGATAACCCTAAACATGTAGAGTATAAATCACGGAAACATTCCTGGGTAATACGGGTTCAATCCGGGGAGTAAAACATCAACAAAATATACAATTTAGTCAAGGGGAAGGGTAAGGGGTTGACCCATGGCAACTACGAGCTCAAAAAGAAGAAGAAAAAGACTAAAATGAGTTGTTCTGTCGCGAGGTCGCGACATGTGTCGCGCTCGCGACAGAGACTCGCCTTTGGTGCCTCACGGCACCACTTTTTACCCTAAATTTGAATCGCACAAACCATTATCTAGAACACATTTTTAGGCAAAAGGATCTTCATAAAAATTGTTCCCTAGGATGGTATCTGTCAAATGGGACAATTTTCAGGTCATTTGGACATCTATAACAAAAGATATGATCTAAACAATCCATACTATTCCAGGGAAC
The DNA here is from genome assembly GCA_947683425.1 of Excoecaria cochinchinensis. Taxonomy (NCBI): domain Eukaryota; kingdom Viridiplantae; phylum Streptophyta; class Magnoliopsida; order Malpighiales; family Euphorbiaceae; genus Excoecaria; species Excoecaria cochinchinensis. The sequence continues at coordinate 2,779,421 of CANTUQ010000158.1, forward strand.
CCGCCAGAACAGGGTAACCTACGTTCTAATTACTTTTTGGGATACTTAGGGCCTGAATTAGATCAAGCACCCTCTTAGACATTTTTAGATACGGATCTTATCTTTCAAATGCAATTGAAATAAACACAATTGAAGTCCTATAGCTCTACTTATCACAAATACAATACACAGAGGTCTGATGATAAATAAGCAGAATTTCGCAAAATCAAGCTCTATCATCAACACAAACACTCAAATGATCAAGTTACATACTTATAAACATATATACACATGTCATGAGCACTTTAACCAATCAAAATGAACATCTTGAACTAATTAAAGCTCATCAAGCATCTCTTTATTTCAACATGTCTCTATTCAAACATTTTTCATCTAAACATATGCAAAATTAACAAGATCACACTCGATCCCTACCTTAGGTGGCTTAACCAATTCTCTCTCTAATCAATTATGAGCTTCTCCTTTCCCTTCACTAGCCTCTTATCCACCGCTTTCTTGCACAACAAACCAAGAGATCACTTAATCCATGGATTTCACTATAAATCAAAAACAGAAAATAAACAAAAGAAGAAGACCAATGCTAAAATCAAGCCAATTACCTTCTTCTTAAGAACCCAACTCAACCCTTGACTTCTCCTCTTCAAACCAATCCAAGAGATTCTCTCAAAGAACAAAGCAAAAGAGGAAGAAAAGCAAGGACACAGAAAGGAAAAGGGACACGGCAACTAAGAGCAAAGAGAGAAGAAAAAGGTGAGCAATGAGCCAAATGCAGAAAAATGAAAGTGAGAATAGGAAAGTGGCCGGTCAAAACCAAACCAAAGCCAACAAGTCCTCACATTAATGCCACCCACTTCCATTTAATGCCAACCACTCTCATTAATCCATCTCCATCCAAAAAGCCCCATGCCACATGTCACTCTCTCTTGTAGCCATGTGTCACTTCCCTACAATGACACTTGGCACACTCCTAAAATGCCACTTGTCAAACTCTTATGCCGCCTCTTGTCACTCTTCTATGATGACACTTGTCACTCTTCTATGATGACACTTGTCACTCTTCTATGATACCATGTGTCAACTCCCTACAACTCCAAGTCTCTTAGTCCCACTTATGCACACATCTCGCGAGGGGGTTCTGTCGCGCTCGCGACAGAACGCTCACGCCCACACCAACCAGCTGAAGTTCGGAAACCGCTGGAGGGCTCTGTCGCGCCCGCGACACTTGTCGCGCTCGCGACAGAACTCTCGCACATAAACTTACCTTTTTCGAACAAAACTCTGTAATTCTTCTAAGGCCACTTTGGGGTGTGACATACTGTCTGATTTGACACATGATTTAAATTATGCAAGACCTACGAGAGTCAGTATAGTGGATAGTTAGGCATGCCTAATAGAGTCTTTTAGCTGCAGCCCTTTGGACGTCTGGACCCTGATCAGGTCCCCCGTTTGGTTCCTTGCAAACCCTTTAATGTGTTTGGATTATTTTTATGGTCCCTAATGAAAATGTTTTTGAATGTGAAAATGAAATTGATATTCGATTTGCACCCGTAAGGTGATGTCAGTACTCAATTCGCACCTGTAAGGTGATGTATGTATACTCGTTATCTACTATTATGAGTCAGCAGGCATTTTTGTTTGCTTTGTCTGATATGAATATGAGAATATGATATCCGAATGTGTAAGATTTCAGTCATGTGAATCAGTTATGAATTCGAATGTGATTATGAATCTCTGAATGGGTTAAATGTGACTTAAACATGCCTATTGTGTGCGATTATTCATATATATCGTATTGTAACTGCGTTTAAATATAATCGATTGTGGTTATAAGCATGTGAATTAGTATGTATACGAATGTGAGTTTATACTGTTAACTATTATGGATTTAGCATGTGGACTAGTTTGTGTGAAAATGCGACATTGACTATTGAATGATCATTGATGAATGTGGATATGATCCTCTTAACGCACTGCTTTTATATGCAAGTATAATATTATATGTGTTATGAATGTCCTCATATGCCATTTGCATATGTTATGCCTTGGCAACCATTGTTAATGGCCGCCCATATTTCTTATGTGGTTCCCCACTAAGTGTTATCGCTTAGCACGGGTTCTTTTCCCATGCAGGTGACAAGTATGGTATGGTTCGAGTCGCATCTGCAAGGTCGGCCACATAGGGGTTAGGAGTTTTGTATTTTGCTCAACCTCTGTATTTTGGCTTTTGTTTTTCTCTAGTCTTATGTATTTGTAATTATATGTAAGGATCTTATTGTATGTAAGTTTTCAATTATTCTTTCGACTTCTACTTCCGCTAAATGATTGTATGTATGTATGTGAGTTATTATTTGTTCAGCTACTATTTCGTTAAAATTTTAATTTCTGCTGTATCTCCGTATGTTTTTATATATGAATGTATACTTTCGCTTAGTGCATGTGCGCATGTGTGTGAATGAGCGTCGGTAGCGCTCTCCGGCGTCCTTCCAATGGGGACATAGGGGGTGTTACTTTTATTGGTATCAGAGCACCGGTTTGGCGGTTCTGGTTATCTTGTTTGTTATGTGTTGAGTCTTTGCATGAGAGTTAGTTTCGTGTCGTGGCCTAATGCAGATGTGTCTTGTCTTGTGTCGTGTCTAGATGGAGTCTGATCCTTGTGAGAATGTGGGCGAGACAACGGAAAATGTGAACCCAATTAGTGCTGATCAAAGTGTTTCTAAGCATCCTTATGTTGGAATTTCGGTCTTGCTTCCGATGATAGGACGTTAGCGCAAGGGTTAATTCGGATTTTGGATAGGCTGACTGCTCCTAGGATTTCTCAAGGTTTTGTTCAGAGTGTACCTCAAAAAGAAAGGTGTCGGGGAGAGAAGTGTCAGCGGGAAAAAGGATGTAGAGGAATTGCTTCGAGCCGCCCGTGTACCATCAGGATTTGTTGCGCACCGCAGTGAAGTGATAGAGCCTCCCGGTAAGTCTTGTTTTGATATGTTTGAGTTAAGATTATTTTGGTACTTTGAGAAAGAAGGGCACCTGGATTCTATAAGGTTTTGGAAAATACTTTGTATACCTGTCAGCTCTCTCCAGAAATATGTTTGAATGACAGCATATTGAATCATGGGGATGGGATAAAGTGCATCATTATGGCATCAATTGCAATTCCTTAGCATCACTCTGCATACATGAGTCATCACATTCTCATTGCATTATCATCCCATTGACCATACATGAGAAGCATTTGCATATGCATTTTGATTGAGAGAAATCTGACAGGGTGTACGTGGAGTATTTGATATTAAGATTAAGGGTAAGAATGTCGAGCTCAGCAATTGTTAAGGGAAGTGTTATGTGTTTGGTTAAAGTTGAGCAAAAAGAGTATTTCGGGATCTTATGCAAGTGAAGGTAAAACGGATTTTGGAGTTTGACCGAAGTGTTTTTGGTAAGGAAAAACGTAGATATGACGGACATCTTTTATGTATTAAATGATTTATGTAGCAATCGGTGAAAGTTAATTGGTTTACGGGTAAAGTGTTTGGGCTTTGATTTCTGTCGGGCAGTTGAATAATGATCATTCTGATGAATGTGTTTGATTCGAATATAAGAAAGTGATTTAAGAGTACAATGATGGCGATAAGTGTAAGCGAGTGAGTAGTTTGAGAGTGAAGTGTATGAATTTGTTGGTGACATGGAATGTAATGCTGGGAATTCTTTCCGGTGTAAGTGAATTTCGAGGATGAAATTTTGTTAGGAGGGAAGAGTTGTCACACCCCAAATCGGGCCTAGTCGGAATCGGCAAGCTAAGTCGGATAAGTAAAGGGTATTTCGGTAATTTGTGCATGAGGGAATTTGATGATAAGGACTTAATTGCAAAGTAATTAATTAAATAAGTTAAGTGTGAGAAATTATTGGGTGTGCTTATGGTGTAGGGATGTAGGGTATTTGTTGTGGTTTATCTAGTGGATTGTGGGTATGATACTAAGGATGGTAAATATCAACCTAATAATTATCTAATGAGGTAAGTGTATGGTGCCTTGGTGTTTGAAAGTCAAAGGGGGAATTGTGGTCCAATGAAAGCTTGCCATGTGGATTGTGGTTGGTTGGCATTAAATGAAAGAAAAGAAGAAAGGGGAAAAGAAGGAGAGAGAACGCAGGAATCCTACATTCCTGTTCTCCTCCCTCTTTCAGGTCCTCCTCCTCCTTCTCTTCTCCATTTCTGCCTTTCCTCCTTGCTCTCCTTTTTGTCTGGATTTTGGGCTTACTAAGGGGTGCATTGATTGAGTTTTGGAGCAAGATTAAAGAGGTATTTGTTTGGGGTTTAGGGTTCCTGCGTTTTGGGTTTCTTCCTCCTCTTCTTCTTAGTTTTGTTTAAGTTAAATTGGGTTTGGATGAGTGATTTTTCTGGGTTTTTGTTTGTGCGAGCTTGGGTTGGCAAGAAGAAGCTTTAGGGCAAGGAAAGGATTGAAGATTGAAGCTTGAAAAGTGATTTTGGATCTTTGATTTCCAGGTTTGGGAGCTTTGATTTCTGCATTTGAGTTTTGAGTTTTGAGTTGTCATTGCCTAATTCTCCTTGGATCATGAGTGTGTATTTGTGTTTGCTTTTCAGAAATTTGAGTGCTTTGATATGAGTTTATGCATGAATTTAATTTCGGTAAATGTGTTAGTAATCCATATTATTGATTGAGATAAATGTATATGGGGGTTGGTATGGAAATGCATGAGTTTGGGAATCTCTTTGAATTTGATGTTTTATGGCGATTTTGGCAATTCTGTTCAGTGCTCATCTGACCTTTGTGTATTGTTTTTGTCATAAGTAGAGTTTTTGTTCTCTACATCATGTGATTCTTGAGCCATTAGAACCACGACTTCCATACCTTTAAAAGTCTCAGAAATGACCTTGGGCAAATTCTTGTTCTAAGATCCAGGAAATTTACCAAAACCGTAGTGTGTCTGTTTGGGTCGGGTTACTTGAACACTATAGGTTGGTTAGATCATATCTAAATCTGTAGATGTCCAATTGATCTGAAATTTGTTGAATTTGAAATTTGACATCTTAGGAAACAAATGATAAAAAGGAAGTTTTGCCTAAAAATGTCATTTAGATGTCCGTTTAGGCTGAACAAAACGGAGTTGTGATGCAGTCCTGAATTCTAGCTTTTGTTTTCCAAACTTTTGGTAGGTCAAGGTGGCAACCAAATTCATTACCACCGTGACCTGTTCTATTTTGACCATTTTATGTGTTTTTCTTCCCGAATTGAACCCGTATTGCACCGAAACTTTCTAGGATCTATCCGATGCATGTTTAGGACTATTAAATGAGTATAAGAATAGTTATCACTTGGAAAATAAACATGAATAGGATTAAGATTAATAGCAAACTAATGAAGTAATGATGTGTAATTGTATGTATTAGAATCAAGTCAAGTTTAATGACATTATTGAGCATTATAATACTTTAATCTATATAAACCTGTATGATATGAACAGGTATGCATAGTTATGATTTAAGATTTAAGTTATATACACATGAAAGACATCAAATTAAATGAGTTTGATTAATGAAATATATATATATATGGGATATGAGCAGTGAATGTGTGATTGAAGTAATTGCCTAACAATAATATATGATGCATGCATTGATAATAAATGCTATTAGAATGTATTAGTATGCAAGATATCTATGATGCTATTATGGTTCATGCGGATAATGGAGTGATTATATAATATGATAATGATAAATGTGATTTAATGCTTTTAGCTTATGAATTCCTCTTTTTAATGGAGATCCATAATGTGGCAAACCGGGTAAGTAAGTATTTATATAAATGTACAAATAGTTGGTATGAATGATATGATAAAGTGTGAGGAATAGCATTCTGTCTTGGGTAGTGGGTATGTCACGGTGACAACCTAATGGGTTACCACCGTGAGGTACCCCAAAAGTGCATTTTGTTTTGGGGTGTGGGTATGTCACGGTGACAACCTAATGGGTTAAAACCGTGAGGTATCAAAAGATTGCATTCTGCCGAGAGTTTCGGTATGTCACGGTGACAACCAATCTGGTTGTTACCGTGACCTATCCTGTTTTTGTCAAGAGTGGTTAGTTGTTAAAAGTAAAGTTTGAATGTTAAGTTAGTGATTGCCCTGATAATGTTTCCATCTTTGACCCTGATAAATTTTAGAATATTGAATAGTGCTAAAGCATGTTGATGGAATTATATTGTAGGCTTTGTAATACGAATAGTATGATGCATAGCTGATATTATGAATTCTTTATATGTCTACTATACTCTGGATTAAGTACGATGATATTTATATACTGTCTGATTTGACACATGATTTAAATGATGCAAGACTTGCGAGAGTCAGTCTAGTGGATAGTTAGGCATGCCTAATAGAGTCTTTTAGCTGCAGCCCTTTGGACGTCTGGACCCTGATCAGGTCCCCCATTTGGTTCCTTGCGAACCCTTTAATGTGTTTGGATCTTGTTTAAGGTCCCTAATGAAAATGTTTTTGAATGTGAAAATGAAATTGATATTCGATTCGCACCCGTAAGGTGATGTCAGTACTCGATTCGCACCAGTAAGGTGATGTTTGCATACTCGTTATCCACTATTATGAGTCAACAGGTATTTTTGTTTGCTTTGTCTAATATGAATATGAGAATATGATATCCGAATGTGTAAGATTTCAGTTATGTGAATCAGTTATGAATTCGAATGTGATTATGAATCTCTGAATGGGTTAAATGTGACTCAAACATGCCTATTGTGTGCGATTATTCATATATATCGTATTGTAACTGCGTTTAAATATAATCGATTGTGATTATAAGTATGTGAATTAGTATGTATACGAATGTGAGTTTATACTGTTAACTATTATGGATTTAGCATGTGGACTAGTTTGTGTGAAAATGCGACATTGACTATTGAATGATCATTGATGAATGTGGATATGATCCTCTTAACGCACGGCTTTTATATGCAAGTATAATATTATATGTGTTATGAATGTCCGCATATGCCATTTGCATGTGTTATGCCTTGGCGACCATTGTTAATGGCCGCCCATATTTCTTGTGTGTTTCCCCACTAAGCGTTATCGCTTAGCACGGGTTCTTTTCTCGTGCAGGTGGCAGGTATGGTACGGTTCGAGTCGCATCTGCAAGGTCGGCCACATAGGCGTTAGGAGTTTTGTATTTTGCTCAACCTCAATATTTTGGATTTTGTTTTTCTCTAGTCTTATGTATATGTAATTATATGTGAGGATCTTATTGTAAGTAAGTTTTCAATTATGCTTTCGACTTCTGCTTCCACTAAATGATTGTATATATGTATGTGAGTTATTGTATGTTCAGCTACTGTTTCGTTGAAATTTTAATTTCCGTTTTATCTCCGTATGTTTTTATGTATGAATGTATGCTTTCGCTTAGTGCATGTGCGCATGTGTGTGAATGAGCATCGGTAGCGCTCTCCGACGTCCTTCCAATGGTGACGTAGGGGGTGTTACAACCAATCCCTAGTTGTCATGTGGCAAGGAATGGAAAGAGGATATATATAGAGCTAGGAGAGAGAAAATGAGAGAGAACCAATTCAGCCCTCACCTTTTTCCCCTCTCCCTGCCGTCCCTCTCTTTCTCTTCTTCTTTCTTTTTCTTCCTCTCTTGTGCCCTAAACTTAATTCAAGTGGGTATTTGTGGAAATTGATCAACTCAAGTGGTTTATTGGTAAGTTTTAGTTAGGTTTCTCTTCTTCTTTCTTCTTCCTCCTTTGATTTTGCTAGTGTTTGATTTGAGTTAGGGTTTTGTGGTTGTGTGATGTGTGGATGTTCTTGATCAGTGGTGTCTCCTCGAGAACCTAAAGGCAAAGAGAAGGCTTGTGGGGGTAGAGCTTATATTTAGGAGCTAAGGATTTGCAAGGTTTGGGATTTTTGTGGTTTGATGCATTTTTTTATGATTTTGTTTTTGATTTGGTTTTTTTGGAAATTATGGGGTTTATGATGTTTGTATTGGTTTAAATGTTATGGGTTTTAACTCATGTGGGTTGTGATGCTTTGAATGAGGTATATTAGATCAAAGTGTGCATTTGATTGAAAGTTTGAAGTAAAATTCTGGTTTGATTAAATTAGAGAAATTGACTGTTTTTGTGACATGATTTAATTGTAATTATTGACCTTAAAGTTAGGTTTTATGCTATTTAAGATGATTTGTGTAACACCCCCATACCCCTGGTAAGGAATATCGGGGCGCTACGCAGACACTTACATATACATGTACATGCATTAGCGGAAGCGATAGCATAAACACATCCATTTAACAGTAATTAAATACTACACTAGGGCCCACTTGCATTTCATATTAACTACTTATACATTTACATGTTCATATTACATCTGTTTCCATTTAGCTTTACATATACATTTACATGTACCTTTACCTGTGATTTTTCTACTTATATTACATAATGATGTTACTCAAAATGTAAAATTCTAACTCTTTCTTTTACAAAAAGCTATAGCAAAACTACTAGTGGCCTCGACCCGCAGATGTCCGCTCACTGGTCCGAACCTGTAACCTACATGAAAATAAACATCCGTGCTAAGCGATAACGCTTAGTGGGGATGAAAATAATGCAAAGGACTTCTTTCCGAAGTCACATATAAAGCACACATTTCATATGACAAAATTAAATATCACATGCATATAGCTCTTATACATATACAGGTTGCATGCTCAGTTATCAAATACTATGAACTCACGTGCATATATCATATACTCTTTTACTTATTCATATACACTACAACTTGTACATATCACGTATTCAAATGTACGCTATCATGTGTCCATATACGTGTAAACACGCTCATGTAATTATACACTTGTATAAAAAGTTGTCATGTATTTAAACATTACTCTCATGTACTATAGCTTTATTCAAAGTAGCACTATAATCATCTCAAGTTCACTGCACAACATTTAACAAAACAAGCCTGAGTTCCTCTCATGGTGGATATGGGACGCTCTATAAAAAAACATTTTCGGTAGACCGAAGTCACAAAACATTTTCATATATCTCTATTAATGACCATTCTCGGAGGTCGACCCGCTTCGCCCAAACGGGGCGGAATATGGGCAGCTGCACTCGGTAATCCCTTTATAAGCATGCTTATCTATCCACTATAACGGTAATCAGGCTCAATAACAACTCACACACTATACATAGACATCAACTCATCAACTAAAATTGAAGTGCATTTATCAAATTCAGAGACATTTAATTCATGTACAATCTTTATTAATCTTGTTCAACAACTAAAAAGCATGTAACATTCAAATTCATTACATAAACATATAAATCATGCAAAGCAAGACAAAATGAAACACTCTTTAAAATAAGCAAAACAGGATATGAAGAGGTTCACTGTCGCGATCGCGACAAGAAGTCGCGCTCGCGACAGAAGCCAAGTTCATTGTCGCGATCGCGACAAGAGGTCGCGCTCGCGACAGAAGATAGATTACAAAAAGGCTCTATACTCGATACCAAATGAATTATATAACAATTCCTAAGTTCATACATATTTATCATGTCAATTACTGTACTTCCTACAACTATAAATTGATACTTTATTAGTTAAATTAGCAATTTACTCATACTCATGTGCATTTCCCCGTTGATAATTACTTTATAGTCATTTGCTAACCCTAAACATGCATAATAAGCTAAGGGGAAGGGTTAGGGGTTGACCAATGGCAACTAGGAGCTCAAGAAGAAGAAGAAAAAGCCTAAAATGAGTTGTTCTGTCGCGAGGTCGCGACATGTGTCGCGCTCGCGATAGAGACTCGCCTTTGGTGCCTCACGGCACCACTTTTTACCCTAAATTTGAATCGCACAAACCACCATCTAGAAAACATTTTTAGGAAAAATGTCTTCATAACAATTGTTCCCTAGGATGTTATCTTTCAAGTCGGACAATTTTTGGGTCATTTCGACATCTATAACAAAAGATATGATCTAAACAATCCATACTATTCCAGGGAACCCGCCAGAATAGGGTAACCTTCGTTCTAATTACTTTTTGGGATACTTAGGGCCTGAATTAGATCAAGCACCCTCTTAGACATTTTTAGATAAGGATCGTATCTTTCATATGCAATTGGAATCAACCCAATTGGGATCCTATAACTCTACTTATAACAAATACTATACACAGGGGTGTAATGACAGATAAGCAGAATTTCGCAAAATCAAGCTCTATCATCAACACAAACACTAAAATGATCAGGTTACATACTTTAAACATATATACACTTGTCATGAGCACTGTAAGCAATCAAAATGAACATCTTGAGCTAATTAAAGCTCATCAAGCATCTCTTTATTTCCACATGTCTTTGTTCAAGCATTTCTCATATAAACACATGCAAAGTTAACACAGTCACACTCGATCCCTACCTCTAGGAACTCGATCACAGCTCTCTACTCGTTCCGATCTTCTCTTTCCCTTTATCGACTCTCTTGCCTCCATGTTGCACCAAAACCATACACAAAAACACTTGGGGTTACTCTTCTTTTTGCTTTAAGTCAAAATAGAAACCAAGTAGTAGAAGAAGACTAATGCTATCATAATAGTACTACTTACCTCTTCTCAAACTCCACTCTCTTTATCCCAACCTAAATGATTCTCCTTAGGAGCAAATGAAAAAGAGAAGAAAAGAGAGGAAGGTAGAGCACGGCAACACCAAGGAAAAGGAAAAAGGATGGAAAGCCTAAAGCAAAAGGGCCAAAACTAGGAAATGAATAAAATGAACAAATGTTGGCCGGTCAAACCCAAAGAAACCAAATCCTCTCACATAAGTGCCACCAAACCAAATAAATGCCAACCACTTCAATTAATCCATCCATATCTTAAGCCAAGCCAAGCTAAGCCAAGCCAAGCCAAACCAAGTGTCTCTTCCCTACAATGACACTTGGCACACTCCTACAATGCCACTTGTCAAACTCTTATGCCGCCACTTGACACTCTTATACAATGACACTTGTCACTTTTCTATGATACCATGTGTCAACTCCCTACAACTCCAAGTCTCTTAGTCCCACTTATGCACACATCTCGCGAGGGGGTCTGTCGCGTTCGCGACACTTCTCGCGCTCGCTACAGAACGCTCACGCCCGCACCAACCAGCTGAAGTTCGAAAACCGCTGGAGGGCTCTGTCGCGCCCGCGACACTTGTCGCGCTCGCGACAGAACTCTCGCACATAAACTTACCTTTTTCGAACAAAACTCTGTAATTCTTCTAGTGCCACTTTGGGGTGTGACAAATCTCTCCCCCTTAAGAAATTTCGTCCTCGAAATTTCCCTGCTAATCACTTACACCATACGGCTATCAAATCAAACACACTTCACACTTTCCTTAATGCACTGCACTCTAATCCATATACTTCTTCTATGCATCTAGCACTGGATGTATATCCTGTCAGCTTTTCTCAATGAAACGTATGCAATGATACTTTTTCACATACAAATGAGGGATGCGGATGAAATGGCCATGTAATGATTTATGTATGCAAAATGATACGAAAATGCAATGTAAGCTACTATAATGCACTTTTCCCATCCCCATGTTTCACTATGCTTATTTGCACATGATTCAAGGAGATAGCTGACAGGAATACAGAGTGTCACCTCAAACTCTTACCAATTCACATCTGCTGCTGTCTCTTCTATGCTCTCACGCGAGTCGGACTCCATCTATACATTACACAAACGACATCTGCATTAGGCCACAACTCTAGACAAACCCTGACATTAACCTATACTCTACATCTTATAGACCAGAACCTCAAACCTATGCTCTGATACCACTAAATGTAAGACTCCCATACGCCTGGTAAGGAATATCGGGGCGCTACGCGGACACTTACATATACATGTACATGCATTAGCAGAAGCGATAGCATAAACACATCCATTTAACAGTAATTAAATACTACACTAGGGCCCACTTGCATTTCATATTAACTACTTATACATTTACATGTTCATATTACATCTGTTTCCATTTAGCTTTACATATACATTTACATGTACCTTTACCTGTGATTTTTCTACTTATATTACATAATGATGTTACTCAAAATGTAAAATTCTAACTCTTTCTTTTACAAAAAGCTATAGCAAAACTACTAGTGGCCTTGACCCGCAGATGTCCGCTCACTGGTCCGAACCTGTAACCTACAAGGAAATAAAAATCCGTGCTAAGCGATAACGCTTAGTGGGGATGAAAATAATGCAAAGGACTTCTTTCCGAAGTCACATATAAAGCACACATTTCATATGACAAAATTAAATATCACATGCATATAGCTCTTATACATATACAGGTTGCATGCTCAGTTATCAAATACTATGAACTCACGTGCATATATCATGTACTCTTTTACTTATTCATGTACACTACAACTTGTACATATCACGTATTCAAATGTACGCTATCATGTGTCCATATACGTGTAAACACGCTCATGTAATTATACACTTGTATACAAAGCTGTCATGTATTTAAACATTACTCTCATGTACTATAGCTTTATTCAAAGCAACACTATAATCATCTCAAGTTCACTGCACAACATTTAACAAAACAAGCCTGAGTTCCTCGCATGGTGGATACGGGACGCTCTATAAAAAAACATTTCCGGTAGACCGAAGTCACAAAACATTTTCATATATCTCTATTAATGACCATTCTCGGAGGCCGACCCGCTTCGCCCAAACGGGGAGGAATATGGGCAGCTGCACTCGGTAATCCCTTTATAAGCATGCTTATCTATCCACTATAACGGTAATCAGGCTCAATACAAACTCACACACTATACACGGACATCAACTCATCAACTAAAATTCAAGTGCATTTATCAAATTCAGAGACATTTAATTCATGTACAATCTTTATTAATCTTGTTCAACAACTAAAAAGCATGTAACATTCAAATTCATTACATAAACATATAAATCATGCAAAGCAAGACAAAAGGAAACACTCTTTAAAATAAGTAAAACAGGATGCGAAGAGGTTCACTGTCGCGATCGCGACAAGAGGTCGCGCTCGCGACAGAAGCCAAGTTCATTGTCGCGATCGCGACAAGAGGTCGCGCTCGCGACAGAAGATAGCTTACAAAAAGGCTCTATACTCGATACCAAATGCATTATATAACAATTCCTAAGTTCATACATATTTATCATGTCAATTACTGTACTTCCTACAACTATACATTGATACTTTATTAGTTAAATTAGCAATTTACTCATACTCATGTGCATTTCCCCGTTGATAACTACTTTATAGTCATTTGCTAACCCTAAACATGCATAATAAGCTAAGGGGAAGGGTAAGGGGTTGACCCATGGCAACTAGGAGCTAAAAAAGAAGAAGAAAAAGCCTAAAATGAGTTGTTCTGTCGCGAGGTCGCGACATGTGTCGCGCTCGCGATAGAGACTCGCCTTTGGTGCCTCACGGCACCACTTTTTACCCTAAATTTGAATCGCACAAACCACCATCTAGAACACATTTTTAGGCAAAATGGTCTTCATAACAATTGTTCCCTAGGATGTTATCTTTCAAGTGGGACAATTTTCGGGTCATTTCTATATCTATAAAAAAAGATATGATCTAAACAATCCATACTATTCCAGGGAACCCGCCAGAACAGGGTAACCTACTTTCTAATTACTCTTTGGGATACTTAGGGCCTGAAATAGATCAAGTACCCTCTTAGACATTTTTAGATAAGGATCTTATCTTTCATATGCAATTGGAATCAACCCAATTGGGATCCTATAACTCTACTTATAACAAATAATATACACAGGGGTCTAATGACAAATAAGCAGAATTTCGCAAAATCAAGCTCTATCATCAACACAAACACTCAAATGATTAGGTTACATACTTTAAACATATATACACTTGTCATGAGCACTGTAAGCAATCAAAATGAACATCTTGAGCTAATTAAAGCTCATCAAGCATCTCTTTATTTCCACATGTCTTTGTTCAAGCATTTCTCATATAAACACATGCAAAGTTAACACAGTCACACTCGATCCCTACCTCTAGGAACTCGATCACAGCTCTCTACTCGTTCCGATCTTCTCTTTCCCTTTATCGACTCTCTTGCCTCCAGCTTGCACCAAAACCATACACAAAAACACTTGGGGTTACTCTTCTTTTTGCTTTAAGTCAAAATAGAAACCAAGTAGTAGAAGAAGACTAATGTTATCATAATAGTACTACTTACCTCTTCTCAAAATCCACTCTCTTTATCCCAACCTAAATGATTCTCTTTAGGAGCAAATGAAAAAGAGAAGAAAAGAGAGGAAGGTAGAGCACGGCAACACCAAGGAAAAGGAAAAAGGATGGAAAGCGAAAAGCAAAAGGGCCAAAACTAGGAAATGAATAAAATCAACAAATGTTGGCCGGTCAAACCCAAAGAAACCAAATCCTCTCACATAAGTGCCACCAAACCAAATAAATGCCAACCACTTCAATTAATCCATCCATATCTTAAGCCAAGCCAAGCCAAGCCAACCCAAGCCAAGCCAAGTCAAACCAAGCCAAGCCAAGCCAAGCCAAACCAAGTGTCTCTTCCCTACAATGACACTTGGCACACTCCTACAATGCCACTTGTCAAACTCTTATGCCGCCACTTGACACTCTTCTACAATGACACTTGTCACTCTTCTATGATACCATGTGTCAACTCCCTACAACTCCAAGTTTCTTAGTCCCACTTATGCACACATCTCGCGAGGGGGTTCTATCGCGCTCGCGACACTTCTCGCGCTCGCGACATAATGCTCACGCCCGCACCAACCAGCTGAAGTTCAAAAACCGCTGGAGGGCTCTGTCGCGCCCGCGACACTTGTCGCGCTCGCGACAGAACTCTCGCACATAATATTACCTTTTTCGAACAAAACTCTGTAATTCTTCTAGGGCCACTTTGGGGTGTGACAATTTGAATGTTTGATTTGAGTTATGTTGACGTTCGATTTAAAATGGAGGTTTGGGTGTGTTTTGGAAGATGGAGAAGTTCGGTAAAATTTCTACAGATCTGGAAAATGCGACCCTATCATGAGCGTGACAGAGCGAGGCAATTCCAACCCTCCCTGTAGCCGAGCTTTGTTCTATAGAGGCACAACAACCCACGTACTATCGCGAGCATGATGGAGCGCGGAGTGCTGTGCTGGCTGGGCCACGCTGTGATGAGTGCGCGTGCCAGCGTGCGATCGCGATAGCGATGCTTGGCGCGCTCTGCCGCGGGCGCAATGCAAGTTGCGAGCATGACAGAAGCCAATCTTCTTCTTCTTTTAACAAACATGAGTCCTGTCGTGAGTGCGGCGCTCAGGGAGCTTTGACCCTGTTGCGAGCGCGATGGGTTCTGTTTTCAAATGGGATTTCTTTTGTGCTTTCAATATTTATTTTTTGAACTTATGATATTATTAGACTTATGCATGGATGATTTTATGAGCCATGTGAATATCAATTGATGAATTATGCATGGCCTGCAAGAGTTAATTTAGTTGATAGTTAGGCATGCCTAATAGAGTTCAGTAGCTGTAGCCCTAATGTGTTCCGGACCCTAATCAGGTCCCCGTTCGAATCCTCGCGATCCTCAATGTGTATGGATGTTGTTTAAGATCCCCCAATGTGAAAATGTTTTAAGTGAGAAATGATGATGTTGCTTTTCGATTATACCCTCGGGTACCCCCCCAATGTGTTCACTCGTTATCCGCTATTGTGAGTCAGCAGGCATCTATTTCGTTTGTTTGTCTTGTTATGAATATGAGCATGTGAAACCATGTGATATATGAATTGACTATAAGCTTTTGAATACAATTGAATATGCTTCAATTATGATTATAGATATATGTGATTATAAGCATATGCCATTCTGAATGTGATTTACTTTAACGACCATTGTGAATGGTCGTTCATATTATATTGTGTTTTCCCCACTAAGCGTTATCGCTTAGTACAGGTGTTTCATCTGTGCAGGTGTGGAAGGTTTTGAGCTTTTAAGAGAGTCTCCTCAGGTCCAGCCAACACAGAAGTTTTGAAGTGTCAGGGCTTAGTTGTACTTAAGATTTTTTTTGTATATTGAGCTCACATTATATTTTTCTTTTGTATTGCTTTCGCTATGTATTCTTCTGGAAGATATAATTTTGTAATATCAGTTATGTACCAACTATATTTTTGTAATGAACCCTTTGGATATCAATTAATGAATTCTCAAGTTTTAACTTTAGCTGGTTCCTGTATTTTGTGTACATGTATATTGTTTTGCTTTGTTTCATGACACCCCTGCTAGTACGGGTTCTCACTCCTTAGTGGATGGGTTCTCCTACGTATGGGTAGGGGGTGTTACAAGTTTTGGCATCAGAGCTCCAGTTTAGGCATGTTCTGGGTGTTTGTTGTGAATAGATGTACGTTTAGGACTGTGTTGGCTAATGCGGATGTCTTTATGTTGGTTATAGATGGATTCTATGTGCGGATCACTCGAGGGGTCAGTTGAGAGTGCTTATCCCCAAGAGCAAGATCCAACAGTGTCTGGTCCAGCTCAATCAGCTAGAGTGCAGCCTAAGGCCGCAGCCATGCCTTTTGAGGCTATCTTGAAGATCTCTCGGGATATGGCTCGGGTCTTAGAAAGGGTGACTGCTCTGAGAGCCCCTATTGAGAGCATGAGGAAAGCTGGGGCAAAGGATTTCTATGGGACAAGTCTTGATGAGTCGGATTTGGCCGAGAAATGGATTGATAAAGTTGAGCGAGTTCTTGAGGAGATTCATTGCCCTCCTGAGAGGCAAGTTGAATGTGTTGTTTCCTTGCTTCAAGGATCGGCCTATGACTGGTGGAAGTTAGTTCGTAGGCATCCCCAGTTGCCTGATCCAGTCACATGGGAATTCTTTGAGCGGGAGTTCATGAGTAAGTATGTGACCAAGGCCTGTAAGGAAGCTAAGTGGGCTCAATTTATGAGTTTAAAGCAAAGGCCTATGTCATTTTCTGAGTACGAGAAAGAGTTCAATAGGCTTGGGAAGTATGCTCCTCCAGGTATTCTGACAGAAGAATTTAAGTGCCAGTATTTTGAGACCGGGTTGAATGAGTCTTTGAGGGCAATGCTTATATCTTTGATGAGTACCCCTGCTATCAGCTACTACCAGATTGTCCAAGCAGCTATGCGAACAGAGAGGTCCGAGTCAGTTTTGAGGGAAAGAGCTCAAAGAAGGAATCCCCCTCGTGGAGGTTCGCCTTCGGGTAAGAGATCAAGGAACCTGCAAGATGAGTCTTCTTCGGGTCCTGCTTCGAGGGGTAAGAGGCAAGGATCTACAGTTAGGTCAAGTGCCGATAGAGGCAGTTCTGGAGGTAGAGGTAAAGTTGTGCCTGAGTGTTCTCACTGCAGTAAGTGCCATAAGGGCGAGTGTAGGTGGCTCACTGTTGGTTGTTTTCGTTGAGTGAGAATAATAGAGATCAGCGTGAGGCTAGCCAAGCAGGGTCTAATGCCTCTCAAGATAGTCGAGGTAGAGGCAGAGATAGAGGTCGAGGTGGTCGGCCTAGAGAAGGTGCTCCATCAGAATCAGTGGATCGTCCTTAGATGGTTCCAACAAGGGCGTATGTGTAGACACCGGGTCCCGAGGCAGCCCAAACCGAAGTTACCCAATGATGAGAATGATACCTATCTATAGGCAAAAGACAAATAAAAGTGATGGTTTCCTCGAAAAATAAATAAATAAATAAATAAATTTTTGGGGCTGTGTTATGAGACCCATCTCAATGTAAGATGCAGCCTCACATTAGTGAGGCCCATCTCACTAATGTGAGATGCAGCCTCACGTTAGTGAGACCTGCCTCACGCGCTACCCTGCCTCTAGCGCCCCTTTCCATTATTTTCGGGATTTGGTTGGAATTTGCAGGTGGCATGTCTGATTTGAAAAGAAAAAAATGATTTGGATAAAAGAGGATGAGGAGTTTTACAAAGAAGATACCTAGGAAACCCTAGCTTTTCACTGGACATATAAAAAGAAAAAGTTTAGAAACTGAGGGCGGGAGGTTATTTTGAAAATGCAAAAAAGAGAGAAAAACATAGGGAGAAAAGTTTTTTAGAGCAAGAAAGTGATTTTTGTTCTCATAGCATTCTGAGGTTGTTCTTAAATCCAGGAAACTAATTCCTGACATTTGAGATTCAATCATCTTTCATCTTTCATTTCTTTCTTTACGTAACTTTTATTTAAAGTTTTTCTTTGAGTCTCTGTTTTAGTTTTTCTTCTCAAGCAAATTAACAAGGAAACTAGAACTTCTTAACTTGCAATCTAAAATCATATCTGAGGGTAAATACTGGGTTAAACCTCCTCTTCTTTCATTCTTTTACATTTTATTTCTTGTTTTTCTTTATTCAGTATCCTATGATGTATATACTGTATATACTTGTTATTTGATCTCATTAATCTGTGTATTGTATGAATGCTGTTGTTTGCACACAAGCATGGATCTTACCAACATTAACATGCACTCATCCTAATTACTACACATACATTACTAGAGCAATTACCCAACAAAATCTTGCATAAACCCATGGCAAGACACTCAAAATTCCAGAAATCAAACACAAATACACATACATACAAACTTGATCCTAGAAAAAGAGAAAGAGCAGAGACAACTCCCAAACCTCTTTTGAAGCACAACCCACACTTCTTCAAGCTTTAATCCTCAATCTTTTCCTTGCTCTTGAGCTTCCTCTTGCCACCCAAAGCTTGCACAAACCAAAACCCAAAGAATTACTCTTAACCCAAAAACCCTAACTCAAACAAACTAGAAGAAGAAAGAGAACCCAAACGCAGGAATCCTAAACCCCAACTTACCTCTTTAATCTTGATCCAAACTTCAATAAAAAACACCCATGATCTTGTATAAACTCCAGATAATAGAGAGAAGAGAAAGATGAGCAATAATGGGGAAAGAAAGAGGAAGAGAACCCGTGAGGAAGAGAGGAACGGGAAAAGCAAGAAAAATCTTCTTTCTCACTCCTTCCTTTCCCTATTTCTTTCTTTCCTTCAATGCTCACCCACTCATTCCACTTGGCAAACTCTCATTGGCTCCCAAGCACCATACATATATATACACACTAGATAACCTCCTCACTTACCATCCTATTAATTTAATCTCTTCACTTAAGTCCTTAATAATTCCAATTTCACATACACTAATTACCGAAATACCCACATTCGTCCCAACTTAGCATGCACATTCCGACTAGGCCCGTTTTGGGGTGTTACATAACACATGCCAAAAATACACATATACATTCACATGCAGCATGGCTCAAACTACTAGGGTGGGAAACGGGGTGTTACAAGACCTCTAAAGAGATATAAAACAATATTAACAGGTAAAGCTCATATCAATGGAGTTGAAAATTCATGGGATCAAAAGTTTATCGATATCTTCCACAAGCCTAATCTTAGGATAATGGAATAAAATAAAGCAATGTCTTCATCCTATCTATATGGAACATTCAATTTCTTACTCAGAGGAATCTGCAGAGATAAAGATTTCATAAGCTAAGATGCTCAATTGTCGAAATTGACGCATTACTTGTTCCAAAAAAAATCCATTAACCTGAAAGAGATCTGGCATGATTTGAAAGATGATTATATTCCTTGGGAAGCCTATCCACTAAGATATTGGGCTAAACTAAAGGATGAGTATTAGTTTTGGGTTAATCAAATAGGTTCGCTTAAGATAGGCGCATCAAATGCTGAGCCAGTGGTATCATTGGATTCCCATTATCGCATTATTGCAGGGTACTCTAAATCACAACATGCAGCAAAAGATAATGGTAGGTCTAAAGAATATATTCTTGATTCACTTTCTGATGATGATCCTAACATGTCACCATCCCATGAGCCTTTTAGAAAATAATTGAAGCAACTTTTGAAGATTCCCTAATAGCTTTGTTAAAAGTAGTATGTATTATTGACTCTTTCTCATCAGCATTTGTATTATTAGCTAACTACTTTATTTTATGTCTTTTCCATAGCTTGTCATTTGTATGACTCAACTTATTTGTATTATTAGCCGAGCATCCACTCTTTTGCTTTCTCCTCTATATAAAGAAGCTATGTTTTCTTTGGAAGGTAGGAAAAATGGTCTACAGACACTGCCATTATTAGCAATAAATAATATGTTCTCTTAAAGACTCTTTTCTCTCTTCTCTAATTATAATTTAGTACTATGTTCAAATTTTATTTTTGAATTTTCTAAGATCCTTACAGTTATGATTATGGATTTGTAATAATATACAAAAAGATGATAGCTCCTGTTAATGGCCACTTGAGTTGATTATGGCCTGTTTTGTTGAGCATGTCCTTGTTGTGTATTAATTCTTATCCATGGTCATAGCTTTATGGTAATAGAGCCAATTCAAAGTTCAAAGGAAAGACAATTCCACATCCTCAGCTGCTCAGGTGGAAGGATTAGTTTAACAAGTATGATTTTAAAGTTCAACACATTAAAGGAGACAAAAATCTAATTCTACATTTCTTTAGCATACCTCTTAATTAAGCTTGCATCATTCCACTGATCTACATGTTTCAAGAAGAGATTAATTTTCTTTCAAAATAAGCTCCACTAGAAATCCTAGCAAATTTGACTCTAGACCAATTAAAAGATTTTGAGAAGGATCAATTGTTTCAATATCAGTCCATTCTCATAAAAAATTATGGACAGTTCTATTTTGATAATTTGGGTATTCATCCTAAATATCCCTTTGCTGCTCTAATGAATTTTCTTGATTTTAGGAAGGAAGAGCCGTTAATTTGGCCTAAGGAGCTTTGGTATTTATGCAGTACTATTGTCACCTGTACTACATAGCTTTCGAGATTCACAATAGCCATCTGGTTTGTCACATTCAAGAACTCATTGAAGGAACTCAGAAGAATCCTCATCTCAAAACATTCCTCACATGGTTCAGACCTCTAGATAGATGGAAAACAATATTAACAGGTAAAGCTCATATTAATGGAGTTGCAAATTCATGGGATCAAAGGTCTATCTATATAATCCACAAGCATAATCTTTGGATTATGGAAAGATAGAAAGCAATGTCTTCATCCTATCTCTATGGAACATTCAATTTCTCACTCAGAGGAATTTGCAGAAATAAAGATTTCATAAGCCAACATGCTTAATGGTTTAAATTGTAACACCCTTATTTCGGTCCGATTAATGAGCCGAATAAGAATGTCACAACCATTTAAGATATGTAATATAGAGTAGTACAAATTTCTCTCTTCAAAATTAGAAATACTCTAGAATTCCACTATTCAACCTACAGAAATTTCGACAGCATAACAGCTGCCCTGTAACACCTTAAAGCCGTAATACATTACGTGACCTGGACATTAATAGTCAATTCCGTGGTCATGGTAAACGTTTTTGTCTTATTCTTATACATGATATGGTGTAAAAAAAATCTTTTTATATCCTTGTTACTATTTGTTTATCGATATACCTATAACTGTCCAAATTTTACTATTCATTTATTTATTAAAGCTATTCCTATTTAAATTTCTTATAACTCATATACTAGTTTTAAGTATTTGCGACTACTTATTTATATAACTTCTCTCCTTATTCTTATAGATTCTTATAAATATTCACCATCATTCTTACTATTCTAATTTACTCATATATTATTATTCATCCCTTTTTTATTACATTACTATCCCTGTTTTCCATACTTATCAAATTGCGGTTAAACCCCTTTATTTCTAGTTTTCTTATATATTTACCCTTTGGTTCCTTTTTATTTGTTATTTTTTTCGAAATTACCCATTAATTCTCCTGAATTTACCATTTTATCCCTATACTTCATCTTTCATCGTTAAATTACCTTTTTATTCCCAAATTGCCAATTTAGACCATTAAGCCAAATGCCCTAAAAAATTTCCTTTTAGTCCTCTAACTTATACAATTAGTTCATGTTTTCCTCTTTACTACTTGTTTCCTTTTTCGCCATTTTACTTCTTTATTCCTCATATACTTAAATCATTTACCATTACATTCTCTAATTCACACATTTATTTCATATTTATCAATTTATTCTTTAATTTTTGCTATTTTACTCTCTTATTTTTATTTTCCTACACAATTGCCAAGTAGTCCTTAACTTACAATCTTATTTCATGCTTACCAATTTATCTCTTTTTTTCTTTTGCATAAATACCCTTTATACTCTTTGCTATTTTAAATTCGTACATAAGTATTATTTTATCCTTTATTTCACACATTTGTTTCATCTTTATTAGTTTAGCTCCTAAATTACCATTATACATCTTTTCTTTTAAATTTTCTGTCATAAGTTGTCCTTTTTCTTCTTTAATTTCTTATTTTCTTACATCCTTAGTATTTTATCGTTTAGTCCACATATTTATTTTATGATTTCCAGTTTACCCTTAAGTTACCATTTTGCATTCCAATTATTATTTTCTTGTATATTCACCATTTTGCCTCATATCTTACAATATTATTTATAAAAATCATCATTTTATCACCTAAATTACACCTTTTCTTCTAGTAATTATCTAGCAAAAATCTTTAATCTACCAAAGTGACCACTTGGTGGTCAAATTACACTTCGGTAGTATCGTAGTGACCACTTGGGAGTCAAATTGCGCTCCAATAAAATCCATAAAATTCTCACAGGTGTTGGAATGGCCACTTGGGGTCTAGTTTGCACTCCGATGGTGATGAAGTGGCCACTTGGGGGCCAAATTACACTTTAAAACAGTGTAGGACCACTATTGGCCTACAATATGAGTCTCCATGACTCAATACCGCAATACATGTCTTTATGGCTAGCTAATTTCATCACAAAATCCTGGGATTTCCCACTATTGACCCACTAAGGATAAATCATTTATTTATGTCCCCATGTGTTCATATACATGATCATTATTCCCATGTCATTCATTCATGCCATGATAACAACTTATTATCATAATCTATATCATTTCACTTGTGTTTACATACTTATTTATGACTCACATTTATTTAGCACCATTCATATCACATACTCATATTAGCATCATATCACAATGTATTTGTAACACCCTTATCACTTCTGTACATTACATTGATTTAACTATTAACATGATTGTCTAACTACTATCTAATCGATACTTATGGAAAATGTGGTAAAAAAAAATCTTTTCTTTTCAACTTATTCTTTTGTTTAACTTATAACTTTCCATGTTGCTACAAATTACATTCAATGCAAACCAAACATTACATTCATCTCATCATATAATTCAATAACTGTCTATCATACCTATAATATATGGCACTTACTAAATGCTAAAATCTTACATATACATGCCACTAACAATAACAAACATACTATTCTTAGCTTCAATCTGGAGATTCGATCTGATCTCGAAGCTGATAGTACGCCTGCTCCTCAGACATCTTACTTCGTACCTACAAGCAATCAAATAAACTACGTGCTGAGCATTAAATATGCTCAGTGGTGATTTCGAATCTAACAATTTTTAAGTCTAACTTATGCACACACATACATGCATACACTATAGTGCTCACTTTTAGACTAAACAATGTAATAATACTATTTAGTCCTTCGTCTTTTTTAATTTTCCCAATTTACTCTTTATTTGACTTTAATTATGATTTTTGCCCTATTTTCTTTCTATTTTCCACTCTTAACTTATTATCTTACTCGTAACATCTTCACTTTGGCCCTTTAAACTTATTCTTTGACTTGTTACTCTTCAAATCCTCATTTTAACATTATTCGCTGATCTTATAGTGTAACTTCTCTGCTTTTCATTTACTTTAACTTCGTTTCTTATAACTAATCATTCTACTCCCTTAACTTTAAAATCTCTACGTTTCAATCCTTTCACTTCATTTACTTTAATCAATCCATTTTACACTATAATACATTTCTTTTAACACACTCACTTCATTCACTTCATTTCACTTCGTATACTTTTGTAATGCATTTTACTTTAATTAATTTTTTAATTTCATCTAAATCATTCACTAAAACCTCAATCAGGGTCATTTTATATTTATTTATTTAATTGACCCTCACATTCTTACATTCATGTACATTTTACTCATTAGTCTACATTATGCTTTTACATTACAATTAGATCCATTGATCATTTATTGGATTATTTTCATTCATTAACCCTATTATTTAACATAATTACTCCTTATATACTTTATTTACGATTTTACCCTTCAATAATCATTTAATTATCTTTGTGGCATCTTTCATTTATTTCACATATTTACACACTATTATCACTTCACCTTTCAATTTTTTGGGTTGATTTCACCCATGGTCACTCAACTTATCACTTCTCGCGCAAAAGTAACCGACTTTTTTTTTCTTACTTAAATGTCACTGAACTTTTAACATTATTGCACAAAAGTCATGTTGACCAGAATCCGGCGACGACTCTTGCCGGATTGATAAGTTCAACAAATGCTACATTTAAATTAATTTCACTCACGGTCACTCGACTTATCATTTATCTCGCAAAAGTAATTAACTTTTTTTTTTCAAATTAAATGTTACTAAACTTTTAACATTTTTGCAAAAAAGTCATCAATCCGGCAAGGGTCGTCGCCGGATTCCGGTCAACATGACTTTTGTGCAATAATATTAAAAGTTCAGTGACATTTAAGTAAGAAAAAAAAAGTCGGTTACTTTTGCGCGATAAGTGATAAGTTGAGTGACCATGAGTGAAATTGACCCAATTTTTTCCTATTAAATACCATCACTATGGTAAAGTTTCAGTTTAGTCCCTAATCTTTTAATTAATTACACAATTGCCATTATTACACCATAATTACAATTTTGCCACTAGTTTATTTCTCTTTCCATCTTAAATCATTATTTAGCTTACAAATTATATATTAGTCCTTAATTTAATATTCTCATGTTAAATTGCATTTTAGTCCCTGAATTTTACACTCTTTACCTAACTTGTCATTTTACTTTCACTTTTGTTTTACTTATTACTTATTAACTTACTCTTACACTTAATTATTGTTTTACTCCTAAACTTTTATCAAATTTCAATATTGTCCTTCCTTGAACGATTACTTAGAATTTTGTCACTTATTTACCCTATTTTCACATTTATTCACTTCTTACCTTATAATTTATCAATTAGTCTTTCAAATAATTATTTTTACGATAAATTATGTTTTAGTCCTTAATCCTTTTTTCTTCTTTCATGTGAGTCCTTTTTCACTTAATTTATCATTTTCACTTCAATTTTTACATTTTTAAAATATTTTACTATTATTATACGTTTAACTCATTATTTGGGTAAATTACCTTTTTCACCTTAAACTTTTCATTTTTTTTCATTCAAGTTCTTTTTCATTTAAACACTCATTTTAATTTTACTTTATACGTTTTCATATCACTTTTACAATTATGTCCCTAGTACATTCCTGGCAGAAAATCTGCAAACTGGATATACAGGACGTGGACCCCACAGATCCACTACACTGCAATGGGGAGGGACCACTCTAACACTATAACTGAACACTGAGCATAGAACATATCTATGCACTATGGGAGACCATCGCGAATCTGCCATAGTAAAGAAAGTCATCATGACTTGCACTGCGATATGGGTGTCCCTTTGGCTAGCCAAACATATCCTGAACTAGATTTAGACTGCAAGACACTACTAAGGGCAATACTTTTTCAAATGACTTTTAAATCCACTTTTTACCTCTTAACACTTTTACCTTTCACATTTTAACATTTTCAATTTCGCTTACATTTCATTATCCTTACAATACACAAATCAATCAATATTCTTATCTTTTAAGCATAATTCTCATTATATACTTATTTTACAAAATAAGTATACTCAGTCATTAAATGGCTATTAACTCATTTCAAAGCCGCTTTTATTCTTTTCTTATCATTTATGTTTCAATTATTCATTTAATCAAAGGCAATATCAATATACGTATAATTTCAATTATTTCAATATTTGTCAATATTTCCCACCACGGATATAATGGGAAACTATTCTCAAAAATACTTAATTAAATTCTTACAATTTCAATTAAATTCATATACTTTCAAATCACATACATAATCATTTTATGGTCTTAGTATCATTAAATATTCTAATTATATATTTGGTTCATTAAATCAATTGTTCAATTTTCATTTCATTTCAATCTTTCTTTCAGTTCTAATTTAATCATTTATCTAATTTATCACTCATGGTTCATATATACCTTATAACCTACCATAATTTCTTTACTATACAATTCGACCAAACTTCAAATTCAATTATACATGCAATTTACACACAATCACTATTCAAACATAATACAAAACCCTATTTTTCATATGAAAATATTTAGATTAGGTAATTACAAACCTCATATCCTTGCTCTAGCTTTCACAATCTCCTCAATTTTTGTCCTTAACCTTTGAAATAGCTTTTCCCATTGATTTCTCTTCCATGGCCAAAAACACTAAGCAATAAACAATCCATTAATTTCCCTCTTTTATCAAATATAACCTTCTAAACTCTTAATACACCCTAATCTATCATCTAAAACCAATAAATCAATTTAAACTAACTTATTTCTCCTACCTCTATTTGAAGACATAAGCTTAAATCCTTGCTTTTCCTTGCTTTTAATCCATCAAATGGATACTAGAGGCTGCTATAATCTAATAGAGGGGCTAAATTGAACTTAGGATGTTTGAATTTAGGGAGAAATTAAGCAAAAATTGAAGAAATTGAGAGCGAGGAGGAGGAAGAAGACCTTGGCCAATAAGAGGGAGAAGAAGGGCTGAGGAGATAAGGATCACTCAACCACCAATCTACCATTTAAGTGCTTTTATAGTGGGCCAAAATCGGTTTAACCTTGGTCCAACCTATAAAGCCTAATTTGCCATTTTAAGCCCATTTGATAATTTTTTATGGTTTTCTCACTTCTCAATTCCAATTCATGTGACACCCCTTACCCGTACTCAGGTGATCCCATCCCATAAGGAGTAAGATGCCGTACGAGTCAGGGTGCAATTAAACAAAGCAGAGAACAATGCATAGATAAACATACACAAAAGCGGGGTAATTAAAAACTTTTGCGAAGTATAAGAAAGCGAAAGCTGATTGACGTGACCTCAGCAAGTGTACTAAATCGACAAGTAATATAATGGAGTATTTTTAAGAATCCAAGTTATCGTACCCAAGAGACTGTATGCGCAAGTAATGAAAATCAAATGTATGCTAAAGAATTCCCAATTGTTTGAATTGATTGAGTTAACTAATAATTAAAAATAAAGAATTTAAATAACCAAAATAAACAAACAGAAATAATCAAATTAAATTGACGGCAATAATTGCAATAAACAAAATGACGGAAAAATTAACAAGATAAGAATTCAAAAATAGACAAACGTTGCTCAGGTTCACTCGTCCACCCCATGCCCAGATATGAACAAAATTAATCCAAGAATTATTTATGAAAGAAATCGGGATAACCCTCTTAACCTAGGCTTCCCAAACGGAGTCAGCCACTCAAATTATATGACATCCCAAATCAGAGTCAACCCCATAATCAGCCTATGCACAGGTCTAAAATCCAAAGTTTGGTTTATTTTACCAATACGGAGTCAAACAACCCATAACTTAATTATCTCACTCACCATTCTAGTCTTAAATCACAAAATTTTGCACTTCTAGATTCCCAATCGGAGTCATCTAAAAGACACAGCAAGAATGATAAAACTGAACATAGATAACCATGGTATTCAATCCATACAATTCAATAACCAATAAAGATAATGAAATAAATCATTCATCAAAACTAGAAATTAACTTGATAAAATAAATTCCATGAATCAATAATAAATACCAGTGAAATAAACCATTCAATCATATATTTAAATTCAAAAGATGTTCAGAATTCATATCATGGCTAGGGGATTCAGAGATCCCCAAACAACTAAAAAACTACTCACAATCCATTGAAAAATCAAAAGGAAAGAGGAAAGAATAAACCCAGAAATTCATTGAGGTGTAGATCCCGTTTGAACCCTTAGTTTTTCAATCTCCTTCTTCAAATCTTCAATGGAGAAAATCTGGAAATTCTCTGAATGTAAAAACTCCTCCTGAAACTAAACTAGGTATTTTTAATGTAAAACTCTTGAATTGCAAATCCAATCTCAAGATAAAAAAAATCAAACTCTTAATTAAGAACAATCGAAAAACTATCCCAAAAGTCTATCTCTAAAACCCTAATTTGAAAAATAGATTCAAAACTAGCAGCCGCCACTCAAAATCAGAAACTTCTCTTTTTAAATACCGAGGGGTCACGGTGGTAACCAGATTGGTTGCCACCGTGAGGTGTTGAGGAGGTAAATCTGGATTGCGTGTGGAATAGGGGTCACGGTGGTAACCAGATTAGGTTGCCACCGTGACATGCTCAAATTTTGCTTCTGTCCAGGAATTTCCTATGTCATGGTGGCAACCACATTACCTTGCCACCGTGATATAACTTCTCACTTGGTTCTGTCTTGGTCCGAACTAGGTCACGGTGGTGATAACATTGGTTACCACTGTGACCCATAACAGATCTGCATTCTGCCCAATGGATACACATGTCACGGTGGTGATGTCTTTGGTTACCACCGTGACCTTGGGTATTCCTGCATTCTACTTTTAACTCCTTTGTATGTCACGGTGGTAACCAAAGTCATCACCACCGTGAGGTACCTAAGAATGCTGCACACAAATTCAAACTTAATCAAAAACTAACAAAAATTACATAAAAACTCTAATTTCATTAACATTGACATAATTAATCTAAAGTAAGCATATCACGACAATAAACACTACTAAACACCATAAATCATACGAAAATACTATCAAATCTAAATACTAAATTGAAGTTATCAAAATACCCCACACTTAGACTTTGTTCGTCCTCGAGTAAATGAATTATCCACATTCCTGAAATTTCAAACTCTAACTCGGAATACGAAAACTTAACAACAATCATAGCACCAAGTAGAAGGGTCTTAGTTACAAATCCTCAAATCAATTTATATCAAATAATTTCACATGTGTGTGTGCTAGGCTCAAACCAATTTTCTCTTTGCAAAAACAAAATAACCAATACATTCCAGCAATTGAGCAAAGAAATTAAATATGCAAATGAATTTGCATACAGGTTTCGCACTTAAAACTCAGGATAATCATACGCCTCTCCTTTAGCACTGGAACCACAAGGGTCATCTCCACTTAAACAACTCAAATCAAGAACAGGATCAAAAGGACTTATTCCAGGGTTGTAATGTTAGGTTAAGGTATTGGCTAACAAGAAAAGTTAAAGAATTCAAACAAAGAATTAACCACTCTACCTAAAATTTCAACTACCCAAAACTGAACAAGATTGTCCACGTCCTACCTTCAATTCACCCATAATTTCCAATGTTATCTAAACTTCCCCATACATAAAATACATCGAACTCCAAATAACAAAGTGATGAACTTCCCTTTTTAATTCTCTTTTGAACCCAATTATCCGTAAATATGAGTATGTCTTCTTCTACTAAAAGGTACCCCACACTTGAATTTTTCTATATTCAATACATCAAAATTAACTAAAAACAACAAAACTCATTAAACTTTCAATTTTTTCATATTTTTTTCTTCTTTTTTTTTTCTCATGATCTTTTTTTCTTTTCATGATTTTTTTCTCTGCTGGGGTACCCAAAGTCATGAATTTCTTATACCCATTTTTTCTTCTAATAAGGGAAAGTTTAACACTATACTAAATAACACCCACTAAATTCAACAATTCTTCTCACACTTCCACTATTTCAACAATAGATACCCTTATTCAACTTTCAATGATATTCCAATCCAATCCTAGAGTGGCCAATTCTTAGAAAAGGGTAGGCAAAGGCATTTAGGCTAAATGGTAAATTAATAGTGTAACAAGAAAATTGCGTAGTACGCTTTTAGCATTAAATCAGCTCAACGGGGCTAGCAATGGAAATAACATAAACAGGTAGGTCTAAAGCTATTTAAAAGTGGTTATCAAAAAAAAAACAAATTGCCTTAATCATGTCCTAAACTTGTTTAAGTTGTTATCATGTTTCGAAGGGTGATGAGGAAGGTTCTAACCATCCTAAAATTCCTTCACTCAAAAAAAACTCTTACGCACTGGATTTTTCAAATTTTTACAAACAAGCCTATAGTGCATAAAAGATTGGAAATCAAAAGATATATGACTGATTGAGATTCAATTTGCTTCTAAAACTTCCAACTACTCATTTGCCAAGATCAGTTTTTAAAATAGACCATTCTCCAATTAAAGTTTAAAACATTCATAACAGGAATAACTGAGGTTAAGCCAATCTGAGATAAAGATATTTAGGCAACTACAATAAAGTACAAAGAAAACAAAGATACAAAAACAGGAAAAAAAAAACAAGCATCATGCATCAACGGCTGTTAATTACATATATATATGAAGTTAATTTCTCCTACCCCCACACAAAAACTTGTTGTCCACAGCAAGTAATAATATTACATATTAAGAAGAAAAATAAAAATAAAATAAACAAACATCAAAACAAAAGATAAGAAGTCTCCCTGTTGGTCACTGATCTGGTGGTGGTGGTGGCGGTGGGAAATGGGCATCAACCCGTGCAGACCAGGCGAAAAATCCTTGGATCAGCTGGTCTATCTGGGACTGCAAGTCTGCCTGAGGCGCTGAGATGGTGCCCACAGATGTGGCAAGGGTGTCCACTGATGCAGCGATGATGTCCATGCGTGCCATCAGAGCGTCGTACTGCTGCGATGATAATTGTGCAGGCTCTAATGCTGGAGGTGCCTCCGAATCGTCCTCGTGCTCATAGGGCAAGCCTCCTAGACCCCGCTGGACTCCCTGAAGATACTCTGCGCGGGTAGTCAATCTGTATCCATGTCCAGTCGTCGTGTCGTCCACTACGACTTTCATATTCTTCAACTGCTTCTTATCAATAGTCGCAGTAGAGGAAAGTGACTTGGGTCTCCTCAAGGGGTGATGCACAGCCTTAGCAATTACTGTGACCAACCCATCCAAAGCAATCTTCTTCACCTTCTTGGGGTGCCATTGCATCTCTTCCAACTTATGCCACAGATGGGGTGCCCCATTAATTTGCACACCCCGCACCATACAAGCGAGAAATAATGCTTCCGGTAAATTAACCTGCCCTGGTGAGTCCACATGACTCAGGAAAGATAGTGAGAAAAATCGATGGAGGATCCGCATGGCATGAGTATCAAGATGGTGGGCCTTTGTCTTGCCCGATACATATTGCGTGGTTATCACAGAATATCGAATGATTGCCCAGGCGGTATCCTTGTCATATCCCGCAAAATAATCTGGAGCGAGGGCAGGGAAACCTAGCATTTCAAAAAAGTCGACAAAAGACCGCTCATACTTTGTACCCTCCAGAAAAAATTTACTCTTCCTTGATCTTGAGAGGGGTCGCGGCTGATCCTACATTGCACAGTGGACACGAAATCTCTTATCAACCCCGGATAGACTTTCTCATTAATCGCAAAAAGCCGTTCCCAACCAATATTCGATATTAGCCGCTATACGTCATTTTTTATTCCCAGCTTTTCCAATAAATCAAAATCCAAATAGCTCGTTGGAATGTACGAGCATTTGGAAAATAGAGCATATGCAGGTTTCTGACTGGTCGAAACCCAAGAAGGCACATGGGAAATATCAACCGTAGGCTGGGTGGATGTTTGTCCTGATGAACTAGAGGCTAAAGCAGAGCTTTTACGCTTAGGAGCCACTGCACAACATGGAAAAACTAAATTCAATAGCATGCGATGGGCATCAACAGCAATGGATTTAAAATAAAGCATAATGTCAAGCTCCTGCTAAGTTGTTAAATAATCTCTCAATTCCAAATGAATAACATAACAGATGCCAGAATGCAAGAAGAATACAAATGACATAAGCACAATTCAGCAAAAGTGATGAGCAAATGCAGTATTAAACCCAGAATCACTAATAGCAAAATGCAATAAAAGGTTAAGAGAATTTGAGCTACTGTCAAAAGGCAAAATTGATAAATGAGAACAACAAACTCATTTGAACATTATTGCGAAAGAATCTTGGCATTTCAAATTGGCATGAATTGGAAAAAACAGGAAAATCATTCATTCAGACATTTAGTCAAACACCTGGTATGCATATAGTTAACTGACTAAATTGAAGCCCACAGATCATACTAACAACCCATAATTTCAAAACGAGGCATTACAATATAGAACAAACAATTAAAACCTAGCAATTTCCATTCTTAACCAAGAATTTGAAGAAAAATTTCAACTTAAATCATGCACACAGCCAATTGCCCTAACATCCCAACCCAAACTTATTCATGGATTCAACATCAGAGATTGAAATTGAGGATAAAGATAAGAATTGAGAATACCCCCAACATAAATTCAGAGCATAAACAGAAGTAAATCCTAAGGGGGGAGAAATATGGAGACTTCTAACATACCGCTTTGGTAGAAAACAAGAACAGGGAAAAGAACAACACGAAAAGAAAATAAATGCAAAAATAGAAAGAAAAAGAAAGAGTAAAATTACTTACTTCTTGTATGTTGGTAGAAATCGAAGCCTAAAAGAAAGATTGGAAGTTCGAAATAGCAGATGAAGCGAAGTATTTAAATTTTTGAGAGTGAGATGTGCGGGTGAGTGAGAAACAAAACACGAAAAACTGGAATTTTAAAACAAATGGGCGTGTGGGTCACAGTGGTAACCAAATAGGTTGCCACCGTGAGGTATCTAAAACTTGTAATCCAGAATTGAACTGCCCCTTGGTCACGGTGACAACCAAATTCTTTGTCACCGTGACATACGAAAAAATTCAAAACAAAATGGAAGTGTCAACATGTCACGGTGGTAACCATGGTTTCATTGCCACCGTGACATGTGCAAACTCAAAACAGAATGTGACTCACCTGTTGGTCACGGTGGTAACCCAAAACCATTGCCACCGTGACATACGAAAATTTCCAATCTAGAATGGCTTCCTCATTTGGTCACGGTGACAACCAAATTTCATTACCACCGTGACATGTGCACATCCCAATTCCAGAATGCATTCTCCCTTGGTCATGGTGGTGACCAATATCCATTACCACCGTGACCACCTGCAAACATGCAAAACACATTTCATCAACCACTCAAAACTTCAGCTATTAAAACCTTGAACAGTCTCCCTTTAACAACATAATTTTCTTATGACGACAAACCAGCCAATCTCAACAAAAATAAACAGGATTAACTACCTAAAGAGAAGAACTATAAACACAAAATAACATAATTGGAGAAGAAGTTCTGCATTTAACAAGTCCGCAGCTGGACTTTTAAAAACCGTTAAGGATCCGCAAGGTGGACTATCGCTAAAGCCCCATCATATTTTGATTCAAAATAAGGCTTCACACGGTGTCCATTGACCTTGAACTCATTTTCACCATTCGGGTGCTTCAATGTGATCACTCCAAACTGATCAGCTTTCACAACCTCATACAGCCCCTTCCACCGCGATTTTAACTTTCCAGGAAACAAACGCAACCTGCTATCATATAAAAGTACTTTAATACCTGGAGTGAATTCTTTTGGGACTAATCTCTTGTCATGCCATTTCTTTGTGTTTGCCTTATACTTCTCTGCTTGTTGGTACGACCAGTAGCGTATCTCTTCCAATTCGTTCATCTGGAGAAGTCTCTTCTCACCTGCACTCTTAATATCAAAATTTAAAAACTTGGTTGCCCAATAAGCCTTGTGTTCTAATTCGACAGGGAGATGACACGATTTGCCAAAAACAAGCCTAAATGGGGATAATCCTATAGATGTTTTGAAAGCAGTTCGGTAGGCCCACAAAGCTTCATCCAACCTTAAATACCAATCCTTTCTAGATGAATTCACAGTCTTTTCTAGGATGGCCTTAAGTTCCCGATTGGACACTTCAACCTGCCCATTAGCTTGAGCATGATAAGGGGTTGCAATAAAGCCTTAAATTGGTGGTTAATAAAATGTTTACCACCATCACTAATAATTGCTCTAGGGGCTTCAAATCGGGTGAATATATTTTTTCTCAAAAATTCCAGAACAACCTTGGCATCACAAGTTCTAGTGGCTGTTGCTTCTACCCATTTACTCAAATAGTCCACTGCCACTAAAATATACTCATGCCCATAAGAAACCGGGAAAGGTCCCATAAAGTCTATCCCCCACAAATCAAACAATTCTACCTCTAGCAAATTGGTTAAAGGCATCTCATCTCTCTTAGAAATGTTACCTACTCTCTGACACCTATCACAGTTTTTCACAAAAACTTGCACATCTTTAAACATAGTAGGCCAATAAAAACCAGAGGATAAAATTTTCGATACCATTCTATTTGGTGCATGGTGCCCACCAGCTTCCCCACTATGACATTCCTTGATGATCGCTCCCGTCTCCTCATCCGAGATACATCTCCTCAGCACTTGATTAGCACACAGGCAAAACAAATAGGGGTCATCCCAAATGTAGTGTTTGGCATCAGCTTTCAGTTTCTTCTTTTGCTGCCAAGTAAAATCTTTAGGCATAAAACCTCCTGCAAGAAAATTTGCTATGTTAGCAAACCACGGAACAGAAGTGTCACAAGCAAATAAAGCACAAATGTGTTCATCAGGAAATAAATCTAAAATTTCTCCCTTTTCAATGTGGTCATTTTCCATTCTTGACAAATGGTCTGCCACGAAGTTTTCAGCGCCCTTCTTATCCTTAATTTCTAAATCGAACTCTTGCAATAGAAGCACCCAACGAATCAGCCTCGGTTTAGATTCCTTCTTGGCAAACAAATGCCTCAAAGCTACATGGTCCGACCACACCACAACTTTTGCACCCAGCAAATATGGCCTGAACTTCTCAAACGCATACACAATTGCAAGAAGTTCTTTCTCTGTGGTGGTGTAATTAACCTGTGCTCCTGTCAAAGTGTGACTAGCATAATAAATTGCACAGAATATCTTATCCCGACGCTGTCCCAGTACCGCTCCCACTGCATAGTCACTAGCATCACACATTAGTTCAAATGGCACAGTCCAATCCGGAGATATAATCACCGGAGCTGAAATAAGCCGTTGCTTTAACTTTTTAAAAGCTAGCAAGCATTCATTATCAAAATTAAAAATAGCATCCTTCATGAGTAAATTAGACAAGGGTTTAGCAATTTTTGAAAAATCTTTAATAAAACGCCGGTAAAACCCTGCATGTCCTAAAAAACTCCTTATTCCCTTAACATTCATCAGAGGCGGTAACTTCTCTATTACTTCAACTTTTGCCTTATCCACTTCTATCCCTCTCTCTGAAATTTTATGCCCTAACACAATGCCCTCTCTCACCATAAAATGGCATTTTTCCCAATTTAAAACTAGGTTAGTCTTTTCACACCTCCCTAGCACTAAATCAAGATGCTTTAGACAGCTCATAAAATCAGCCCCATATATAGTGAAATCATCCATGAATACCTCCATAAATTTCTCTATAAAATCATGGAAAATAGCCATCATACACCGCTGAAACGTAGCCGGTGCATTACATAACCCAAAGGGCATTCTTCTATATACAAATGTGCCATATGGGCAGGTAAAGGTCATTTTCTCTTGATCCTCAGGGGCTATAGGAATCTGCAAATATCCCAAATACCCATCTAAAAAACAGTAGAACCTATTACCTGCTAACCTCTCTAGCATCTGATCAATAAACGGCAAAGGGAAATGGTCTTTTCTAGTGGCAGTATTCAATCTCCTATAATCAATACAGACTCTCCAACCCGTAACTGTACGAGTTGGAATCAGTTCATTTAGTTCATTCTTTACCACTATCATCCCCCCTTTTTTTGGCACACACTGCACTGGGCTGACCCATTTACTATAAAAAATAGGGTAGATTATACCTGCATCAAGGAGTTTGAGTACCTCCTTTTTTACTACCTCTTGCATGGCTGGGTTGAGTCTTCTCTGAGGCTGAGCTATCGGCTTGCATTCCTCCTCCATTGGGATCATGTGTGTGCAGTAACTTGGGTCAATCCCCTTCAAATCTGAGGTTTTCCATCCAATGGCTCCCTTGTGCTTCTTCAGCACCTCTAGCAGCAACTGTTCTTCATCACCTGACAACAAAGAAGATATGATTACTGGTTTCTGATCTTTCCCTAAAAATACATATTTCAAATGAGAGGGGAGAGGTTTAAGTTCAGAATTTAACTCCCCCTTTTTAGGTTAAACTCTTCATTCTGTGACTCATCCTTTCCATCTTCTATCTCCACAATTTCTATTTCTTCTCCCCTCATCTCTTCTTCCACTTCTTCTCCTTCCACTGAATGTAACAAACACAAATTTTCTGGATCAGCTCCAACCACTTTTTCCTGCACTTCTTCCACACACTCGTCTATTACATCTACAAAATACACAGACTCCTCCATATCCCCAGATGGATACTTTTGAGCCTTGTTCATATCCACTACCAACTCCTCATTATTGAACCGAAGGGTGACCGTTTGACCATGAACATCGATCAACTCCTTTGCTGTGTTTAAAAACGGCCTCCCCACTATCAGTGGCACCTTTCTATCCTCTTCCATCTCCATCACCACAAAGTCCACTGGGAAGATGAATTTCCCCACCTTCACTAACAGATCTTCCATCACTCCTTTGGGCCGCCTCACTGACCTATCTGCAAGTTGAAGTCTCATTCCCGTCTCCTTGAGGTCCCCAAGATTAAGCTTCCTTGTAACACCCCGAAATGTACCCAAGAAGGATTTGTGTATTTTCGGGGATTTTGACCATCGAAATCATGTGAGTTGATGGTCGGAGTGATTAAGTAGTAGGAAAAGATATGATCAGAATTAAGAAAAAAGTGAGCCAAGGGTATTTTGGTCATTTTGCAAATATGGATTTGATTGAATCGAATAAATAATTATGAGGGCTAATTTATGAAAATGGAGTAATATTAGACAGAATGTATGTGAAATGTGGTGTCAGGTGTGCCGAAAGGACGAATTCGGTATTAGTGCCAAAGTTTCGGCAAGTGCGGCCAATTGCAAATTTGTAAGGTATCAATTTAGGACTTAATTGAAGGGGATAAGATTTAATTGTTGGCAAATGTATAAATTATAAACATGAATTATGCCAAGGAAAGGTTAAAGAAGAGTTGGAGGACCAACAAGGAGAATTGTCATAAAAATCTACTTAGGGCCAATAGGGGGGTGCCATGTGGCATTTGGGATAGGCTCGACTTAATTAAAAGGGAGTAAGAACATATTTCTGCTCATTCCCTCTCTTTCTTCACGTTTTGCCTTTCTCCTCTTCCCTTCCTCTTTTTCTTCATCTCACGCCAGCCCCCCTCTCTCTCTCTTCTTGCAAGCCCAAGTTGTGTATAATGGATTGTAGCTCAAGTACTTTTATAAGAGATTAGAGATAGAAGGGTAAGTTATAACTTTTGATTTCTGCAATTCCTCTTTGTTCAATTAGAAATCTTAAGTAGTATTTTATGTTTTGATGAGGAAATTGGAATAATAAAGCTGAAGAAAGAGTGTGGAAGCAAGAAGAGCAACCATTGAAGCTAATGGAGCAAAGGAGTTTGGGGTTTGGGAAAAGTTATATGTTTTGGTGTGAACTCTTAATTATTGATTTGTGTATGAATGAGTTTCTGTTTTGAAGTGTATTTTATTTAAAATTGATTAGTTGTGTTGATGTGGTTGTGTGGATTGGCTTGGGTTTAGCGAATTTGAATTTTCTGGGGCTACTCTGTCCAGATTCCACTGGACCTTTAGTTTTCGTTTTAGTTATAAGTCAAGATATAGATGTCTAAATGAGATGAGAATAGTTCCATTTGAAAGATAATTCATTTATCTAAAATTATCTCTGAAGGACCGGAACCTAATTCTGACTCTAGGACCCTTGAAAATGGTAAAAACCGGGGTCTTTGTACTTAAACGGGTTTACAAGAGCAGTGTAGGTTGTGTAGCTCATATCTGGAGTTTTAGATGTCCGATTGATCTGAAATTTGTTTCATTTTAAAGATAACATCCTAATTAACATTTTTTAAGAAGGACGTTTTGGTTATAAATGAGGTTTAGTGGGTCGTTTAAGCGATATAAAGTCGAATATGGAAAACTGTCTCGTAAGTCCGTTTTCGTAGGGCTGTTGTAAGAGCTCTCTGTCGCGAGCGCGACAGAACCTGTTTGTGGAAGGTTTTTTCCTTTCATTTTGAGCCTCATAATTGGTATGAACCCTTGCCCCTCTTTCCTATTCTTTAGGATGCGTAATTTGTCATGCTTTTCATCCCGAAACACACCCGAACTTCCTCAGAACCTTTCAAGATATATTCATCACATGTTTAAAGTTTGGAAATGAGCAAATAAATAGATATCATTTGGGAATACAATTGTCTAAGGTTATAAACAAGAATATTAACTTTATTATTGAGAGGTAATGAATCAAACACTTTCGAATATGTTCTTTATAACCTAATTTATAATATTTTAGGCAATTTGAAGTGAAATTCCATAACTTGCATTTTGAGCTAGTAAGATTATGGGGTTTGGATTCTTAACCCTTCGGGATACATAGGAGGTTTGGAACACCCTTTTATGTTCAAACCAAAGCATAGAAGCTCAATCAGATTTGAAGGAGAGTGTATTAATTGAACCTTACTAGTGCTTTGATAATTGTTAGGAATAATTGTGGCCCATTTGTGTAAGACCGACAAAAGTCTGCGAGTCTTTAATGATTCAAGACTTGAGGAGATTTATTTATAGTTTAGAATTTATATGAGATGTTAAGAATGAAGTAAATAATGGAACTAAGTGTGTCGTAAACCGAAATTGAAATGAACCTTTCGTATCTCAAACGATTTTTAATTTGATTATTTAATGACGGAATGATTCATAATCAACTGAGTAGTTGGGATACTTGTGTTGGAATTCTTGAGTTCTATATATGAATTTAGGGAAAAATAATGTTCAAGAAAATTAGTTATGGACATGACAAAAGTAAGTATGTTTCTATGTAAAGTGTATGCAACTGAGAGAAGAAAGAAGGATGATGTTTAGCTCTGTCGCGAGCACGACTGGTGTCGCGAGCGCGACAGAGATCATCTGGTTTGATCGTGGTCGCGACTCAGGTCGCGAGCCCGATTCCTAGTATATGGTTGGGCTCTGTCACGAGCGCGACTGGTGTCGCGAGCGCGACAGAGGCCATTTAACTTTCTGTCGCGATCGCGATAAGGGTCGCGAGCACGACTCTTTTCTATGCCATGAATAGATGATTGATTGAGCTATTTGACATGAGTATTGGCTTGTGATTCACATGTGACATAGTGTGTAATTTAAGATGTGCGATACCATGCAAATTATAGTTGTAATAATTTGTGGAGCATGTATTAAAATTAAATGTGATTATAATTAAAGGTTACGGATTGTTATAATTACGTGAACCATTGTTTTTATGAACAATTTATGTATCGGATTATTGTGCGATTGTAATAAAAGTATGTACTTTTGAAAAAGATTTTATATTATGACACGAGCATTTCTAAAAGAAACAATTAAGTATTAGCCTGCATTAGTCGAGTCGTGGATAGTTAGGCATGCCTAATAGAGTTATGTGTAGCTGCAGCCATGTGTACGATTTGGACCCTGATCAGGTCCCCCGAATGGATCTTCGTGATCTTTCTGTTGAATCTTACCTAAGATTCTATGTGAAAATACTTTGGAACAAGAATAAAAAGATTGTTTTGACACCCTCGGGTATCTATGTATTATAAGAATATTTCTGGTACCTCCGGGTATCTATGTGTTACTCGTTATCCACCCTTTTGACTTAGCAGGCATTAAACAAGCATAAATATGTGAACTGAATGATATGTGTGAATTGATAATGATATGTGAAACTTTGTGTAAATTTATGCACCCAATGAGAATGTGATCACCTTATACGATGTAACTTAGACATTGGCATGAGTTGCGCTTCGCGCACATAAGTGTTTTGGATTCTGTGGAGTCCCTATGCGTAAATGTGGTAACGTCTTTAAAAGTTCATATGCTTCAGCTTTGATTATTTTCTTTGTAATATTAACATGAGTTAATGACACGATAATAATTCAACAATTTGAAGGAAGTAATTAAACGAAAGTGATTATATACATATAAGATACATTTGTATGCTTTGAACAGGAAGTTAGATTATTAGCGGCTTACTCATGACCTATTTGATATGTGAGAGTTAATTATTGTAATTAGGGGTTTGATTATAGGCTTAATAAATGATGTGTATGACATGCGATATATGATTATTAAAACATGAAAAGTATGTATCAAGCAAGACTGTCACCCTGTTTAATCTTATAAGTTATTATGTTTAAAATATTCTAATTATGACCAATTATGTACTTATATGTTAAATGATTTGATGTTGGTTATTTATTGTGTGTTATGACTGACGGCCATTGTGAATGGTCGTCCATACTATGTGTTTTCCCCACTAAGCTTTGTGCTTAGCATGGGTTTTTATCCATGCAGGTTTGGAGTTAGTCGTGTCGTCGAGGATAATCCGCAACAGTCTGGCCATTCAGTCTGTAGTAGTAGTTAGTGCTTAGAAACTATAGTCCACCTTTGTAATGAAATTCTTAATTAGTATTGTATTAAGCGATTGGGATGTAATAAGATATTATGAGCAATGTAAAGATAAGTATTTTAATGTCTTTTGTGTATGTGGATGTTTGTAGGATTGAGAAAAATTTTTGTAACTCTGCTTATATTATTGTTCCCGGCTTGCTTTGCCGTAGCATTCCTCACCCATCGTCACATACTGTGTAGGTTACCATACAGTATGCTATACGTGGGTGAGGGGTGTTACATTCCTGCAAATAGAATAAGGCATCAAATTTATACTGCCACCTAAATCACATAAAGCATTACCATAAAAATCTTCACCAATAGCACAGGGTAAAGTAAAGCTACCTGGATCTTCCAATTTCTCAGGGATCTTGTTCATAATTATAGCACTACAATTTTTTATAAGCTGTACAGTTCCATGCCCTTCTAATTTCTTTTTATTAGAACATAATTCTTTCATAAATTTAGCATAGTTAGGCATATGAGCTAATGTAACAACCGGTAGCTGCAGACTAACCGGTAGCTGCAGACTAGGGCCCCGGAACATATCCCGTCGGGTCTCCCTGTCCCACCGGCATCCCGGTTGTCCCACCGGCATCCCGGTTGCACTCGAGGCGCCCGCCCGCGCGCAGGAGGGGTCGCGCGAGGCGCCCGCGCGCGCGCAGGAGCGCCGCGCGGGGGCTTGCCTCGCACGCAGGCGCCCTTGCGCGCTGGGGCGACCTGCCGCGCAGGCGCCCCTGCGCGCTGGGGCAGCCTGCCGCGCAGGCGGCCCCGCGCTGCCGCAGGTGGCATTCGCGACTTTTTTTTTTTTTTTTTAAATTCTAAATTTTGACACAAAATTAATATATTTTTTTACTCCCACTTTAATTTTAATTTCCCCAAAAATATATTTTTTAATTATTTTCCGAGAAAACACACATTTGACAAGGGAACGATCGATTCTCACATTTCTTGCCGAAAATCGGTCTTCTATTTCATCACCGGGTAATCCTGATCTTGGACCGCCTCGAGACCCGGTGTCTACAGTTGCCCCCAATTTTGGGGAACTTAGAACCTAGGTGCCTAAGTGAACCAAAATTCAGAAAAGAGAGGGAGAGATGCGTACCTGAGGCGGTCGCTGTCCGGGGCTTGGTCTTGCCAGCTGGTCGGCATCATAGGATTACTACTGGTCACATGATTGAGGAACGTCAGCTTGTCGACGTGAAACCATGACTGAACGACTGATAAACACCAGCTTGTCGGTGTGTGAAGGCCTCAGACTTGTAAGAACGCGGTTGATAGAACACCAGCTTGTCGGTGTGTGAGACCACGGCTGAGCGACTGATAAACACCAGCTTGTCGGTGTGTGAAGGCGCCAGACTTTGGAGAACGCGATTGATAGAACACCAGCTTGTCGGTGTGTGAAACCACGGCTGAACGACTGATAAACACCAGCTTGTCGGTGTGTGAAGGCGCCAGACTTTGAAGAACGCGATTGATAGAACACCAGCTTGTCGGTGTGTGAAACCACGGCTGAACGACTGATAAACACCAGCTTGTCGGTGTGTGAAGGCGCCAGACTTTGAAGAACGCGATTGATAGAACACCAGCTTGTCGGTGTGTGAAACCACGGCTGAACGACTGATAAACACCAGCTTGTCGGTGTGTGAAGGCGCCAGACTTTGAAGAACGCGATTGATAGAACACCAGCTTGTCGGTGTGTGAAACCACGGCTGAACGACTGATAAACACCAGCTTGTCGGTGTGTGAAGGCGCCAGACTTTGAAGAACGCGATTGATAGAACACCAGCTTGTCGGTGTGTGAAACCACGGCTGAACGACTGATAAACACCAGCTTGTCGGTGTGTGAAGGCGCCAGACTTTGAAGAACGCGATTGATAGAACACCAGCTTGTCGGTGTGTGAAACCACGGCTGAACGACTGATAAACACCAGCTTGTCGGTGTGTGAAGGCGCCAGACTTTCCTGCGAAATCAAAAGAGACTTGTATGCAAGGGTAAGTTATGCATGTGCATATGCATATGTTATGTAAGATGCAGGACAAGGATTCATCCGAGTGGATTTGGAGCCGAAAGCCGGTTTGGTCGTAATTTGCAGCAAGATCGGTGCCCCCCGGAATTGCTTTTGAATTTCATGCCTTTAGGGGGTTATGAGGCTCTCCTCTGATACCTGTAGTCATTATTTGAAGGTAGTGCGTCCCTCATGGATTTTCACACTAGCTTTTCTTAGTGGGAGATGCGTCCTTGTCGGATTTTCACATAACCCTGTGCCTTATTTTTTGCCTGAAATGGACCCAACCCAATCCAGCGGCTTTTATTTATTTCATTTTTTTGTAGGGCAGACTGCCTGTCGCCAGGTTTTCACCCTGCCCTTTGGCCTAACTTTTGCTTAGAGCGCCAGTCACGGTTTTCATCTCTAACGGCTTTTTTTTTTTTTTTTTTTTTTTTTTGAGAGAAGTTGGAGTTGTTGCGAAAGGCTTTCGGGTATAATTGGCATGTGCTTATATCTCAGGCTTTGGTTGTATGTGTTTGGCTCTTTATTAGGAAGGTGCTGTAGGGTTGGCTTCACAGTGGGTAGCAGGATGAGATGACTGAAGTGCCTGAGTGGTGAGAATGGTAGAGGGTAGATAGTTGTTGTAAAAGGTCTTTCAGGTATAATCGGCGTGTGTTTGCGTCTTAGGTCAAGGTTGTCTGAGCTTGGTTTCTATCATGAGGGTGCCATAGAATTGGCTTCGCAGTTCATAACAGGAGGAGCTGACTGAAGTGCCTGAGTGGCGAGAGTGGCAAGGGGTAGATGGTAGCAATGTGTTGGTTTCATATCTGACTGAGGCAACTTTGAGTGTGCAAGATGAACTGCTCTGGTCATACCAATGCATATATTTCAATCTGATTTCATATCAAGTGATCACTATTTGGCATTAACTCGAAAAATATGGGACATCATCTAATCTCGGGATAGATCTTGGGAGCATCAAACTCCTGTTATCAATCAGCCCTCGCGGGTTTTCTTGATTGAATATTTTCTCTTCTTTTTTTTTTCTTTTTTTTTTTTTTT
The DNA here is from genome assembly GCA_947683425.1 of Excoecaria cochinchinensis. Lineage (NCBI taxonomy): Eukaryota > Viridiplantae > Streptophyta > Magnoliopsida > Malpighiales > Euphorbiaceae > Excoecaria > Excoecaria cochinchinensis. The sequence goes on from CANTUQ010000158.1 coordinate 2,823,287, forward strand.
TTTTTTTTTTAGCCTTTGCCATTGACCCTCTTTCAGTTCGTCAATATTGGTTGAATTTGCTTTGATCTTTGTTAGCCGGAGAGACTGCTGCTTCTGAGAGTGATTCTTCTTAGTATCAAAGTTTTGGTCTTATTGCTTGTGCAGACTGGTTGAGTTGATGGGTTACTTATTTGGGGCTTGAATGTGAAGTTTTATGCTTGGCTTTTATTGCCTTTGGCGGTTCAGCTTGAATGATCTGGGGTACTTTTATCGATTCTGGTGGCTTAAACCCTGGAATGGCCTTTCAACAGCCGGGCTAGGGTAACAGGTTGGGCATGGATGATTTGGGGCACTTTCATTGGCCTTGGTAGTTCAAGCTTTCGAAATGGTTTTCGTCGGCTGGGATTGGATGGATGGCTCTGGAGTTAGCCCTTTTAGGTCCTTTTCAGTAGCTAAAAAGAATGGCAACGTGCAGACATGTGTAGATCAACTGGATTTGAACAAAGCTTGCCCCCAAATGGCATTCCCTTGCCCCCTATCAATTCTCTCTTTTCTTTACACCCAATTTTTTTTTTTTTTTCAACCCAATTTTTTTTTTTTTTTTTTTTCACAACCCAATTTTTTTTTTTACAACCCAATTTTTTTTCTTTTACAACCCAATTTTTTTTTTTTTTTTTTTTTTGACAAGCTTTGTTCAAGTCCTGAAGTTTACACATACGTGCACTTTTTATCTTAACCACTGGAACCATTGTTCAATTTGGTCGGGCATTAAATTCTGGTAAGAAATTTGGTTATGAGGGTTTTGGATGGTTAAGGGTCAGTCATAATCGGTTTTAGGGTACACATTTCGAAATGGGTCGAGGGAAAAAAGGTCATATGGCTTGGTTCTGATGGGTTGTATATTTCTCATGGTGGTTTTGAGTTTTATTTGTTCGACTTTTGATGTAACTTTCGAAGTTCAATTTTATTCGTCGACACCATATGTAGCTCAGGTGTTGTGGATGCGAAGAAGTGCCTTTCAAAATTTGGTTCGTCGTCATGTTGGCAATGGAAGGTAGTCTGGTCTTCTGAACGTCCTTGTTAATCTTCGACATGTCATACCAGGTCCAGGCAAAGGCTCTTCTTTTTTTTTTTTTTTTTTCAAAATTATCCTCTCTTCAAGAGTCATATCAGATGCTACCAAGATTTTATTTGGATTCCCCAAAGTTCCGAGACTAGATGATGTCGTATTAATTGGGTTAATGTCAAAATGAATGGATGCATCGTGATCATGAGAAATGAAATCAAGGAAATATCGCATAAACAAAACAGAAATTGTTCAACATGTTACAATAACCAAATTGTCTTAAAAGAGTTCTGGAATTAAAACAAAAAGAAATAAAGCATCATCCAGATAGCTATTTCCTCCTTGCTCGTCATCGTTGCTGTAATCAGTGATCCTTCACCCTCATGGACCATTCCCCTCATCTTTCTGTTCCTCGTCAATCAAGTGTGAGACTCGTCTCCTTAGAGCCCGGCACCCATCAGTCTCATGCCCAGTATGCTGATGGTAGGCGCAGTACAGATCCATCCGGTGATTGAGACGCCCATGGCCCCTGGCGGGCTTTGCAAGTTTTGGCCGTAGCTTCCCCTTATCGATAAAATGAGATAGGTGCTCAGATAAAGGCTTATCCCAGATGGTATAGTGATCTTGAGTGGTTCTAATGTTTGGGGACTTGGTGGCTCCGGTATCCCCCGCACTGTTGTCACCGAGACTTAAGCTTTCCTGGTTGTCTCTCCCAGTGGCATTACCCCCTCCTTCAAGAGCCACCAGCTGCTTACCAGTAGCAGGATCTTGTACTTGATCTTTCGGGGTTTGGCCATCACCCTTCTGATATCTAGCGTGTCGACGACACCTCCTAAGCCCCCGATTTCTGGATGGGTTGGTTAACCATAAGCGCAGGTCCCCCTCTCTATCTTGAGGAAAAGATTCACCCATGCCGAAGCAAGCCTTCTGAACTATTCTAACTGTTGACGCTCCCTCTATCTCTTGAGTGCCAGCACAGATGTCGCACCTAGACGGTTGACCTCTTTTCTGCAAGTCCATAAAGACCTTCTCTCGAGCAGCCCGGGCAACTGCAAGTTTAGACTCTGCAATTTCCTCTTTAAGAGCATCCATCTTTCTCTTTAGGCCCCGCGTCACCGCCAAAAGCCCATTCTCTGAAACATGCCTCTTGCCTTTTTGCTCAGCTGACAGAGTGACAGGTGACTCTCCTCCAGGTCCAGTCGGTGGTGGGTGTATTCCCTTAGTTGGATCATTCTCTTTCCGCAACACAGTGGGAGCAGCAGACTGTTGTTCTACAGGTGGCACCATGGCGGTGATCAGATTCTCTATAGTAGTTTTCGTCTGAGGTTCAAACTTTTCAATCCCACCTTTTATCCCCTTTATCGCGCTATCCTCTCCCTTGGGGACTTCATTCGTCACAGCCTAAGGAGTTATCTGCTCATCCTCTTTCTCCACCATGAGATCATCTTTCAGAACAAGAATTCTTCTCGGCTCGAGAGGTGTCGTAGTTCTAGGCTCAACATCTGGTTGTCGTACGGTAGGGACTGCTATAGGAGCCTCTTCCAGAATAGGCGATTCAACTTATTCAACAGCAGGGGCCACAGGAGGTTGGTTGGCATTTGGTGTCATTTGGGCAACAATGTTTTCTATCATGGCCAATATCCTCCTTTCAAAGTCCCCCAGCCTCTTATCCAGATCTTTCATCGTCAAAGAACCGGTCTCTCGAGGTAGTTCTGCCATCGAAGATGATTCACTAGTCGTTGAGAGTGGCTCAAAATCTCAAACAGGCACTAATTCTAGCAATCCAAAGGGCGAGTTTGTCGTCGCTAGTCGATCGTCAGAATCTCTTAGTCCACACAGATGAATCTAGGATGGCTGAAAGATCAAGATTGTTAGAATGATGCATGAATGACATATACAATGCATGATCGTGCCATGCGAATATTCTTTGATGAGTGCAGGATCAATGGACTACCACGATACGATGGGATGCATGGAAGAAATTACATGCAGGATGGTATGTACACGCGAAAATAATATGCAGATGAAAAGATATATACACACAGCATGAGAGAAGATTTATAATTATATATACATGTATTTATTTCATTGACATGCATGAATGACATGCTATGCATGAGCATGCTGTGCAGTATCCACAATCACATGCGAGCAAATAGATCCTTCCGACCTTATCACTCCCACACACGAGGTCGTGCGGTCTCTTTCCTAGGTGGGCTTCATCCAAGGGTTAACAGGGAACCCATTGGACACGTATAGTGCACGGTGGAAAACCGGCAGCATAACAGTCTTAATCTAATGCGCATTCATATGGGTTTTGGCCATTACATATTTGGGCAATTCAACTAAACCAAAGTGGGCCCAACGGGGCATGAAAGCCTTTGATGAAGACCATTTGATTTGGTTGATTTTGCTTAATATGTGATAGCCCATATCACAAGCATCGTATTAAGGAGCATGCCCCCTAGGGAAAGTTTCTATTTGCCATTACATGGGCTTTGGTCAAGGTGATTTTCTTTAGGCTACCCAAGCATGATCCCTGCCGACGGGTCTAACTCGTCATGAGTATAGCGACCGATCGGGTCGTCATTTTGATATACCAAAAGGTACAAGGCTTGGGCTGGTGATTATCCTTAACACTTCCCTACAATGAGTGAAAGTAGGGTCGTGCTTCGGGAATGCACCGGGGTAAGATAGGGACCAACTAGCGTAAGTCTGAGGCTCTAAAATGATATGATGCAATTTTCGAAAAGAGATAGAATTTTAAGTTTCAAAAACCCAATTATAAATTTTAACCAAAGCACTTTCGGAGTGAAGTCTCAAACACAAAGTCCCCAGTGGAGTCGCCACTGTGACGCGCGCCGGACCCGACAAACCCAGCAAGGGCCCTCTCTTTGAATCCGCTTTAGGATTCGAGGTATGAAGGTTCGCGTCTTTTGATCATGGGCGCCATGAGACATCATCGGTGTATCCCTCCCAATAGAACATTGGGGAGAATAACCTAGCCTATTGACGCCTAAAGGCACCTTTGAGGTACTTGGAGTCGCCACCCAATTTGCAAGAAATTGGGAAAGGGTTTCTCACCTCTAACGGTCTAAACCAGAGATATGGTGTCCGGAACTTCCCTCTTATTTATGCTTTGGTTAATTATAAATGGGTTTCTAACTTCTTAAAATTATATCTCTCATCTCACGCGATCGATGCATTTTAAATTAAATAGCGCATTGCAAGCACTCAAAAACGCGATAAAGGAAAGCAATAAATAAAGCAGTAAAAGAAAGTGATAAATGAAAGCGATAAACACGCAAGCACGCAATTACAAGAGAAATAGGGGCGGAATACAACCCCTATTAGAAGGAAATGAAGCTATAAATGGGACAGAATACAATCCCCAAAAGATAAATAAAATTGCCCCAAAATTAATTACAAGGGCCCAAATGAACTTGAATTTAAAACACTCACTCAAGATTAAAATAAAAGAACATACATAAATCGGGGCATTATTTAAGGAACATTGGTTCCTTCGCGCTTGTTCGAAATTTAGGAACATTGGTTCCTTCGTTTTAATTTTAAAGAGGGCTCGAAGAGTCGTTCTGGTTTGTTTGGAGAAAACCGAGATGAGTGATCCCATTTTTTAAAGAAAATGGACTCTTCGTTTTGATTGTGATATTTTTATTGCTAGGCTAAAACAAGGGACATTGGTCCCAATTTTATTAGTAAAAGTTCCAATTTAATTGTAAAAATATTTTTGTGATTTTTTATCGCACGCGTACACAAATAAAATAATTATTTACAAATAAACACATAACACATCAAAGGGGAATTGAAAAGATCTCACCAAAGTGGAGTGTCCGTCCGCGCGTCGCGACCCATCCGGGGAGTCGCGGGGCGCTCACATGGCCCGACTCAAATTAAAACTCATACAGAAATTAACATCAAAAATAGATATATTAGCAAATATTCTAAAAAATTAATCAAATGAATGCGAGATAATAATAATAATAAAAATTATGATGGACAATGATAATAAATAATAGTGAATATAATATGAACAAATATGATAATAACAGTGATAAACAATAACAATAATAATAATAGGATATTGAATAATAATAATAATAATAATAATAAAACAAATAATTGCAAGAATAATAATGATGACCAATTCTAGGACAAATAATGACAACGAAATAATAATAATAGTAATAATAATAATAATAATAATAATAATAATAATAATAATAATAATAATAATAAAGAGATGATACACAACATATAAATAAATATAATGATAGCAACGATTAATTAATAATAAACACAAAATACATAAATATTTAATAATAATAATAATAATAATAATAATAATAATAATAATAGATGTAAAAAAACAGAAAATAAGTTAATAACAACCACTATAATGGTAATAATAATAATAGTGATAATAGGATGGTAATGATGCAAATAATAACAATAATGAATGTTGAGTAGTATGAAAACAGAATAATCAATTAGTAATAAACAATAGTAATAACTACATGTGATAACAATGAATAATAAAAATGATATTAGCACATGAACATGAAAACCCATTTAAAGCCAACAAATAACATATTAATGGTGGTATTGACATATTAAAATGCTAGAAATGAATAATAAAAATAATAGACATGATAATAGTAACAAAAATAATTTTAACAACAATAAATAATGTACAAGAAAAAATAACAAAGAATAAATCCAAGAATGTTTACCCTCAGAATTTTTAGATTGGGGAAACGGTATCCCGATCGATTTTCCTTGTCGGATTTGTGGTGATAAACACTTGAAGAAAATGTAGATATTTTGAAATAATATCAGGAAAATATTTTGGTGGATGATTTGAGCAAAAGGAAATTAATTTTCCAAGCCCAAATCACTCAATAAAATGGATTATGTATTTTTGAAGAACAATTCAATGTTAAACTTGAGGAAAAGAAGGAAAAGAGAAGCTAAAGAGCCCTGCTGGAGAGAAAAAAGTTGAAAGAAAACCTTCAAAAAATAGTTGCCGTCCCCCTCAAAAATGAGGGCAAATTCCTCATTTAAGGTTGCCTTAGCCAAAAATGGCAAGGGACAAAAGAGGCTTTATTTTTAGTTAATCCAAAATAACATAAATTGGTGAAACAATGGAAAATGTCAGACTGAAGAAAAATCAGAAAATCAGACTGAAAATAGCAAAAAAAGTGGACAGGCGAAACAGGTCGCGCGGAGAAGGCAAGGGCGCGCGGCAGCCTGCGCGTGGTGCCCTTGCACCACGCGCGGCAGGCTGCTGCGCGCAGCCTGCCTCGCGCAGGCGGGTCGCGCGAGGTAGCTGCCTCGCGCGCAGGGGGGGGGGGGGGGGGGGGGGGGGCGCGCGAGGCAGCATGCCTCGCGCGCAGGGGCCTCGCGCGCAGGGGGGTCGCGCGAGGCGCCCGCCTCTGCGCGCAGGGGGGTCGCGCGAGGCACCCACCCGCGCGCAGGAGGGGTCGCGCGAGGCGCCCGCCCCGCGCGCAGGAGCGCCGCTCGAGGCGCCCGCCCGCGCGCAGGAGGGGTCGCTCGAGGCGCCCGCCCGCGCGCAGGAGCGCCGATCGAGGCGCCCGCCCGCGCGCAGGAGGGGTCGCGCGAGGCGCCCGCCCGCGCGCAGGAGCGCCGCGCGGGGGCTTGCCTCGCACGCAGGCGCCCTTGCGCGCTGGGGCGGCCTGCCGCGCAGGCGCCCCTGCGCGCTGGGGCAGCCTGCCGCGCAGGCGCCCCTGCGCGCTGGGGCAGCCTGCCGCGCAGGCGGCCCCGCGCTGCCGCAGGTGGCATTCGCGACTTTTTTTTTTTTTTTTTTTTTAAATTCTAAATTTTGACACAAAATTAATATATTTTTTTACTCCCACTTTAATTTTAATTTCCCCAAAAATATATTTTTTAATTATTTTCCGAGAAAACACACATTTGACAAGGGAACGATCGATTCTCACATTTCTTACCGAAAATCGGTGTTCTATTTCATCACCGGGTAATCCTGATCTTGGACCGCCTCGAGACCCGGTGTCTACAGGCGCCTTTTTTGTAACAACCCGGTGGTGGCCGATTTGTCACACCCCAAATCGGGCCTAGTCGGAATATGATTGCTCGGTCGGAATGAGTGAGGGTAATTCGGTAATTTGTACATGAATAATATGGATAATAAGGATTTATTTGCTAAGAAATTAATTAAATAAGTTAAGTGAAGGAATTATTATGGTGTGCTTGTAGTGTATGGTAGTAGGATGTAAGTGGCTTATAAGGAAATGTTATGGTGTTAGATAGGTTTGGTACCATGGAGATATTAGTATAAGAGATGCTTGTGTGTGTTTGGTGTATGGTGCTTGTATGTATGAATGTTAAGATATTTGTTGGGAACCAATGAGAGTTTGCCAAGTGGATTGAGTGGATAAGCATTGAAGGAAAGAAAGAAATAGGGAAAGGAAGGAGAGAGAAAGCAGATTTTCTTGCTTTTCCCGTTCCTCTCTTCCTCATGGGTTCGTTTCCTCTTTCTTTCCCCATTATTGCTCATCTTTCTCTTCTCTTTATTAGCTGGAGTTTGTACAAGATTGTGGGTGTTTTTGATTGAAGTTTGGAGCAAGATTGTAAAGGTAAGTTGAGGTTTTAGGGTTTCCTGCGTTTTGGAATTTCCTTCTTCTTATTCTCTGGCTTTGTTTAAGTTAGGGTTTTTGGATTAAGAGTAATTCTGTGGGTTTTGGTTTGTGCAAGCTTTGAGTGTCAAGAGGAAGCTCAAGGGAAAGGAAAAGATTATAGATGGAAGCTAGAAAGTGACTTTGGATCTTTGATTTCCAGGTTTGGGAACTTTTTATTTATGTATGATTTTGATTATATTCATGAGTTGTTTAAGTAATTTGAATGTGTTGATGATGATTTGTGATGATGGTAGTGAGTGTTGGCTCAAATGACTCATTGTTGCATGTGAATAGGTTTTTGGGTGAAAAACTGGATTAGAATACACTAGACCTTTCTTCGGTTATGACACTGTTTCGGGAGTTATAGAACTCCAAATGATATGAAATAAGTACCTTTAGAAAGCTAAGATATATTTCTATAAATGTGTTAGAAATAGGTTTGAGCTAATTGTAACTCTAAGTGTCCGAAAATTTGTCAAGAAGTAGACCTATCTTCTTTGGACGGGTTCAGAGAAGCACTGTGCGTTGTATAGATCATATCTGACTCTATAGATGTCCAATTGACCTGTACATTGTTGCATTTGAAAGTTAACATCTTAGGAAACATTTGTTAAGAAGGACGTTTTGGCTAAAAATGTCGTTTAGATGCCCGTTTAGGATGAACAAAAACGTGTAGTGCAGCAGTCCTGAGTTTTGCTTTCTGTTTTGCAAATTTTTGGTATGTCACGGTCACAATGAATTTCATTGCCACCGTGACATACCAAAATGCTAGGTAGAATGTAAATTTTTGGACCTCACGGTCACAATGAATTCATTACCACCGTGACCCCTTCTGTCTTGACCAATTTAGGTGTTTTTCTTCCTGAATTGAACCCGTATTGCACCAGAACTTTCTAGGATCCATCCAATGTATGTTTAGGACTAATAAATGAGTATAAGAATAGTTATTCCTTAGAAAATAAAAATGATTATGATTAAGATTAATAGCAACCTAATGAAGTGATAATGTGTAATTGTATGTATTAGCATCAAGTCAAGTTTAAATGACATTATTGAACATTATAATACTTTAATCCATATAAACGTGTATGATATGAATAAGTATGCATAGGTATGACTTAAGATTTAAGTTAAATACTCATGAAAGATGTTATCTGAAATGAACTTGCTTAATGATATATATATGTATTTATGGGATATGAGTAGTGAATGTGTGATTGAAATAATTGCCTAACAATATTATATGATGCGTGCATTGATAATAATGTTAATAGAATGTATTAGTATGCAAGATATCTATGATGCTATTATGGTTCAAGTGGATCTTTGAGGGATAATATATTTTGATAATGGTAAATATGCTTTAATGCTGTTAGTTTAATAATTATTTTTTTTAATGGAGACCATAATGCGACAAACCGGGTAAGTAAGTATTTATATAAATGTTCAAATAGTTGGTATGAATGATATGATTAAGTGTGAAGATAGCTTTCTGTTTTGAGGTTTTTGGTATGTCACGGTGGCAATGAATGTGGTTACCACCGTGACCTACCCCAGATTGGCATTCTGTTTTGAGTGTTGGTATGTCACGGTGGCAATGAATGTGGTTACCACCGTGACCTACCGTATATTTGCATTCTGTTTTGGGTTCTTGGTATGTCACGGTGACAACCTAATGGGTTACCACCGTGAGGTACCCTAAGAGTGCTTTCTGCCGAAAGTTTTGGTATGTCACGGTGACAACCAACCTGGTTGTGACCGTGACCTACCCTGTTTTGTAAAAAGTGTTTAGTTGTTAAAAGCACAGTTGAGTGTTAAGTTATTGAGTGGCATGATAATATTTCCATATTTGACTCTGATAAATCTTAGAACATTGAATAGTGCTAAAGTATGTTGATGAAATTATATCGTACGCTTTGTAAAATGAATAGTATGATGCATGGCTGATATTATGAATTTCTTTATATGTTTACTATACTCTGGATTACGTATGATGATATTTATGTATTGTCTGATGTGACACATGATCTGAATGATGCATGACCTGCGAGAGTCAGTCTAGTGGATAGTTAGGCATGCCTAATAGAGTCTTTGTAGCTGCAGCGCCCTTTGAACGATTTGGACCCTGATCAGGTCCCACGACTGGTTCCTCGCGAACCCTTTGATATGAAGTGTTTTTGGAATGTGGAAAAAGATGATGTTGCTTTTCGACTTGTACCTGTATGGTACATTATATTATATGTTCCCTCTGAGGTTTACCCGGTCAGAGATCGGGCTATATGTTCCCTCATGAGGTCTCCTCCTCAGTACTCGTTATCCACTATTTTGAGTCAGCAGGTATTCTGTCTATTTTGCCTAATGAGAATATGAGAATATGATATCCGAATGTGTAAGATTTCGGTCATGTGAACCAGTTATGAAATCGAATGTGATTATGAATCTCTGATTGGGTTAGATGTAACTCTGACCTGTATATTGTACCTTTGTAGTTATCTGTAAATGGTCTTGTTTATAGTATGCGTATGTGAAGTTGGTCTGTCACATAATATGGATACTACACTTCTGTATAGTAATGAGATAAATTAATATGTATATGAATGCGAATCTGAATTACTGAATACTATGGTTAAAGTCTATATATATATATAAACGTGAATATGTATTGTTAATTATTAAGATTAAGTATACTGATTTGTATACTTAGGAATGTGATCTTAAACCAACATATGTAACAAATTTAATACGATGCTATATAGTTCTTTATTATTAGCTATTGTAGTAATTACGGTATGTTATTATGTGTTTACGTTTCATGGCATGATAATTTGTAATAAGTTTACGCAGTGGAAGTGTGGTGTTTTGACATCATCTCTTAGGTTTGGATAAATATAATGATTTTGGCAAAACAATTGGGTGTGTTAATAATAATGAGTGTATGAGTGTGGTTAATAATATTCGGGTGCATGGCTATATTATACAAGCATGTATATTTATTTGTCAGGATTTTATGTATTCACCTTCGTGTATGTGGTATGCCTTGGCGACCGTTGTGAATGGTCGTCTATATTTTTGTGCTTTCCCCACTAAGCGTTATCGCTTAGCACGGGTTCTTTTCCCCGTGCAGGTGGCAGGTTTGCTTTTGTTCGAGTCGCGCATCTGCAGAGTCGGCCACATAGGAGCTAAGAGTTTTGGTTTTTGTCCAGCTTCTTTATTTTGGATTTTGTAATTCTCTAAAATATGTATATGTAATAATATGTAAAGAGAACGATGTAATATTTCAGACTCCTATTGTATGATTGTAAAATTGTGGATGTGTATGGTTTCGTTTAAAATATGCGCGTTTATGAATATGTATGTTCAGATTTTTGCTCCATAAAAGTTTTAATTCTTTCATAATTATATACGCTTTGTATCGTTTCTGTTCGGTAACACACCTACTCGTACGGCTTCCTACTCCCTTGCGGATGGGTTCGCCTACGTATGAGTTGAGGTGTTACATTTAGTGGTATCAGAGCACAAGATTTTGGTTGCCTTATTTGTTTGAGTATTGGGTCTTTGTATGTTACTTGTTATGTGTCGAGTCTTTGTTTGAGAGTGAGTTTGGTGTCGTGGCCTAATGCAGATATGTTTTGTCCTGTGTGTGTTATGTTAGATGGAGCCTTACCCGAATGAGAAGGTGAATGAGACGACAGAAAGTGTGAACCCAATTAGTACTGATCAAAGTGTTTCGTTTCTGTGCACCTTTTGGTTAGAATTCCGGTCCTGTTTCTAATGATAGAACATTAGTGCAAGGATTGATTCGAATTTTGGATAGGCTGACTGCTCTTAGGATTTCTCAAGGTTTTGTTCAGAGTGTACCTCAGTAAAGAAAGGTATCGAGTAAGTGGATGAGTATTTGGATCTTATAAGGTTTTGGTAGTACTCTATATGCCTGTCAGCTATCTCCAGAAAAGTGTTTAAATGAAAGCATATTGAATCATGGGGATGGGACAAAATGCATCATTATAGCATCAATTGCATCACTCTGCATACATGAATCATCTCAATCTCATTACATCATCATCATCCCTTTGACAATACATGATAAGCATATGCATATATGTTTTGATTGACAGAAAGCTGACAGGGTATATATGTACTATTTGATATTAAGATTAAGGGTAAAAATGACGCGCTCAGCAATCGTTTAGGAAAGTGTTCTGTGTTTGGTTAAAGATTGAACAGAAAGAGTATTTTGGGGCCGTAAAAAGGATTTTAAAGTTTGATAGGAGTGTTAATGGTAAAGAGAAACGTAAGTATGATGGACATCTTTTAAGTAGTGAAGGATTTATGTAGCAATTAGCGAAGTTAGTTGGTTTTGATTCGAATATAAGAAAGTGATTTAAGAGTATAGCGATGGCGATAAGTGTAAGTAAGTGAATAGTTTTAGAATGCAATTTATGAGTCTGACGGTGAGTCGAAGTGTCATTTTAGAGTTTCTTCTAGTGTATGTGAATTTCGAGGACGAAATTCTTTTAGGAGGGAAGATTTGTCACACCCCAAATCGGGCCTAGTCGGAATATGATTGCTCGGTCGGAATGAGTGAGGGTAATTCGGTAATTTGTACATGAATAATATGGATAATAAGGATTTATTTGCTAAGAAATTAATTAAATAAGTTTAGTGAAGGAATTATTATGGTGTGCTTGTAGTGTATGGTAGTAGGATGTAAGTGGCTTATAAGGAAATGTTATGGTGTTAGATAGGTTTGGTACCATGGAGATATTAGTATAAGAGATGCTTGTGTGTGTTTGGTGTATGGTGCTTGTATGTATGAATGTTAAGATATTTGTTGGGAACCAATGAGAGTTTGCCAAGTGGATTGAGTGGATAAGCATTGAAGGAAAGAAAGAAATAGGGAAAGGAAGGAGAGAGAAAGCAGATTTTCTTGCTTTTCCCGTTCCTCTCTTCCTCATGGGTTCGTTTCCTCTTTCTTTCCCCATTATTGCTCATCTTTCTCTTCTCTTTATTAGCTGGAGTTTGTACAAGATTGTGGGTGTTTTTGATTGAAGTTTGGAGCAAGATTGTAAAGGTAAGTTGAGGTTTTAGGGTTTCCTGCGTTTTGGAATTTCCTTCTTCTTATTCTCTGGCTTTGTTTAAGTTAGGGTTTTTGGATTAAGAGTAATTTTGTGGGTTTTGGTTTGTGCAAGCTTTGAGTGTCAAGAGGAAGCTCAAGGGAAAGGAAAAGATTATAGATGGAAGCTAGAAAGTGACTTTGGATCTTTGATTTCCAGGTTTGGGAACTTTTTATTTATGTATGATTTTGATTATATTCATGAGTTGTTTAAGTAATTTGAATGTTTTGATGATGATTTGTGATGATGGTAGTGAGTGTTGGCTCAAATGACTCATTGTTGCATGTGAATAGGTTTTTGGGTGAAAAACTGGATTAGAATACACTGGACCTTTCTTCGGTTATGACACTGTTTCGGGAGTTATAGAACTCCAAATGATATGAAATCAGTACCTTTAGAAAGCTAAGATATATGTCTATAAATGTGTTAGAAATAGGTTTGAGCTAATTGTAACTCTAAGTGTCCGAAAATTTGTCAAGAAGTAGACCTATCTTCTTTGGACGGGTTCAGAGAAGCACTGTGAGTTGTATAGATCATATCTGACTCTATAGATGTCCAATTGAGCTGTAAATTGTTTCATTTGAAATTTAACATCTTAGGCAACATTTGTTAAGAAGGACGTTTTGGCTAAAAATGTCGTTTAGATGCCCGTTTAGGATGAACAAAAACGTGTAGTGCAGCAGTCCTGAGTTTTGCTTTCTGTTTTGCAAATTTTTGGTATGTCACGGTCACAATGAATTTCATTGCCACCGTGATATACCAAAATGCTAGGCAGAATGTAAATTTTTGGACCTCACGGTCACAATGAATTCATTACCACCGTGACCCCTTCTGTCTTGACCAATTTAGGTGTTTTTCTTCCCGAATTGAACCCGTATTGCACCAGAACTTTCTAGGATCCATCCAATGTATGTTTAGGACTAATAAATGAGTATAAGAATAGTTATTCCTTAGAAAATAAAAATGATTATGATTAAGATTAATAGCAACCTAATGAAGTGATAATGTGTAATTGTATGTATTAGCATCAAGTCAAGTTTAAATGACATTATTGAACATTATAATACTTTAATCCATATAAACGTGTATGATATGAATAAGTATGCATAGGTATGACTTAAGATTTAAGTTAAATACTCATGAAAGATGTTATCTGAAATGAACTTGCTTAATGATATATATATGTATTTATGGGATATGAGTAGTGAATGTGTGATTGAAATAATTGCCTAACAATATTATATGATGCGTGCATTGATAATAATGTTAATAGAATGTATTAGTATGCAAGATATCTATGATGCTATTATGGTTCAAGTGGATCTTTGAGGGATAATATATTTTGATAATGGTAAATGTGCTTTAATGATGTTAGTTTAATAATTCTTTTTTTTAATGGAGACCATAATGCGACAAACCGGGTAAGTAAGTATTTATATAAATGTTCAAATAGTTGGTATGAATGATATGATTAAGTGTGAAGATAGCTTTCTGTTTTGAGGTTTTTGGTATGTCACGGTGGCAATGAATGTGGTTACCACCGTGACCTACCCCAGATTGGCATTCTGTTTTGAGTGTTGGTATGTCACGGTGGCAATGAATGTGGTTACCACCGTGACCTACCGTATATTTGCATTCTGTTTTGGGTTCTTGGTATGTCACGGTGACAAACTAATGGGTTACCACCGTGAGGTACCCTAAGAGTGCTTTCTGCCGAAAGTTTTGGTATGTCACGGTGACAACCAACCTGGTTGTGACCGTGACCTACCCTGTTTTGTAAAAAGTGTTTAGTTGTTAAAAGCACAGTTTAGTGTTAAGTTATTGAGTGGCATGATAATATTTCCATATTTGACTCTGATAAATCTTAGAACATTGAATAGTGCTAAAGTATGTTGATGAAATTATATCGTACGCTTTGTAAAATGAATAGTATGATGCATGGCTGATATTATGAATTTCTTTATATGTTTACTATACTCTGGATTACGTATGATGATATTTATGTATTGTCTGATGTGACACATGATCTGAATGATGCATGACCTGCGAGAGTCAGTCTAGTGGATAGTTAGGCATGCCTAATAGAGTCTTTGTAGCTGCAGCGCCCTTTGAACGATTTGGACCCTGATCAGGTCCCACGACTGGTTCCTCGCGAACCCTTTGATATGAAGTGTTTTTGGAATGTGGAAAAAGATGATGTTGCTTTTCGACTTGTACCTGTATGGTACATTATATTATATGTTCCCTCTGAGGTTTACCCGGTCAGAGATCGGGCTATATGTTCCCTCATGAGGTCTCCTCCTCAGTACTCGTTATCCACTATTTTGAGTCAGCAGGTATTCTGTCTATTTTGCCTAATGAGAATATGAGAATATGATATCCGAATGTGTAAGATTTCGGTCATATGAACCAGTTATGAAATCGAATGTGATTATGAATCTCTGATTGGGTTAGATGTAACTCTGACCTGTATATTGTACCTTTGTGGTTATCTGTAAATGGTCTTGTTTATAGTATGCGTATGTGAAGTTGGTCTGTCACATAATATGGATACTACACTTCTGTATAGTAATGAGATAAATTAATATGTATATGAATGCGAATCTGAATTACTGAATACTATGGTTAAAGTCTATATATATATATAAATGTGAATATGTATTGTTAATTATTAAGATTAAGTATACTGATTTGTATACTTAGGAATGTGATCTTAAACCAACATATGTAACAAATTTAATACGATGCTATATAGTTCTTTATTATTAGCTATTGTAGTAATTACGGTATGTTATTATGTATTTACGTTTCATGGCATGATAATTTGTAATAAGTTTACGCAGTGGAAGTGTGGTGTTTTGACATCATCTCTTGGGTTTGGATAAATATAATGATTTTGGCAAAACAATTGGGTGTGTTAATAATAATGAGTGTATGAGTGTGGTTAAGAATATTCGGGTGCATGGCTATATTATACAAGCATGTATATTTATTTGTCAGGATTTTATGTATTCACCTTCGTGTATGTGGTATGCCTTGGCGACCGTTGTGAATGGTCGTCTATATTTTTGTGCTTTCCCCACTAAGCGTTATCGCTTAGCACGGGTTCTTTTCCCCGTGCAGGTGGCAGGTTTGCTTTTGTTCGAGTCGCGCATCTGCAGAGTCGGCCACATAGGAGCTAAGAGTTTTGGTTTTTGTCCAGCTTCTTTATTTTGGATTTTGTAATTCTCTAAAATATGTATATGTAATAATATGTAAAGAGAACGATGTAATATTTCAGACTCCTATTGTATGATTGTAAAATTGTGGATGTGTATGGTTTCGTTTAAAATATGTGCGTTTATGAATATGTATGTTCAGATTTTTGCTCCATAAAAGTTTTAATTCTTTCATAATTATATACGCTTTGTATCGTTTCTGTTCGGTAACACACCTACTCGTACGGCTTCCTACTCCCTTGCGGATGGGTTCGCCTACGTATGAGTTGAGGTGTTACAGCTAAAGCTTCAGCAAATGGTAAATTAATGTGCAGTTTCTTAAACATCTCCAGAAACCTAGCCTTTTGCTCATTTTTCTTTTCCTGTTTAGCAACTACAGGAAATGGCAGTCTATTTATATAAAGATCCTCTACCCTCGGATTCACTAAACTTTTACCCTTATCACTTTTAGGAGCATTTTCATTAACTTCTACCCTAGAGTTAGAGTTACTTACCGTCCGTGTCGGCTTCTCCTTTTCTGATGATAAAGAATTTTTACCTTGGTCTTCTCTCGGTACCACTTCCTTACCACTTCTCAGTGTGATTGCTTTAGCTTCCTCTTTCGGATTCCGATCCACATTCGAAGGAAATGTTCCCGGTTGTCTTTGAGACATGGAATTTGCCAGCTGTCCCACTTGAGTCTCTAAATTCCTCATGGAAGCATCTTGGTTCCGGTTCCACTACTCTAGAGATTTCCACCTTGACTCTTGATTAGCCATGAACTGCTGCTGGCTATTTACAAACTGTTGTTGACTGTTTATGAAAGTAGCCAACATGTCTTCCAGATTTGCCTTCTTTTCTTGCACAGGTGGCCTCGGTTGGTATCCCGGTGGGTGGTATTATTGCCCTTGGTTGTGATGGGGTGGATATGGTTGTTGATACAGTTGCCCTTGGTTCTGATGAGTGTTTTGGTTGAAAGGAGGTCTGACTTGTGGTTGGGAGGATGAAGCATTTGGATTTCCATCCTTCCAAGAGAAGTTTGGATGATTTCTCCAGCCCGGATAATATGTGTTGCTGTAGGGGTCATTCCTTCTGTAATCTCCTATGGCATTTATATCTCCCGTTGCCCCACTCTCTTGACCAAATTGCCCACTTTCATACCATCCACTCTCTTGAGCCACAGAGGCTACATTCTGCACTTTCAGACTACTCATCTCCTTCCTCATGGACTCAATTTGTGCCTTCAGCATCGACACCTCATCCACAGCGTGTATCCCTTGTCTTTTCGGAACTGACCTAGGATTAGAACATTGAGCATCATTCGCCGCCATTTCATCTAGCAGATGAAAAGCTTCCTCTGGTAGTCTATTCATGAATGACCCTCCTGATAAAGCATCCAATAAAGATCTTGTCTGTGGCGTAACCCCAGAATAAAATGTTGTCATCAGGTGGTATATGGCTATCTCATGGTGTGGACAGCTTCTCAACAGCCTTCTAAACCTTTCCCACGCTTCATGAAACGGCTCCTCACTTATTTGACTAAAACCCAAGATACTGTTACGGATGTTCGCAGTCTTTGTCGGAGGGAAGAATCTCATCAAAAATCTCTCCTGTAACTGGTCCCATGATCTAATCGACTGTCTAGGTAGCATTTGCAACCATTCACGTGCTTTTCCAATCAATGTGAAAGGGAACAACTTTAATCTTACCGAGTCAGATGATACTCCAGGGATCTGAACCGTATCACTAACCTCTAAGAATATATCTAAGTGTTGTGCGGGATCTTCCACTTCTGAACCCGTAAACTGATTCCTTTGTACCATATTGATGGTGGCTGGTTTAAGCTCAAACTGAACTCCCCTTGGCAGCACAATCTTCCGATTATCCTCATTCCATCTTGGTACTTCATAATCCCTTATTGTCCTCTGTCTCGGGACCTCTTCTCTATAATTCCCTTGATTTTCATCTTGTGCCCTCAGCACTTGTTCGTTCCCGGGAGGAACTTCACCAATAGGAGGAGGATTGTTGTCCATGTTATTTTCTCTGTTGGCTCTCCTTCGTTGACGAAAAGTTCTCTCGATTTCAGGATCATAGGGTGCTATTTGTTCCTGTCTCAATCTGCTCATGCACCACAACAACTACCTGAAAAGAATAAACAAAAATAAAAATAAAATAAAATAAAAACTGAAAAACACACACAAATAATAATCAAAAACTTAAAACAACGCCAGTCCCCGTCAACGGCGCCAAAAACTTGACGTGACCTCAGCAAGTGTACTGAATCGACAAGTAATATAATGGAGTATTTTTAAGACTCCAAGTTATCGTACCCAAGAGACTGTATGCGCAAGTAATGAAAATCAAATGTATGCTAAAAAATTCCCAATTGTTTGAATTGATTGAGTTAACTACTAATTAAAAACAAAGAATTTAAATAACCAAAATAAACAAACAGAAATAATCAAATTAAATTGACGGCAATAATTGCAATAAACAAAATGACGGAAAAATTAATAAGATAAGAATTCAAAAATAGACAAATGTTGCTCAGGTACACTCGTCCACCCCATACCCAGATATGAACAAAATTAATCCAAGAATTATTTATGAAATAAATCGGGATAACCCTCTTAACCCAGGCTTCCCAAACGGAGTCAGCCACTCAAATTATGTGACATCCCAAATCGGAGTCAGCCACATAATCAGCTTATGCACGGATCTAAAATCCTAAGTTTGGTTTATTTTCCCAATACGGAGTCAAATAACCCATAACTTAATTATCTCACTCACCATTCTAGTCTTAAATCACAAAATTCTGCACTTCTAGATTCCCAATCGGAGTCGTCCAAAAGACACAACACGAATGATAAAACTAAACATAGATAACCATGGTATTCAATCCATACAATTCAATAACCAATAAAGATAATGAAATAAATCATTCATCAAAACTGGAAATTAACTTGATAAAATAAATTCCATGAATCAATAATAAATACCAGTGAAATAAACCATTCAATCATATATTTAAATTCAAAAGATGTTCAGAATTCACATCATGGGTAAGGGATTCAGAGATCCCCAAACAACTAAAAAACTACTCACAATCCATTACAAAATCAAAAGGAAAGAGGAAAGAATAAACCCAGAAATTCATTGAGGTGTAGATCCCGTTTGAACCCTTAGTTTTTCAATCTCCTTCTTCAAATCTTCAATGGAGAAAATCTGGAAATTCTCTGAATGTAAAAACTCCTCTTGAAACTAAACTAGGTATTTTTAATGTAAAATTCTTGAATTGCAAATCCAATCTCAAGATAAAAAAATCGAAATCTTAATTAAGAACAATCGAAAAACTATCCCAAAAGTCTATCTCTAAAACCCTAATTTGAATAATAGATTCAAAACTAGCAGCCGCCACTCAAAATCAGAAACTTCTCTTTTTAAATCCCGAGGGGTCACGGTGGTAACCAGATTGGTTGCCACCGTGAGGTGTTGAGGAGGTAAATCTAGATTGCGTGTGGAATAGGGGTCACGGTGGTAACCAGATTAGGTTGCCACCGTGACATGCTCAAATTTTGCTTCTGTCCAGGAATTTCCTATGTCACGGTGGCAACCACATTACCTTGCCACCGTGACATAACTTCTCACTTGGTTCTGTCTTGGTGCGAACTAGGTCACGGTGGTGATAACATTGGTTACCACCGTGACCCATAACAGATCTGCATTCTGCCCAATGGATACACATGTCACGATGGTGATGTCTTTGGTTACCACCGTGACCTAGGGTATTCCTGCATTCTACTTTTAACTCCTTTGTATGTCAAGGTGGTGACCAAAGTCATCACCACCGTGAGGTACCTAAGAATGCTGCACACAAATTCAAACTTAATCAAAAACTAACAAAAATTACATAAAAACTCTAATTTCATTAACATTGACATAATTAATCTAAAGTAAGCATATCACGACAATAAACACTACTAAACACCATAAATCATACGAAAATACTATCAAATCTAAATACTAAATTGAAGTTATCACTGATCATGCATTAATATAACGGAGGCATTACATTACTGTTCTGATCAACTAAGAAATACAACAATTAATTACAAATACCAAAATTACATAAACAAAAGCGAAAGCTATTACAAAACCAAAATAGGAGAGTTCTATACAAAAAGAATCTCAAAATACAAAACTCAGTCCTATTCTAAACCTTGTTGTGTTGGCTTGGACTGCGGCGACTCTTCCAAAGCAACTCCTTCCACACCTGCACGGGTAAACACACCGTGCTAAGCGATAAACGCTTAGTGGGGAACCACACATATATCAAAGGACAACCATTCACAACGGTCGTCGAGGCAAAACACAAGCGTACATCATAATATACCATACACATAGCACATCAATTGCATAAGCATGCATATATACTAAAGCCATACATTCAGAATCTCATAACAATATTCATATTCCCATAACAGATTATACTTTTCATTTATGAGTTCACACATGTATCACATACATTTCCTCAGAACACAATTCATACCAGGCACCTGCTGACTCGAGGGAGTGGATAACGAGTGTACGGACAGTACTTTACGGTTACGAGCCGATACGGATAGCACCTTACGGGTACGAATCGATAAATCAAGATACTTTTAACTTTCACAAAACATTTTCAAAAGGGATCTTAAATAAGATCCGAACACATAGGGGTTCACGAGGAACCAAGCGGGGACCTGATCGGGGTCCAAACGAAACTGAGGGCTACAGCTATAAGACTTTATTAGGCATGCCTAACTATCCACTTTCTAGACTCTAGCAGGTCATGCATAAACCATTCAATCCATTTCACAACGTTCCAAAATCATCATCATACATGTACATAGTCGTACCATGGATCCGCATTCATATAATTCATAAGATATCAAGCACAAATCTCATAGACATTAAAGGAAACTGGAGTTCAAAAACTGCACACATCAAAAGAAAACCCATTCAGCATACAGGGAGCTATCGCGCTCGCGACAGAGACCAAAGTCTCTTCGCTACGCGTACGCGAAGGACTTCGCGGCCGCAAGGAGGATGGAGGGGCCAGGCTCTGTCACACTCGCGACAGATGTTGCGATCGCGACAGAGAACAAATATTGTTGTCGCGGGCTCGCGGCGAATCGCGTGCTCGCGATAGCACTTGGCCAGCATCGGGCTCTATCGCGATCGCGACGGATTTCGCGCTCGCGATAGAGGGTGGTCAACACTTCGGCTATCGCAGGCTCGCGACAGAATCGCATGCTCTCGACAGCGAAGCTCCAAAACACCGATCTCTATCACGATCGCGACAGCATCGAGTTTTCCAAAATCTGCAGAATTCTACAGATTTTCTACCTCCCAAACAACCACAAACACACACAAAACTCATCCAAAAACCTCTTACCTCAAACCCAGCCATCCATTAGCATCAATAACCATAATATATCATTAATCAACAAGAAATTTCACACAATTCATTAATTTAAACCTCTAATTCCAATAATCATCCAAAACCCCAATTTATGCACAAAACCACATCAACTCCAACATCATCACAATTAACTCATGCTCTTGCAAGATTCACATTCCAAAACAAAAACCCATAGCATATACATCAAAATAAAGAACATATAACAACCTAATTCTAAGATACCATCAAATCTCATACATAAACATATATTTACATGAAAACCAAGAAATTCCCAAACCTTAAAATCGTTAGCTCCTATTGTTGGATCCACTAGTTCCAGCCTTCTCTTTTCCCTTTGGCTCGCGAGGATGCTCAACTAAGCACAAACAAGAACCCAAACACCAAAAACGCAAACCCTAACTTAGATCCAACCCAAGAAGAAGAAGAAGGAAATGCATGAATATCACAAGGAAAAAGCAAGAACTTACCAAGGAAGATGTGAGGGAGTAATTAATTCCACCACTTGAGCTTGAATCTAAGTAAAGCACTTAGGAGAGTGCAAAGGAGGAAGGAGACGAAGAAGGAGAAGAGAAAACGGGAAATGGGTTTCAAAAATCTGATTTTCCCTTTTTTCATCTTCTCTTTCCCATCTTTCTTTCCCCTTTACACATGTCAACCATCTAGTGGAGGAAATTACTTACTCACACCCTAACTAAATGTATCACATGCACACAATGAAACACCCTAATAATGCACACTACACATGTATGAGCAACACACACAACGCTCCCTCAAGGATACACCCTACAAATGTATGTATGCATACACACTACAATAACCCACTAGTGCATATCCTACTATGGTGCACTCACACACACACAAATCTGTCCCAACTAATTCACACCATGGTGCAACACATGCACACACACGCACCAGAAAAACCCCAAATCATACAATATTACCAAAATGCCCTTATTATGCTAGACTCATGCAATGCACACACATACATATATGGCTCATTCAACTAGGGGGCAAACGGGGTGTGACAATTCATCTCAAATTTGATTCCATAATTCATATCATATAAAACTAGGCTGTACACAAAATTTCACCTCAATCGGAGTCCATTATGGTATGATTCAGTCAAACCGATCCGATCAATAAATTTTCAGTGTTCTCAAAAAATTCCCTTTTCACTACCAAAAATTTATAAGTATTATTTAGAGTTCATATGAAAATATTCATCAATTTGGGAAATCATTTGCTATTTTTTGAAACCTCAGTCAAACCTACGATCAATCCGAGTACTACTCAAACCAAAATCATATCTTTTTCTTACTTTTTAAATTTGATTCCTCATAAAAATGACTCCATAATTCTTAACATATATTCAATAGACTCCAAGAATATTTTTGGATTAATCGGGAACCATTCCTCCGCCCAGTAATTATTTATCAGTCCAATAACCCAATTTTTCAGTGTCACTAAAATTTAATTTTTCATTATCATGTGATTCTACTCATCAATATGAGTACATCCATATTTTCAGCAGATTTTTCCAAAGTCCATAGCTCAAGATATGGTCCGGTCAACTTCGGGTCAAAATTGGTCAAATCGGATTGGAAAAACCTTCAGACGCTCATCTGAAGCCATAGATGGCCTGGCTGCCCCGTCACCCCACAAATGACTATCTGTCACCATAGTCGGCCGTTTGTCGGGGACAGACGCCCCAAATATCTTTTTTTCGACTATTTTGCACTTTTTGGACCCCATTTGACCTCCGTTCGACTCTAAATTTCATATTCGGGCTCTCGCTGACATGCTCTATCTAATGGTATAATAAAATATTTTTCAACTCCAAGAGGTACTATTCACCCCAGTGTTACTATTCACTATCAGGAATACTATTCACGAAAATCACGATTTTGGGTTATTATGCTATTCTTATCGCATCCTTAAGTTATTTCTTACTTGATTATATCATTAGTTCATCTAAAATATTCTTATTCCATGTCCATGCATATAACATGATAAACATACATATATTACATTTTATTCCATTTTCATACTTACATAGCCATAAATATCACATAAGCATTACTTTCCATGCTAAAACCGTTCGGCCATCATCCATTTATGACTTCCAAATTATTTTTCTTCCACTTAGTTTAATTCCATGATATTCTTTATTTATTTCTTACTCAATTACACCATTATTTCACTTAATATGTATATACTTAAATTTTATCAATTAATACATAGTGTTTACATAAACTATAACATATTCAAATAATTTTTAAAAAATCTCATTAAATTTGTACTAGCCTTATTTTAATTATTTTTTTTATTTTCTTGCTTAAAATTCATTAAAAATTCATTAATTTACATTATTTTCCCTAGGTTAGGATTTGGTCATATATACAGTTATCATTACCATATTTCTTTTTCATATTTCTCTCATTAAATATTTTTTTATTTATTATAAAATAGGCAAATTACCTAAAAGTCCTTCATGTTTTTCTTTTATATACCATTCGGCCATTCCCTTTTAGTCCCACTTATTTTTGCTCTTTTCCATCCATTATTTATTCCCATTATATTCTTATATTTCTTTTCTTTATTACAGAATTATACTTTTATTTCATCCGTTACACATATATATGTATTTTTCCTATAGTTACATAATGTATGCTTAAGGTGTATCTTATTAAATTAAGTTCTCTAATATCATTTTTACTCTATTAAGTATCTTATTTTATGTATAATTTCCTTTCCATAGCCTTAATTCATAACATTAACATTACATAATTTAAATTTAATTTTCTTACAGGCATTCAGCCAAAGCATATAAATTTCCATAAAAATACTATTTTATTATCTTCCATCAAACATTCCTTATTTATGGTATAATTAAGAAAATTATAAAGAAATTCCTAGATTTTTCACATGAAACACCATTCGGCTATAACATTTGTAACAGCTCGAAATTGACTGTAGGAGTATTGAGCATGATTATAGTAATTTAGTGAGGTTAATTAAGGGTTTATAGTAATTGGACTAAATTGAAATTGAAAATTTAGGACCTAATTGCATAAAATAAAAGAGTTTAGTGGTCATATTGTAATTAGCATGATTAAAGTTAAGTGGAGGATTAGATTAATTAAAGCGGGATTATTTAACCTTAACTAAAGAGATAGTGGAAGACATGTGTTGAACCTTAAGCTAGCCACCTACGTGATGCCATGCATATATAAGAGCTTAAGAGGTGGGTTTTATCACCTTTGTTCTTCTCGTTGGCCGGCCACTCCTAAAGAAAAATCTGTAATTTGTTTGTTCTTTCTTTTCATCTCAATTCTCTCATCCCTAGAGTTAACTAGAACGGCTTAAAGAGGGTTTAATTGGTTATTAAGCTAGGTCAACGTAAAGGTAAACTTGAGATTAGCTTCTTTCTTCTTCTTGATTTGAAATTCAATTTATAGTTGTAATTCTATTTTGTGTGTGTGTGTATGTTGTTGGAAAGTTGGAGAAGCTAGTAAAAAAACAAAGGGGAAAGGGAAGGTCACTTAGCTTGTGAAGTTGAAGGAGTGCGTCAAGAGGTTTGGGATTTTACTTGTACTTTATGTAGATTTGCATGCGTAATTTATTTGGGGAAAACGTGGGTTTTGAAGGGTTCCAAAACTCTTCTAATTTTTTGGGTTGTATTAAGAAAAACATGTTGTGTAGATGAAGTTTTATTGATTATTGACATGTGTTATTTATGATAATATGCATGATGTTATGTTAGTGCAAAATTATGATTATTGTTGTATCAATTGTATGTATAATCCTAAGACATGAATGTGTTGTCTAGCTAAAGGTATGTGTGGAGGGTATGAATCATATGTATGGTTAGCTTAGAGTGCATGTAATTGAGTAGTGCGAATAAGTGCCGATAGAGGTATGTGTATTGCAACTTTGAGTTGAGATTTGTGTTCTGTCGCAAGCGCGACAAGAGTCACGGGAATGACAAAATGCTCCTTTGGATGATAAGTGTTAGATTGTTCATTATTGTGAGCGCGATAATGGGTGCAAGCGCAACAGTAGTGCTTGTGGTGTTCTATCGCGTGCGTAAGCTATGCCGCAAGTGCAACAGAAGAGTTATCTCTGCTCTGTCACAGGCACGACAAGGGTCACGAGCGCGACATTGCTGGAGTTTCCAAATGTGAATCCTTTACTTAATTTCTTATAAATTATATTATGCGACTTACAAATGTCTATGCGTATGAGATTGATAAGTGTATTTACACATATGAGCAATGATGTTTGGATCATGAATGACTTTACATAAAGTGATGATGAATGTATGTATTTATATGAACATTAAGTGAGATAATTGTTTATAGTTTACAATATGGTCGTGGATAGATAAGCATGCTTATAAGGGTTAGTGTTCGCAACTGCTAGTGTGACCCATTTGGGTCTAGTGTTGGTACCTAACCGGTATCCAGTGTTCTGAGATTTGCACATCCCTAGTGTTAATATTGTTATCTCTAATAATCTAGTAATCGGTACCTGAGTAGTATCTAGTGTACCCATTATCCACTAATGTATAGGTTCAGGCTATAATAAGTTGTTATGGCATTGGCTGATTTGTGTACATGTTATATATTGCCATGTGATTATGCCATTTCTAGTAACATCGTACGATTGAGACTTGATGATATGAAGTATGGAATAATGAATATTTGTTTATCAATTAATTATAGTGTATGTCGCTACTGTATGTTAATGCATGATTTATTTGTATTGGTTCATTGTATGTTTATATCCCCACTAAGGGTTATCGCTTAGCACAGGTGTTTATCTCCCATGTAGGTTTATTGCTTGGAGCCGTGTTTTGAGTGGAACATCTGTTGGCCACTAGGAGAAGTTTTCAGTGAGATCTTCTAGGTAGGTTATTCTTTTGAATTGTATAGTTAATGTTCCTATTTTGTATAACAAGTATAAATAAAATATAATATGTAATTTTGTACTTAAAGTCGTGAACCTTTATTAGTTAATGTAATGATAATCCATTTTGATAAGTATGTTGTAAGGCTTTTCTTTATAACATGTTTGGTTATAGTTATTTTTAGTGTCGCGCAGCACTCCCTTGTCCTCCCAAGGGGCATTGGGGTGTTACAACATCATTTTCACCAAAATTGTGCTTTTATTTCTACTATTTATTTTTATTATATCCTTAAGTTATTCTTCACTTAATTATGTCTCTAATTCATCCAAAACACATATAAATAATTATTTTTATTCTTACATAATGTATGTCCTAAGCATACCTTAAATGCTCTTATATTATTCTTAAGATTTCAATTATCTTAGTTTAGCTCTAATTCCATTTGCTTGATTTTTTTTATTAAAATTCCATATAACTAATTTATGTTCTTTAGTTAAATAACGTAGGTTTTATGACCATTTCATTTTCAATGTATATTTCTATCAATTTTTTTTATTCCATATGAAATATTTTAGCCTTAATTCCATTAATTTAACTCCAATTCATTAATATCTCATGCATTATGTTTATTGTACATACTTACATAATATATATTTTAAAGCAAATTAACTAACTATTTATCATTTTCCCAATTTAAAAGTTTAATATATGTTATTTCATCTTTAAGTAATATTCTATCAATTTAATTTCAATTATCACTAACCTTTGTCACATGACACGGTCTCAGCAAGTGTACTGAATCGGTAAGTAATATAGTGGGATAAAATTAAGACCCCGAATTATCGTACCCAAGGGACTGCGTGTTCAAGCAATGAGAATCAAGAGTATGCTAAAGAATTCCCAATTGTTTGAATTGATTTAGTTGTCTATTGATTAAAAATAAAGAATTTAAATAACTAAAATAAGCAAGCAGAAATAATCAAATTAAATTGACGTCAAAAATTGAAGAAATAAAATGATGGAAAAATTAACCAGATAAGAATTCAAATTAGATGAACGTTGCTCGGGTTCACTTATCCACCCCATACCCAAATGTGAATAAAATTAATCCAAGAACCAATTATGAAAGAAATCGGGATAACCCTCTTAACCCAGGCTTCCCAATCTGGAGTCAGCCACTTTAATTATATGACATACCAAACCGGAGTCAGCCATATAACTAGCCTATGCACGGGTCTAAAATCCTAAGTTTGGTTTATTTTCCCAATACGGAGTCAAATAAACCAGAACTCAATTATCTCACTCACCATTCTAGTCCTAAATCATGAAATTCTGCACTTCTAGATTCCCAATCGGAGTCGTCCAAAAGACACAGCAAGAATGATAAGAACTGAATGTAAATAACAATGGTATCCAATCCATACAACTCAATAACCAACAAAGATACATGAAATAAATCATTCATCAAAATTGGAAATTAACTTGAGAAAATAAATCCCATGAATTAACAAGAAGAACCAGTGAAATAAACCATTCAATCATATATTTAAATTCAAAAGATGTTCAGAATTCACATCATGGGTAGGGGATTCAAAGATCCCCCAAACAACTAAAAGACTACTCACGATCCATTACAAAATCAAAAGGAAAGAGGAAAGAATAAACCCAGAAATTCATGAAGGTGTAAATCCCAGTTGAATCCCACGTTCTTCAATCTCCTTCTTCAAATCTTCAATGGAGAAAAATTCTGGAAATTCAAATATAAAAACTGTGTATTGAAATTAAACTAGGTGTTTTGAATGTAAAACTCTTGATTTGCAAATTAATTCTCAAGATAAAATTGAAAACCTAAATTATGAACAAGAAGAAAAATCCCAAAATTCTAGTTCTAAAACCCTAAAATGAGAAAAGGCTGCCAAAAATCCGAACTCCTCGCCAAATAGCAAACTTTTCTTTTTATATCCCGAGGGGTCACGGTGGTAACCAAAATGGTTGCCACCGTGAGGGTATCGAGGAAGTAAATCTGCCTTACGTGTAGGATAGGGGTCACGATGGCAACAATATTTGTTGCCACCGTGAGATGCTCAAATTTCACTTCTGTCCGGGACTTCCTTATTTCACGGTGACAACCAGATTACCTTGCCATTGTGAGGTACCTCCTCACTTGATTCTGTCTTGGTGCGAATTATGTCACGGTGGTAAACAGATAGGTTGCCACCGTGAGGTATTTCTTGCCTGCATTCTACCCGATGGATAAATATGTCACGGTGGTAATGACATTGGTTACCACCGTGACCCATAGTATGCCTGCATTCTATTTTTCTTTCCTTTGCATGTTACGGTGGTAACCAGATAGGTTGCCACCGTGAGGTACCTAAAAAATTGCTGCACACAAAATTCAAACTCAATCAAATACTAACTAAAATGCATAAAAAATCTAATTTTACTAAGATTGACAAAATTACACTAAAGTAAGCATATCATGACAATAAACACTACTAAACACCCACAAATCATACGAAAATACTATCAAATCTAAATACTAAATTGAAGTTATCAAAATACCCCACACTTAGACTTTGCTCGACCTCGAGTAAATGAATTATCTACATTCCTGAAATTTCAAACTCTAACTCTGAACAAGAAAGCTCAAAAATAATCAAAGCATTAAGTGGAATAGTCTTAACCACAAATTCTCAATTCAACTTATATCAATAAATTTCACGTGTGTATGTGCTAGGCTAAAACAAATTTTCTCTTTTTAAAACAAAATAACCAATGTAATTCAGCAATTTAGCAAAGGAAATGAATAAGCAAATAAATTGCAAATTGGTTACGCACTTGTAACTCAGGGTAATCATAAGCCTCTCCTTTAGCACCGGAACCACAAGGGTCATCTCTACTAAACAACTAAAGCTAAGAGCAAGATCATTAGGACTTATTCCAAGGTTGAAATGTTAGGTTAGGGTATTGGCTAATTAGAGAAGTTAAGGAAATCGAACAAAGAGTCAGCCACTTTACCTACAAACACCACTACCCAATTTGAATACAATTTTTCCATGACCTACTTTTAATCCCCCCGCAGTTGCTAAAACTCGTCTGAACTACCCATTATGAAAAAAAATTAAAAACATTAAACCACAGGAAAACAAAGAGAAGAAATTACCCAAAGAAATTTTTCTCTCAGCCCAATCATTTATGAATGTAAAAACATCTTCTTCTAATTGAGGGTACCCCACACTTGAATTTTTCTACATCTGCTTAACTCCAACATTTAAAACAATGATCAAACTTTTTATCAAATTCTTCTTTTCGGCTTCTTCTTTTTTTTTCTTTTTTTTTTTTATGAGATACCCAAAACCTCTATTTTCCTACCATAAATTTGACTCCATTAAGGGAAACTTAAACGATATACTAGACAACACCCCAAAGTTTCACAATTCTTCTCACTCCCACATTATTTTTGCAGTAAATATCCTTATTCAACTTTCAATGATATCCCAACCCAATCCTAGAGTGGCCAAATCTTAGAAAGGATAGGCAAAGGCATTTAGGTTAAATGGTAAAATAATAGTGTAATAAAGAAAAATGCATAGTACTCTTTTAGCATACCAAATCAGCTCAACGGGGCTAGCAACCGAAATTATGCAAATAGGTAGGTAAAAAGTCATTTAAAGTATTTATCAAAGAAAAATTTTGCCTAAATCATATCCTGAACCTGCTTAAGTTGTTATAACGTTTCGAAGGGTGATGAGGAAGGTTCTAACTATCCTAAAATTCCATTACTCAAAAACTTTCACACACTGGAATTTTTCAAACTTTTCACAAACAAGCCTATAGTGTACAAAAGATAGGAAATTACAAGATATATGACTAATTGAAATTAATTTGCTGCTAAAACTACCAACTACTCTCTTGCTAAGATCAATATTTAAGAAATTCCATTCACAACTTAAAGTTCAAAACATTCACAACAGGAATAACTAGAGGCAAGCTAAACTAAGATAGGAAAAATTCAAACAACCATAATTAAGTATTCAAATAACTAAAACTCAATAAGATATACGAATACAATTAAAATAAAACATCAAACATTCAAGTAAAATAAAAATAATTATTTACATATTAAGCTGTTGGAGTTACTCCTCCTACCCCACACTTAATACCTTGCTGTCCCCAGCAAGTCAAAATTACAAAACACAATCAAAATAAAAATAAAAACATAAGATAGTATTTCTCCCTGTCTAGCCCTTTGGAGGTGGCGGAGGTGAGAAATGTGCATCAATGCACGCAATCAATGAGGAAAGTCCCAAGAGCACCTCGTCTATTTGGGACTGAAGATCAGCCTAAGACGCGGAGATGGTGCCTACAGATGCAGCGATGGTGCCATGCGCTCCATCAGTGCGTCATACCGCTGAGATGATAAATGTGCGGGCTCTGGTGCTGGAGGTGCTTCCGGATCTTCCTCTTGCTTATGGGGCTAGCCTCCTAGACCTCGCTGAACTCCCTGAAGATACTCTGCGCGAGTAGTCAGTCTGTAGCCATGAGCAGCCGTCGCGTCATGCACTACAACCTTTATGTTCTTCAGCATCTTCTTATCAATGGTCGCAATGGATGATAGTGGTTTGGGTTTCCTCAGTGGGTGATGTACACCCTTAGCAATAACAGTTACCAAACCACCCAAAGCAATTTTCTTTACCTTCTTAGGGTGCCACTGCATTTCTTCCAATTTATGCTATAAATGGGGTGCCCCATTAATTGTCACACCCCGCACCATACAAGTTAAAAATAAGGCCTCCGGTAGATTGACTTGCCCAGGTGAGTCCACATGACTCAGAAAAGAGAGTGAGAAAAACCTATGGATGATCCGCATAGCATGATTATCGAGATGGTGGGCCTTTGTCTTGCCCGATACATATGTTGTGGCCATCACCGAATCTTGAATTGTTGCCCAGGCATTATCCTTGTCATAATCCTCAAAGCAATCTGGGGCTAAGGCAGGGAAACCAAGCATTTCTGCAAAGTCTACAAAAGTCCGCTCATATTTCGTTCCTTCCAGATAAAATGATACTTTCCCAGGATCTTGAGAAGGGTCGGGCCTGATTCTACGTGTGACAGTTGACACAAAATCTCTTGTCAATCCTGGATAAACTTTCTCATTAATTGCGAAGAGTCGCTCCCACCCTATATTGGATATGAGCCACTGTACTTCATTTTTGATTCCCAGCTTCTCCAACAAACCAAAGTCCAAATAACTCGTAGGAATGTACGAGCATTTTGAAAATAAAGCATAGGCAGGCTTTTGATTAGTCGGAACCCAGGTAGGAACGTGGGAAATATCCATTCATTCAGACATTTTGTCAAACACCTGGTATGCAGATAATTAACTGACTAAAATTGAAGCCCACATAAAATAATAACAACCCAAAATTACAAGACGAAGCATTAGAATGTAGAGCAAATAATTAAAACCTAGCAATTTCCATTTTCAACCAAGAATTTGAATAAAATTGACAACTCAAATCACGCACACAGACAACCGCCCTAACATCCCAATCCAACTTCGTTCATGGTTTTAACGTCAGATATTGAAATTGAGAGGGGAAATAAGAATTGAGAACATTCACAACATTAATTCAGGGCATAAAAATAAGAAACTCCTAAGTGGTTAACAATATGGAGACCTCGAAAGTAACTATGGAGGAGAACATGAATAGGGGAAAGAACCACAAAAAGAAAATAAATGCAAAAGAAGAATAAATGAAAGAGCAAAATTACTTACTTGTTGTGTGTTCGCAAAAATCAACGCCTCACAGAAAGGATTGAAGTTCAAAATGGTAGAAAATAACGAAAAATCCTAGTTTGGAGAGTGAAAGATGTGCTAGGGTGAGAAACAAAACACTAAAAATTGGAAGTTTAAAACAAATTTTGCGGGGGTCACGGTGGTAACCTGATAGGTTGCCACCGTGAGGTACCCAAAATTTTCAATCCAGAATTGAACCGCCTCTTGGTCACGGTGACAACCAAAATCATTGTCACCGTGACATATTACAAATTCAAAATAGAATTGAAACTTCAACACGTCACCGTGGCAACAAATTTCATTGCCACCGTGAGGTGTGTAAACTTAAAAACAGTATGCAACCCACCCTATGTCACGGTGACAACAAAATCAATCACCACCGTGACATGCGTACACATCAAAACAGAATGCTACTTACCAGTTGGTCACGATGACAACCAAAATCATTGCCACCGTGACATACCCAATGTGCCAATCCAGAATGTCTTCCTCACCCGGTCACGGTGACAACCAGAAACCTTGTCACCGTGACATGAGCACATTCCAGAATCCAGAATGCATTCTCCATTGGTCACGGTGGTAACCAAAATCCATTGCCACCGTGACCA
Source organism: Excoecaria cochinchinensis (assembly GCA_947683425.1). Taxonomy (NCBI): domain Eukaryota; kingdom Viridiplantae; phylum Streptophyta; class Magnoliopsida; order Malpighiales; family Euphorbiaceae; genus Excoecaria; species Excoecaria cochinchinensis. The sequence goes on from CANTUQ010000158.1 coordinate 2,856,104, forward strand.
CCTGCAAACTTGAAAAAAAAATTCATCAATCACTCAAAACTTCAGCTACTAAAACCTTAAAAATTCTCCCATTAACAACATAATTTCATTATGACTACAAACCACACAACTTAAACAAAAATAAACAGGATTAACTACCTAGAGAAAATAACAATAAACACAAAATAACAAAGTTTGAGAAGAAGTTCTGCATTTAACAAGTCCGCAACTGACTTTTAAATACCGTTAAGGATCCGTAAGGTCGACGATCGCTAAAGCCCTATCATATGTTGATTCAAAATAAGGCTTCACACGGTGTCCATTTACCTTGAACTCGGTTTCACCCATCGGGTGCTTCAATGTGATCACTCCAAACTGATTAGCTCTTACAACCTCATACGGTCCCTTCCACCGCAATTTCAACTTTCCTGGAAATAAACACAGCCTGCTATCATATAAAAGAACTTTCCTACCTGGAATGAATTCTTTCCTGACTAATTTCTTATCGTGCCATTTCTTTGTGTTTTCCTTATACTTATCTGCTTGTTGGTACGACCAATAGCGTATCTCTTCCAATTCATTCATCTGGAGAAGTCTCTTCTCACCTGCACTCTTGATATGAAAATTTAAAAACTTAGTTGCCCAATAAGCTTTGTGTTCTAATTCGATAGGGAGATGACAAGATTTACCAAATGCAAGCTTAAATGGGGATAATCCTATAGATGTTTTGAATGCAGTTCTGTAAGCCCACAAAGCTTCATCCAACCTTAAATACCAATCCTTTATAGATGAATTTACAGTCTTTTCTAGGATGGCCTTAAGTTCTCGATTGGACACTTCAACCTGCCCATTAGCTTGAGCATGATAAGGGGTGGTGACCTTATGCCTAACTCCAAATTTTTTCAATAAAGCCTTAAATTGGTGGTTAACAAAGTGTTTACTACCATCACTTATAATCGCTCTAGGGGCTCCAAATCGAGTGAATATATTCTTTCTCAAGAAATCTAGAACAACTTTGGCATCACAAGTTCTAGTGGCTGTGGCTTCTACCCATTTACTCACATAGTCCACTGCCACTAAAATATACTCATACCCATAAGAAACCGGAAAAGGCCCCATGAAGTCTATCCCCCACAAATCAAACAATTCTACCTCAAGCAAATTGGTTAAAGGCATCTCATCTCTCTTAGAAATGTTACCTACTCTTTGGCATCTATCACAGGTTTTCACAAAGAATTGCACATCTTTAAACATAGTAGGCCAATAAAAACTAGAGGATAGAATTTTCGATACCGTTCTATTTGGCACATGGTGTCCACCAGCTTCCCCGCTATGACATGCCTTGATGATCTCATCCTTCTCCTCATCCGAGATACACCTTCTCAGCACTTGATCAGCACATAGGCGAAACAAATAAGGGTCATCCCAAATGTAGTGCTTGGCATCCGCTTTCAGCTTCTTCCTTTGCTGTCATGTGAAGTCCTTTGGCATAAATCATCCTGCAAGAAAATTAGCCACATTAGCAAACCAAGGAACAAAAAATTCACTTGCAAATAAAGCACAAATATGTTCATCAGGGAATAAATCTAAAATTTCCCCTTTTTCAATTTGATCGCTCTCCAATCTCGACAAATGATCCGCTACGAAATTTTCTACCCCCTTTTTATCTTTGATTTCCAGGTCAAACTCTTGCAATAAGAGCGCCCATCTAATCAATCTTGGCTTGGATTCCTTCTTGGCAAACAAATGTCTCAACGCTGCATGGTCTGACCACACCACGATTTTTGCACCCAGCAAATACAGTCTGAACTTCTCAAAAGCATACACGATTGCAAGAAACTCTTTCTCAGTGGTGGTATAATTAACCTGCGCCCCTGTCAAAGTGTGTCTAGCATAGCAAACTGCACAAAATACCTTATCCCGCCACTGTCAAAGCACTGTCCCAACTGCAAAGCACTAGCATCACACATTAATTCAAACGGCAAATTCCAATCCGGAGATATAATCACTGGGGCTGAAATGAGCCGTAATTTCAAAGTTTCAAAAGCTAGCATGCACTCACTATCAAAATCAAAAGGAGCATCTTTCATGAGCAAATTGGATAAGGGTTTAGTAATTTTTGAAAAATTTTTGATAAAACAACGGTAAAACCCTGCATGTCCTAAGAAACTCCTAATGCCCTTAACACTAGTCGGGGGTGGCAACTTTTCTATCACCTCTACCTTAGCCTTATCGGCCTCTATTCCTTTCTCAGAAATTTTGTGCCCAAGCACAATGCCTTCTCTCACCATAAAGTGGCATTTTTCCCAATTCAAAACTAGGTTGGTCTTTTCACACCTCCCTAGCACTAAATCGAGATGCTCTAAACAACTCTCAAAGTCAGCCCCATAAATAGTGAAATCATCCATGAATACCTCCATAAATTTCTCTATGAAGTCATGAAAAATAGCCATCATACAACGCTAAAACGTAGCCGGTGCATTACATAATCCGAAAGGCATTCTTCTATAGGCGAATGTGCCATAAGGGCAGGTAAAGGTTGTTTTCTCTTGGTCTTCAGGGTCTATAGGGATTTGCAAACATCCCGAGTACCCATCTAAAAAATAGTAAAACCTATTGCCTGCTAGCCTCTCTAACATCTGGTCAATAAATGGCAAAGGGAAATGGTCTTTTCTTGTGGCATTGTTCAACCTTCTAAAATCAATACAGACTCTCCACCCCGTAACAGTACGAGTTGGAATCAATTCATTCAGCTCATTCTTAACCACAGTCATCCATCCATTCTTAGGCACACACTGTACTGGGCTAACCCACTTACTGTCAGAAATAGGATAAATAATACCTGAGTCAAGGAGTTTAAGTACCTCCTTCTTCACCACCTCTTGCATTGCCGGATTAAATCTCCTTTGAGGCTAAGCAACCGGCTTACATTCATCCTCCATTGGAATTCGATGAGTACAGTAACTTGGATCAATTCCTTTCAAATCCGATGTCTCCCATCCGATGGCCTTCTTATGCTTTTTCAGCACCTCAAGCAGCATATTCTCCTCAATACCTGACAATAAAGAGGAAATAATCACTGGCTTTTTCTCATTCTCTAAAAACACATATTTTAAATGAGATGGAAGAGGTTTAAGTTCAGAATTTGAATCCCCCTTCTTCAGATTAAGTTCTTCTTGTTGTGATTCATCTTCTTCCTCTTCTTTCTCCACAGCTGCTATCACTTCTCCCTTCAACTCTTCTTCCAACTCTTCATCCTCTAGTGAATGTATCAAACTCACATTCACTGGATTAGCTCCCAACACATTTTCCTGAACTTCTTGTACACACTCATCCACTGTGTCTACAAAATAGATAGACTCTTCCATATCACTCGACAGATACTTTTGAGCCTTGTTCATGTCCACTACCAGCTCTTCATTATTAAACCTTAAGGTGACCGTTTGACCATTTACATCGATCAACGCTTTTGCTGTGTTCAAAAAGGCCTCCCCACAATGAGTGGTACCTTGCGATCCTCTTCTATCTCCATCACCACAAAATCCACCGGGAAAATGAATTTTCCCACTTTCACTAACAAATCTTCGATCACCCCTTTTGGTCTCCTCAACGACCTATCTGCAAGTTGGAGTCTCATTCCCGTCTCCTTGAGCTCTCCAAGATTAAGCTTCCTGCAAATAGAATAAGGCATCAAATTTATGCTCGCACCCAAATCACATAAAGCATTTCCATTAAAATCTTCACCAATCACACAGGTAGAGTGAAACTACCTGGATCCTCATGTTTTTCAGGGATCTTGTTCATGATTATAGCATTGCAATTTTCTATGAGTTGCACAGTTCCATGCCCTTCTAATTTCTTTTTATTAGAACATAATTCTTTCATGAATTTAGCATAGTTAGGCATGTGAGCTAAGGCTTCAGCAAATGGTAAATTTATGTGCAGTTTTTTAAACATCTCCAAAAATCTAGCCAATTGCTCATTTTTCTTTTCTTTTCTAGCCGCAGAAGGAAATGGAAATCTATTAATATCAAGATCCTCTACTCTAAGATTCACTAGACTTTTACCCTTATCATTTTTAGGAGCATTTTCATTAACATCTACCCTAGAGTTAGGGTTACTTACCTTCCGTGTCGGCTCCTCCATATCAGATAATGGTGAAGAATTTTTACCTTGATCCTCTCTCTGTACCACCTCCTTGCCACTTCTCAATGTGATTGCTTTAGCCTCTTCCTTAGGATTCCGGTCCACATTCGAAGGAAAAGTCCTCGGTGGCCTTTGAGATATAGAATTTGCAAGCTGTCCCACTTGAGTTTCTAAATTACTCATGGAAGCGTCTTGATTTTGATTCCATTGTTCTTGAGATTTCCACCTTGCTTCTTGGTTAGCCATAAACTGTTGCTGGCTATTCACAAACTGCTGTTGACTGTTCATGAAGCTATCTAACATATCTTCAAGGTTTGGCTTTTTCTCTTGAACCGGTTGTCACACCCCAATCTATAATATGGATACTTCTACTCGTAAATAGAGCGAGAAGGACCCAAGATAGATAGGAGTGTCACACCCCACTAGTACAAACATGCAATTATCACATACAGAATCACATATCTGGTATAAATAACAACTTTATATGGAAAGAAGAGGGATACAGAACAGAAAAGATACTTTTATTACTATACAAAAGAAAGTCTTTACATGCTACAGTAGGTTACAAAAAGAACCCATTTACAAAAGCCCAAGATACATTGTTCCAAGGGTTAACAAAATATTACATCCATTTCAAAAGAAAGGAAAGCCTATACTATAAAACTTCAAATCTTTAGTTGCGTTGGCCTTCCCGATGCGACACGCCCAACCCAAGGCAGTCAAAACCTTCCACACCTGCACGGATAAACACCCGTGCTAAGCGAAATCGCTTAGTGGGGAAAACAGAAAATGCATAACCGCCACTCACAGTGACGATAACAGAAAACATATGATAACAATATAATTATGGGCACATAATCGTACATAGTTAATTCAGATATTTACATTCTCATCCAAAGATTCTTGTACAAATACAATGACACCTGCTTAATCATAATGAGTGGATAACGAGTACACATAGATACTTAAGAGTATCGGTATCATATTTCAAACACATAGATACCCGGAGATATCCAAATATTCTATTTGTTTTATTCCAAAAATGTTTTCACATAGAATCTTAAGAAAGATTCAAACAGAAGGATCGCGAGGATCCAATCAGGGGACCTAATCAGGGTCCAAATCGTACACATAGCTGCAGCAGCACATAACTCTATTAGGCATGCCTAACTATCCACTTATCCGACATTAGCAGGTTATGCAAAATCTTATCATGTTTACATACATATTATCCATACAAATAAATAGTCAAAGCTCAATGAAAACTGTATGCAAAAGAAATTAAGTCATTAAGCAAAGAGGAAAGAAAATCAAGTTTGGAAGCTGCGTCTATCGCGCTCGCGACAGAGACCGAAACACATCTCCTCGCCCAGTCTCGCGGTCGCGAGAGAGTCTCGTGCTCGCGAGAGGGCGAAGGTGCCACTCTCTGTCGCGCTCGCGACAGAAGGCGGCCTTCCAAGTCCATCGCGCTCGCGACAGAAGGGAGTCCTGCATACGCTCGGAGGTTGAGCGCTCTGTCGCGCTCGCGACGTATGTCGCCCTCGCGACAGAGAGTTCACTGCCGAGCTCTCGGCGCGACACTTCTCGCGCCGGCGCGAGGGTTGAAACATCCGCGCTCTGTCGCGCTCGCGACAGTGTCGCGATCGCGACAGACACGGGTTTTTCAGCTCTTACGCCCAAATCTGCAGAAAACCCATACAAATCACATCCAAACTTCCAAAATTGATTCCAAACCTCAAAATTCAGCAATCCAAGCATCCACAACTCATGACATAATTAAAAACCCAACTTCATCACCATTTATCTCAATTAAATCAAGTCAATTACATGTTTAATTTCAAGGACTTCCAAAACAGCAATTACAATTATTCACATAATTTCCCATAAATCCTTCAACAATATTTATTCTCTCACATCATATATCACACCAATTCTAATTCAAGCTATAATAACACAACTCATGATCCTAATCAATGCAAAATCACAATTATCAAACTCAAATCACCAAAATTGTGCACAAAGATGAATAATCCCAAACCTTCTTTCCTTAGCTCCTATTCGCGAGCTCCGCTCCCACTAGCGATTTCTTTTCCTTTTGCCGGTCTAGGAGCCTCCTCTGAACCATAAACCCATAACAACCAAGATCAATTTTACAACTACCCAAACATACATATATAATTATAAAACCTAAAGAAGAGGAAGAAGAAAATCTTAGACATAACTAATCCCTACTCACCTTTAAGCTTCAAAACCACTAACCAAACAACTCTAATTACTCAAATAAAGAAGAGGGAGCAAGATTGTGCAAAGAAAAAGGAAGAACAAAGAAAGAAGAAGAAGTGAAGAAAGTGGCGTGAAGAAGAGAGGGAGAACGGGAATCAAAAGGGAAGAAGAGCTGCTTTTTCTCTCTCTTTCCTCACCTAACCCATTAAATGATAACCTATCCATATGCCACATGTCACTCTCTCCAAAGGACACTTGCCCCATAATACACCCTACTCCCATACATTAATATGCACACTAATCCATCTCTTGCTCATACCTTACTTCTATACACCCACCTATACACTAGCCTAATTCCTCTTCTCAAACTAATACACATAAATTAAGTAAATAATCCAATTTAACATATACATGTAACACATACAAATACACACATACAGACACGGACAGGCTCAAACTACTGGGGTGGTTTTGGGGTGTTACAATACTCCCCCACTTAACGGAATTTCGTCCTCGAAATTCTTACCTGTTCCGAATAACTGAGGGTATTGCAATCTCATAGCTTCTTCTGGTTCCCACGTAGCTTCTTCAATACCGTGATGCTGCCATAGAACTTTGACTAACGGTATCTGCTTATTCCGAAGCTGTCTGATTTCCCTATCCAAAATCCTCTTCGGTTCTTCATCAAAAGAAAAGTCTGACTGAATCCGAATATCTTATTAGTGTAAGCCCTAGCCCCAATACATTGTAATAAAACACTTTAGTTAATAAATGAGGCATTTTGTTTTATCCATTGTATTCCTGTGCATGTCAATTGATAGAACTATCCAAGAATGTCGTTTCAGTTTAAGTTATCATGTGTGAGGCACATGGTTGTAAGACCTTGAAACAAATGAGACTTCATTCTAAATATCCCTAGTCAGTCATTGTTATGGGAATAACAAATGAATTAAGACTAGTATGCTCTCTCTGATTAGTTGAGTTCTGTCTTACGGATCATAAGGACAAAAGTGTCAATCAGAGATCATAGATACATGTTTATAACATGGTATTTGGATACGATCCACACATGAGAACACTACATGGTACAAGTCATAAGTGTTCCTCATATGCAAATTTTGTATCGAAGTTCTTAGACCTAAAATCTCTATGAAACTCTTTATGAATTACTGTGTACTTTGACATACACCTAACGTGCTCGTAACTGAGTGACAAGTATGGGTATGCTTGGGTATGCATTGATTCATGTTAGAGAGCATGAGAGAAGTGAAGGGATTACCCCTCTCTATAAGAGAGAAAAATATCATCGGCCACTTGATCAGTGAACTGAGAAGTGTATGGCCATACCGAGATGTAATAATGTGCAATTATTATTTATCTGAGAGTTAAGTGTCACTGGAATATCAAGAAAGGAATTAACTTACACATGAGGATGACTTGTTCCATGCCTTATGTTAATTCTGATATTTATGGGTAAGGGAATATACAAAATTGCATTAGGTCACTAAATGCCAATTGCATTTTCATTTAATTTGGAATGCTATAATATCTTGCTAGAGAATATATATAGCCTTTGAATTAATTCTTAATTCATTGCCAATATTAAATGGACCTATAGGATCGCACACAAAGCATTGGGCTTAAAATACTTGAATAAAGTATTGGGCATTAATTTGGGCTTTTAATTTAAGTCAAATTAATGTATATGTAATGGGTATTTAATTGCTAATGGACCTTGGTCCATGAGAGAGGAAATTCGGCCCACATAGGTTTAATTTCAATTAATTAATTATGTTGTATTAATTAATTTAATTGAGTATTAAATCCTAAGATATTTAAGTCAAACTAAATCGCTTAATAATGGGATGACCTAGCCGAAATTCCAAGGATATATACCATGGGAATTTCGGCACATGTTAAATGGTAAGTGATTAGTTTAATTAATACATCTTAAGGTTTTATTTCAAATCAATTTGAATTTTAAATTCAAAAGGGATTGAGCTAATATTTACTACTGATCTTTAGGAAGTTTTTAAGGTTGAATTAACTATCTTAAGGTAGTCAAATTCGGATTAAAGACTTGCCATAAGGAGGGGGTATATATTAGATAAGAATAAAACCCTAAAGAAAGAAAAAAAAGGAGGTGTGAAACTTCTCTCTCTCTCTCATTTTTTCTTCTTGGCCGAAATACACAAGGAGAAGGATTCTTCCTTGCTTGCTTGTGACTTTGAGCATTCTTTACACATAGTAGAAGGACAAGATCAAGTCTTGTGGCTTCAAACTAATTCTATTACACAATACATATTTAGTAAGCTAGCACTTTCGGTTTTGAGCCGTCTTTGCAAGTGTGTGTGTGAGAATAGAGAGGAGTGGCGAAAAAGGCTGTTCCTTGGCATTGGTGGTGAACATCTAAGGTGGAGAAGATCATCTAAGTTGCTGGTCATCATCAAATTCAATTTGAAAGGCATCTAAAGTTGTAAGTTATTAAAACCCTAAAATTGCATGTTTCCGATTCTTGTCATGGAATAGTTTGGCATGTATGATCAAATTTTTTTTTTTATTTTGTTTTCCGCTGCGTGATCATCATACACATACCATGACATATTCCATCATATCTTGCACTGGTAACACATGCGAAGGATCTGACCGATATCTCCTGAGCATAGATACATGAAAAACATCATGTAATCTAGCTAACTCCAAAGGCAAAGCCAATTGATACGCTACTGGTCCTACTTTTCTCAGAATCTCGTATGGCCCAATAAAACGTGGGCTTAGCTTGCCTTTCTTGCCAAAATGGAGAACCTTCCGCCACGGTGACACTTTCAAGAAAAACTTATCACCCACTTCATACTGAATATCTCTGCGCTTCAGATTAGCATAAGAACGCTGTCGGTCCTTAGCTGCTTTCAAATTTTGTTGCACAATCCTCACCTTCTCTTCGGTATCCCGCACTATATCCGGACCTATTATAGCTTTTTCTGACAATTCAGTCCAACACACTGGTGTTCTACATTTCCGCCCATATAGTGCTTCATAAGGAGCCATACCAATACTTACCTGATAGCTGTTATTATATGCAAATTCCATCAAAGATACATACCGATCCCAACTTCCTGAGAACTCCAAAACACAACCTCGAAGCATATCTTCCAAAACCTGAATAACCCTTTCTGATTGACCATCGGTCTGCGGATGGAAAGCAGTGCTGAAATTTAGCTGTGTTCCCAAAGCTACCTGAAGCTCTTTCCAAAACTTAGATGTAAAACGAGGATCTCGGTCTGATACAATGGATAACGGAATCCCATGCAATCGGACTATCTCGTCCACATAAAGTTCCGCCAACTTGTCCATCGAATAATCCACTCGCACTGGTAGAAAATGCGCAGACTTCGACAATCGATCCACTATAACCCATACAGAATCATGCTTGCGCTGAGTCATGGGCAAACCAGATACAAAATCCATCGTGATGTCATCCCATTTCCATTGAGGAATGGGTAAGGGATGAAGCAATCCCGACGGCACTTGATGCTCGGTTTTCACTTGCTGACAAGTAAGACACCTTGAAACAAATTCTGTTATCTCTCTTTTCATTCCCGGCCACCAATAAAATTGCTTCAGATCTTGATACATCTTATCTCCACCAGGATGCATAGTGAAGACTGAGGAATGCGCTTCTTGCAACAGTTTCTTTCTTAATTCACCCACATTAGGTACACATAACCGACTACCGTGCCTCAACACTCCTTCACTGTCTAATAAGTACTCAGTCCACTTGCCCTCTTTCACTGCTTGACAAACACGCTGAAGCACATGATCATCTAACTGAGCCTTTGCAATTTCTGATCTCAAACTTGGCTTAACTTTAAGTTGAGCAATTAGAGCACCTTCAGAATCAAATCTCCATCTGCCTCGACTAGTCAGTAACGCAGACAAAGACTTCCTACTAAGAGCATCCGCCACCACGTTAGCTTTACCCGGATGATAGTCAATAATACAATCATAATCCTTGAAGAGTTCTAACCATCTCCGCTGTCTTAAATTCAACTCCTTCTGAGTTAACAAATACTTGAGACTCTTGTGATCGGTAAAAATTCTGCACGTCTCCCCATACAAGTAGTGTCGCCAAACTTTAAGCGCAAACACTACCGCTGCCAACTCCAAATCATGAGTCGGGTAATTCCGCTCATGAGGCTTCAACTGTCTCGATGCATAAGCTACTACTTTATTCCCTTGCATCAGAACACAACCTAAGCCAATACCCGAAGCATCACTGTACATAGTGTATTCTTTACCCGAAATTGGCTGTGTGAGCACAGGAGCTTTAACCAATAACTCTTTTAAACGGTCAAAACTGGCTTGACACTTTTCAGTCCATACAAACTTGACATCCTTGCGAAGTAGCTTGGTCAAAGGAGACGCTAACACTGAGAACCCCTGAACAAACCGTCGATAATACCCTGCTAAACCCAGAAAACTTCTTACTTCGGGCACGTTTTTTGGAGGCATCCAATTAACAATTGCTTCAATTTTGCTAGGATCAACCCGTACACCTTTTGCTGACACTACATGTCCAAGAAAGGCCACTTCTTTCAACCAAAACTCACACTTACTGAGTTTCGCATACAACTGATGGTCTCTTAACATTAGTAACACCAACTTAAGATGTTCCTTATGCTCTTTACGGTCTCTAGAGTACACCAAAATGTCATCAATAAATATCACCACAAACTTGTCCAGATACTGTCGGAAAACTCGATTCATCAGATCCATAAAGGCTGCAGGTGCGTTGGTCAAACCAAAAGGCATCACTAAAAATTCATAATGACCATAACGCGTCCGGAAAGCTGTCTTAGCCACATCTGCTTCCTTAACCCCTAACTGGTAATAGCCTGACCTCAAATCTATCTTAGAGAATACCCCAGCTCCTCTCAACTGATCAAAAAGGTCTTCAATCCTTGGCAAGGGATACTTATTCTTGATAGTCACTTTGTTAAGTTGTCGATAATCAATACACATCCGAAGGGTTCCATCTTTCTTCTTAACAAACAGCACTGGAGCGCCCCACGGTGACACACTAGGCCGAATAAACCCTTTATCCAACAACTCTTGCAACTGACTTTTCAATTCTTTTAATTCCATTGGAGCCATTCTATAAGGAGCCTTAGAAATCGGAGCTGTCCCCGGCAGAATTTCTACTGACAGTTCAACTTCTCTCTCGGGAGGTAACCCCGGTAATTCTTCCGGAAAAACATCTACAAAATCTCTTACAATCGGAATGTCTTGAATCTTAACTTGACCTCTCCGGGAATCTAAAACCACCGCCAAAAACGCTTCACATCCTTTCCTGATAAATCTTCTGGCTTTCATAGCTGATACCACATTATCCAAAGAACTACTTCCAATTCCCTTTACCACAACCGGCATTTTATCTTTATCCTTCAAAACCATTACTTTCCTATGACAATCCACCACCGCACGGTGCTTATCCAACCAATCCATTCCCAGAATAATATCAAACTCATGGAAAGGTAAACAAATTAAATCTACTACAAACTCTGTACCCTGAATCTTTAAAGGACACTTCCGACATACACGATTAACCATAATACTCTGACCCAATGGACTGGATACACAAATCTCATATTCCATCTTCTCCTCACTACCCAAACTATCCCACAACTTACCAGAGCACACATAAGAATGGGTAGAGCCCGGGTCAATAAAAACATAAACTTTAGAATCAAGCAAAGAGAACTTACCGGCAATCACTTCAGGAGCATTCTGTTCCTCTCGGGCCTTCATAGCATAGGCCCTACCAGACGATGGCACAGGGCGATCTACTGATTCTGAGGCTTCTCTATCACGAGGCCGTCCACCTCGACCCCTTCCTCTACCCCGATTACGACTTCCTTGGGGTACATCAGATCCAGCTCGGCTCCCTTCCTGTTGTCCCGAAGGATCTCCAAATCGATTCGGACAATTTGCAAGTAAATGGTCTGTAGAACCACATCTGAAACAACCTCCTGTTAACCATCGACACTCACCCCAATGTTGTTTATTACAATGGGTACATCGGGGAGCACCATCTCCTCTTCCTGAACCCGCTCCCCTAGAAGATCCCTGTCTCCTCCCTCTAGGGGCCGGACTAGCTACAGACTCATCAGCAAAGTTTCCTTGTGATTCCCTCGGTCTCTTGCCTGAAGAAGAGCCACCTCTTGCAGACTTCTTTCTTTGAGCCTTTTCTCTCAATATATTCTCAGAACGCTCTGCCCTCAAGGCTGCTTGAACTAACTGATAATACTTCACATTTGGAGCCGACATCAAAGAAATTAGCATCACCTTCAATGACTCATTTAAGCCTGATTCAAAATGCTGACATCGAAACTCTTCCGTGAGAACTCTTGGCGGCGCATACTTACTGAGCTTATTGAACTCATCCTCATACTCAGCCACAGACATCATTCTTTGTTTAAGAGTGAGAAACTGTGCCCACTTGGCATCCTTATAAGCTTTGGTCACATACCGGTTCTGAAACTCATCCTCAAAGAACTCCCAAGTAATCGGTTCAGGAACTTGCGGTTGACTAGTCACCAACCTCCACCAATCATAAGCTGAACCTTGTAACAAAGACAAGGCACACTCCACTTCTTGCTCCGGTGGGCATCTTATCTCCCTAAGTACTCTGGATGTCTTTTCTAACCACATCTCTGCTTTATGAGATTCATCTATACTAGTACCAAAGAAATTCTCTGCACCATGCTTTCTTAACCTCTCAATAGGTGCACTTGGCGCTGTTACCCTTTCAAGTACCCTTGTCATACTCTGAAGCATCGCTTCCATTGGTCCCAAAGGCACCTCAGGATACCCCCTAGGAGGTTGAGCCGGACCAGAAACTGAGGGATCCTGCTCTTGGGGATTCGCACTTTCCGCTGAACCCTCAAGCGATCCACGAGCGGACTCCATAACTACAAAACATAAACGCAGTGCGCATCAGGCCAACACAACCCTAACGACCAACTAACACACTGAAACCCAGTAACATCTAAACCAAGGGCTCTGATACCACCTAATGTCACACCCCAATCTATAATATGGATACTTCTACTCGTAAATAGAGCGAGAAGGACCCAAGATAGATAGGAGTGTCACACCCCACTAGTACAAACATGCAATTATCACATACAGAATCACATATCTGGTATAAATAACAACTTTATATGGAAAGAAGAGGGATACAGAATAGAAATGATACTTTTATTACTATACAAAAGAAAGTCTTTACATGCTACAGTAGGTTACAAAAAGAACCCATTTACAAAAGCCCAAGATACATTGTTCCAAGGGTTAACAAAATATTACATCCATTACAAAAGAAAGGAAAGCCTATACTATAAAACTTCAAATCTTTAGTTGCGTTGGCCTTCCCGATGCGACACGCCCAACCCAAGGCAATCAAAACCTTCCACACCTGCACGGATAAACACCCGTGCTAAGCGAAATCGCTTAGTGGGGAAAACAGAAAATGCATAACCGCCACTCACAGTGACGATAACAGAAAACATATGATAACAATATAATTATGGGCACATAATCGTACATAGTTAATTCAGATATTTACATTCTCATCCAAAGATTCTTGTACAAATACAATGACACCTGCTTAATCATAATGAGTGGATAACGAGTACACATAGATACTTAAGAGTATCGGTATCATATTTCAAACACATAGATACCCGGAGATATCCAAATATTCTATTTGTTTTATTCCAAAAATGTTTTCACATAGAATCTTAAGAAAGATTCAAACAGAAGGATCGCGAGGATCCAATCGGGGGACCTGATCAGGGTCCAAATCGTACACATAGCTGCAGCAGCACATAACTCTATTAGGCATGCCTAACTATCCACTTATCCGACATTAGCAGGTTATGCAAAATCTTATCACGTTTACATACATATTATCCATACAAATAAATAGTCAAAGCTCAATGAAAACTGTATGCAAAAGAAATTAAGTCATTAAGCAAAGAGGAAAGAAAATCAAGTTTGGAAGCTGCGTCTGTCGCGCTCGCGACAACTGTCGCGCTCGCGACAGAGACCGAAACACATCTCCTCGCCCAGTCTCGCGGTTGCGAGAGAGTCTCGTGCTCGCGAGAGGGCGAAGGTGCCACTCTCTGTCGCGCTCGCGACAGAAGGCGGCCTTCCAAGTCCATCGCGCTCGCGAACACCGCGCGCTCGCGACAGAAGGGAGTCCTGCATACGCTCGGAGGTTGAGCGCTCTGTCGCGCTCGCGACGTATGTCGCACTCGCGACAGAGAGTTCACTGCCGAGCTCTCGGCGCGAGGGTTGAAACCTCCGCGCTCTGTCGCGCTCGCGACAGTGTCGCGATCGCGACAGACACGGGTTTTTCAGCTCTTATGCCCAAATCTACAGAAAACCCATACAAATCACATCCAAACTTCCAAAATTGATTCCAAACCTCAAAATTCAGCAATCCAAGCATCCACAACTCATGACATAATTAAAAACCCAACTTCATCACCATTTATCTCAATTAAATCAAGTCAATTACATGTTTAATTTCAAGGACTTCCAAAACAGCAATTACAATTATTCACATAATTTCCCATAAATCCTTCAACAATATTTATTCTCTCACATCATATATCACACCAATTCCAATTCAAGCTATAATAACACAACTCATGATCCTAATCAATGCAAAATCACAATTATCAAACTCAAATCACCAAAATTGTGCACAAAGATGAATAATCCCAAACCTTCTTTCCTTAGCTCCTATTCGCGAGCTCCGCTCCCACTAGCGATTTCTTTTCCTTTTGCCGGTCTAGGAGCCTCCTCTGAACCATAAACCCATAACAACCAAGATCAATTTTACAACTACCCAAACATACATATATAATTATAAAACCTAAAGAAGAGGAAGAAGAAAATCTTAGACATAACTAATCCCTACTCACCTTTAAGCTTCAAAACCACTAACCAAACAACTCTAATTACTCAAATAAAGAAAAGGGAGCAAGATTGTGCAAAGAAAAAGGAAGAACAAAGAAAGAAGAAGAAGTGAAGAAAGTGGCGTGAAGAAGAGAGGGAGAACGGGAATCAAAAGGGAAGAAGAGCTGCTTTTTCTCTCTCTCTTTCCTCACCTAACCCATTAAATGATAACCTATCCATATGCCACATGTCACTCTCTCCAAAGGACACTTGCCCCATAATACACCCTACTCCCATACATTAATATGCACACTAATCCATCTCTTGCTCATACCTTACTTCTATACACCCACCTATACACTAGCCTAATTCCTCTTCTCAAACTAATACACATAAATTAAGTAAATAATCCAATTTAACACATACATGCAACACATACAAATACACACATACAGACACGGACAGGCTCAAACTACTGGGGTGGTTTTGGGGTGTTACAATACTCCCCCACTTAACGGAATTTCGTCCTCGAAATTCTTACCTGTTCCGAATAACTGAGGGTATTGCAATCTCATAGCTTCTTCTGGTTCCCATGTAGCTTCTTCAATACCGTGATGCTGCCATAGAACTTTGACTAATGGTATCTGCTTATTCCGAAGCTGTCTGATTTCCCTATCCAAAATCCTCTTCGGTTCTTCATCAAAAGAAAAGTCTGACTGAATCCGAATATCTTGCACTGGTAACACATGCGAAGGATCTGACCGATATCTCCTGAGCATAGATACATGAAAAACATCATGTAATCTAGCTAACTCCAAAGGCAAAGCCAATTGATACGCTACTGGACCTACTTTTCTCAGAATCTTGTATGGCCCAATAAAACGTGGGCTTAGCTTGCCTTTCTTGCCAAAACGGAGAACCTTTCGCCACGGTGACACTTTCAAGAAAACCTTATCACCCACTTCATACTGAATATCTCTGCGCTTCAGATTAGCATAAGAACGCTGTCGGTCCTTAGCTGCTTTCAAATTTTGTTGCACAATCCTCACCTTCTCTTCGGTATCCCGCACTAAATCCGGACCTATTATAGCTTTTTCTGACAATTCAGTCCAACACACTGGTGTTCTACATTTTCGCCCATATAGTGCTTCATAAGGAGCCATACCAATACTTACCTGATAGCTGTTATTATATGCAAATTCCATCAAAGATACATACCGATCCCAACTTCCTGAGAACTCCAAAACACAACCTCGAAGCATATCTTCCAAAACCTGAATAACCCTTTCTGATTGACCATCGGTCTGCGGATGGAAAGCAGTGCTGAAATTTAGCCGTGTTCCCAAAGCTACCTGAAGCTCTTTCCAAAACTTAGATGTAAAACGAGGATCTCGGTCTGATACAATGGATAACGGAATCCCATGCAATCGGACTATCTCGTCCACATAAAGTTCCGCCAACTTGTCCATCGAATAATCCACTCGCACTGGTAGAAAATGCGCAAACTTCGACAATCGATCCACTATAACCCATACAGAATCATGCTTGCGCTGAGTCATGGGCAAACCAGATACAAAATCCATCGTGATGTCATCCCATTTCCATTGATGAATGGGTAAGGGATGAAGCAATCCCGACGGCACTTGATGCTCGGTTTTCACTTGCTGACAAGTAAGACACCTTGAAACAAATTCTGTTATCTCTCTTTTCATTCCCGGCCACCAATAAAATTGCTTCAGATCTTGATACATCTTGTCTCCACCAGGATGCATAGTGAAGACTGAGGAATGCGCTTCTTGCAACAGTTTCTTTCTTAATTCACCCACATTAGGTACACATAACCGACTACCGTGCCTCAACACTCCTTCACTGTCTAATAAGTACTCAGTCCGCTTGCCCTCTTTCACTGCTTGACAAACACGCTGAAGCACATGATCATCTAACTGAGCCTTTGCAATTTCTGATCTCAAACTTGGCATAACTTTAAGTTGAGCAATTAGAGCACCTTCAAAATCAAATCTCCATCTGCCTCGACTAGTCAGTAACGCAGACAAAGACTTCCTACTAAGAGCATCCGCCACCACGTTAGCTTTACCCGGATGATAGTCAATAATACAATCATAATCCTTGAAGAGTTCTAACCATCTCCGCTGTCTTAAATTCAACTCCTTCTGAGTTAACAAATACTTGAGACTTTTGTGATCGGTAAAAATTCTGCACGTCTCCCCATACAAGTAGTGTCGCCAAACTTTAAGCGCAAACACTACCGCTGCCAACTCCAAATCATGAGTCGGGTAATTCCGCTCATGAGGCTTCAACTGTCTCGATGCATAAGCTACTACTTTATTCCCTTGCATCAGAACACAACCTAAGCCAATACCCGAAGCATCACTGTACATAGTGTATTCTTTACCCGAAATTGGCTGTGTGAGCACAGGAGCTTTAACCAATAACTCTTTTAAACGGTCAAAACTGGCTTGACACTTTTCAGTCCATACAAACTTGACATCCTTACGAAGTAGCTTGGTCAAAGGAGATGCTAACACTGAGAACCCCTGAACAAACCGTCGATAATACCCTGCTAAACCCAGAAAACTTCTTACTTCGAGCACGTTTTTTGGAGGCATCCAATTAACAATTGCTTCAATTTTGCTAGGATCAACCCGTACACCTTTTGCTGACACTACATGTCCAAGAAAGGCCACTTCTTTCAACCAAAACTCACACTTACTGAGTTTCGCATACAACTGATGGTCTCTTAACATTTGTAACACCAACTTAAGATGTTCCTTATGCTCTTTACGGTCTCTAGAGTACACCAAAATGTCATCAATAAATATCACCACAAACTTGTCGAGATACTGTCGGAAAACTCGATTCATCAGATCCATAAAGGCTGCAGGCGCGTTGGTCAAACCAAAAGGCATCACTAAAAATTCATAATGACCATAACGCGTCCGGAAAGCTGTCTTAGCCACATCTGCTTCCTTAACCCCTAACTGGTAATAGCCTGACCTCAAATCTATCTTAGAGAATACCCCAGCTCCTCTCAACTAATCAAAAAGGTCTTCAATCCTTGGCAAGGGATACTTATTCTTGATAGTCACTTTGTTAAGTTGTCGATAATCAATACACATCCGAAGGGTTCCATCTTTCTTCTTAACAAACAGCACTGGAGCGCCCCACGGTGACACACTAGGCCGAATAAACCCTTTATCCAACAACTCTTGCAACTGACTTTTCAATTCTTTTAATTCCATTGGAGCCATTCTATAAGGAGCCTTAGAAATCGGAGCTGTCCCCGGCAGAATTTCTACTGACAGTTCAACTTCTCTCTCGGGAGGTAACCCCGGTAATTCTTCCGGAAAAACATCTACAAAATCTCTTACAATCGGAATGTCTTGAATCTTAACTTGACCTCTCCGGGAATCTAAAACCACCGCCAAAAACGCTTCACATCCTTTCCTGATAAATCTTCTGGCTTTCATAGCTGATACCACTTTATGCAAAGAACTACTTCCAATTCCCTTTACCACAACCGGCATTTTATCTTTATCCTTCAAAACCATTACTTTCCTATGACAATCCACCACCGCACGGTGCTTATCCAACCAATCCATTCCCAGAATAATATCAAACTCATGGAAAGGTAAACAAATTAAATCTACTACAAACTCTGTACCCTGAATCTTTAAAGGACACTTCCGGCCACCAATAAGACACCTTGAAACAAATTCTGTTATCTCTCTTTTCATTCCCGGCCACCAATAAAATTGCTTCAGATCTTGATACATCTTGTCTCCACCAGGATGCATAGTGAAGACTGAGGAATGCGCTTCTTGCAACAGTTTCTTTCTTAATTCACCCACATTAGGTACACATAACCGACTACCGTGCCTCAACACTCCTTCACTGTCTAATAAGTACTCAGTCCGCTTGCCCTCTTTCACTGCTTGACAAACACGCTGAAGCACATGATCATCTAACTGAGCCTTTGCAATTTCTGATCTCAAACTTGGCTTAACTTTAAGTTGAGCAATTAGAGCACCTTCAAAATCAAATCTCCATCTGCCTCGACTAGTCAGTAACGCAGACAAAGACTTCCTACTAAGAGCATCCGCCACCACGTTAGCTTTACCCGGATGATAGTCAATAATACAATCATAATCCTTGAAGAGTTCTAACCATCTCCGCTGTCTTAAATTCAACTCCTTCTGAGTTAACAAATACTTGAGACTTTTGTGATCGGTAAAAATTCTGCACGTCTCCCCATACAAGTAGTGTCGCCAAACTTTAAGCGCAAACACTACCGCTGCCAATTCCAAATCATGAGTCGGGTAATTCCGCTCATGAGGCTTCAACTGTCTCGATGCATAAGCTACTACTTTATTCCCTTGCATCAGAACACAACCTAAGCCAATACCCGAAGCGTCACTGTACATAGTGTATTCTTTACCCGAAATTGGCTGTGTGAGCACAGGAGCTTTAACCAATAACTCTTTTAAACGGTCAAAACTGGCTTGACACTTTTCAGTCCATACAAACTTGACATCCTTACGAAGTAGCTTGGTCAAAGGAGACGCTAACACTGAGAACCCCTGAACAAACCGTCGATAATACCCTGCTAAACCCAGAAAACTTCTTACTTCGAGCACGTTTTTTGGAGGCATCCAATTAACAATTGCTTCAATTTTGCTAGGATCAACCCGTACACCTTTTGCTGACACTACATGTCCAAGAAAGGCCACTTCTTTCAACCAAAACTCACACTTACTGAGTTTCGCATACAACTGATGGTCTCTTAACATTTGTAACACCAACTTAAGATGTTCCTTATGCTCTTTACGGTCTCTAGAGTACACCAAAATGTCATCAATAAATATCACCACAAACTTGTCGAGATACTGTCGGAAAACTCGATTCATCAGATCCATAAAGGCTGCAGGCGCGTTGGTCAAACCAAAAGGCATCACTAAAAATTCATAATGACCATAACGCGTCCGGAAAGCTGTCTTAGCCACATCTGCTTCCTTAACCCCTAACTGGTAATAGCCTGACCTCAAATCTATCTTAGAGAATACCCCAGCTCCTCTCAACTGATCAAAAAGGTCTTCAATCCTTGGCAAGGGATACTTATTCTTGATAGTCACTTTGTTAAGTTGTCGATAATCAATACACATCCGAAGGGTTCCATCTTTCTTCTTAACAAATAGCACTGGAGCGCCCCACGGTGACACACTAGGCCGAATAAACCCTTTATCCAACAACTCTTGCAACTGACTTTTCAATTCTTTTAATTCCATTGGAGCCATTCTATAAGGAGCCTTAGAAATCGGAGTTGTCCCCGGCAGAATTTCTACTGACAGTTCAACTTCTCTCTCGGGAGGTAACCCCGGTAATTCTTCCGGAAAAACATCTACAAAATCTCTTACAATCGGAATGTCTTGAATCTTAACTTGACCGCTCCGGGAATCTAAAACCACCGCCAAAAATGCTTCACATCCTTTCCTGATAAATCTTCTGGCTTTCATAGCTGATACCACTTTATGCAAAGAACTACTTCCAATTCCCTTTACCACAACCGGCATTTTATCTTTATCCTTCAAAACCATTACTTTCCTATGACAATCCACCACCGCACGGTGCTTATCCAACCAATCCATTCCCAGAATAATATCAAACTCATGGAAAGGTAAACAAATTAAATCTACTACAAACTCTGTACCCTGAATCTTTAAAGGACACTTCCGACATACACGATTAACCATAATACTCTGACCCAACGGACTGGATACACAAATCTCATATTCCATCTTCTCCTCACTACCCAAACTATCCCACAACTTACCAGAGCACACATAAGAATGGGTAGAGCCCGGGTCAATCAAAACATAAACTTCAGAATCAAGCAAAGAGAACTTACCGGCAATCACTTCAGGAGCATTTTGTTCCTCTCGGGCCTTCATAGCATAGGCCCTACCAGACGATGGCACAGGGCGATCTACTGATTCTGAGGCTTCTCTATCACGAGGCCGTCCACCTCGACCCCTTCCTCTACCCCGATTACGACTTCCTTGGGGTACATCAGATCCAGCTCGGCTCCCTTCCTGTTGTCCCGAAGGATCTCCAAATCGATTCGGACAATTTGCAAGTAAATGGTCTGTAGAACCACATCTGAAACAACCTCCTGTTAACCATCGACACTCACCCCAATGTTGTTTATTACAATGGGTACATCGGGGAGCACCATCTCCTCTTCCTGAACCCGCTCCCCTGGAAGATCCCTGTCTCCTCCCTCTAGGGGCCGGACTAGCTACAGACTCATCAGCAAAGTTTCCTTGTGATTCCCTCGGTCTCTTGCCTGAAGAAGAGCCACCTCTTGCAGACTTCTTTCTTTGAGCCTTTTCTCTCAATATATTCTCAGAACGCTCTGCCCTCAAGGCTGCTTGAACTAACTGATAATACTTCACATTTGGAGCCGACATCAAAGAAATTAGCATCACCTTCAATGACTCATTTAAGCCTGATTCAAAATGCTGACATCGAAACTCTTCCGTGAGAACTCTTGGCGGCGCATACTTACTGAGCTTATTGAACTCATCCTCATACTCAGCCACAGACATCATTCTTTGTTTAAGAGTGAGAAACTGTGCCCACTTGGCATCCTTATAAGCTTTGGTCACATACCGGTTCTGAAACTCATCCTCAAAGAACTCCCAAGTAATCGGTTCAGGAACTTGCGGTTGACTAGTCACCAACCTCCACCAATCATAAGCTGAACCTTGTAACAAAGACAAGGCACACTCCACTTCTTGCTCCGGTGGGCATCTTATCTCCCTAAGTACTCTGGATGTCTTTTCTAACCACATCTCTGCTTTATGAGATTCATCTATACTAGTACCAAAGAAATTCTCTGCACCATGCTTTCTTAACCTCTCAATAGGTGCACTTGGCGCTGTTACCCTTTCAAGTACCCTTGTCATACTCTGAAGCATCGCTTCCATTGGTCCCAAAGGCACCTCAGGATACCCCCTAGGAGGTTGAGCCGGACCAGAAACTGAGGGATCCTGCTCTTGGGGATTCGCACTTTCCGCTGAACCCTCAAGCGATCCACGAGCGGACTCCATAACTACAAAACATAAACGCAGTGCGCATCAGGCCAACACAACCCTAACGACCAACTAACACACTGAAACCCAGTAACATCTAAACCAAGGGCTCTGATACCACCTAATGTCACACCCCAATCTATAATATGGATACTTCTACTCGTAAATAGAGCGAGAAGGACCCAAGATAGATAGGAGTGTCACACCCCACTAGTACAAACATGCAATTATCACATACAGAATCACATATCTGGTATAAATAACAACTTTATATGGAAAGAAGAGGGATACAGAACAGAAATGATACTTTTATTACTATACAAAAGAAAGTCTTTACATGCTACAGTAGGTTACAAAAAGAACCCATTTACAAAAGCCCAAGATACATTGTTCCAAGGGTTAACAAAATATTACATCCATTACAAAAGAAAGGAAAGCCTATACTATAAAACTTCAAATCTTTAGTTGCGTTGGCCTTCCCGATGCGACACGCCCAACCCAAGGCAATCAAAACCTTCCACACCTGCACGGATAAACACCCGTGCTAAGCGAAATCGCTTAGTGGGGAAAACAGAAAATGCATAACCGCCACTCACAGTAACGATAACAGAAAACATATGATAACAATATAATTATGGGCACATAATCGTACATAGTTAATTCAGATATTTACATTCTCATCCAAAGATTCTTGTACAAATACAATGACACCTGCTTAATCATAATGAGTGGATAACGAGTACACATAGATACTTAAGAGTATCGGTATCATATTTCAAACACATAGATACCCGGAGATATCCAAATATTCTATTTGTTTTATTCCAAAAATGTTTTCACATAGAATCTTAAGAAAGATTCAAACAGAAGGATCGCGAGGATCCAATCGGGGGACCTGATCAGGGTCCAAATCGTACACATAGCTGCAGCAGCACATAACTCTATTAGGCATGCCTAACTATCCACTTATCCGACATTAGCAGGTTATGCAAAATCTTATCACGTTTACATACATATTATCCATACAAATAAATAGTCAAAGCTCAATGAAAACTGTATGCAAAAGAAATTAAGTCATTAAGCAAAGAGGAAAGAAAATCAAGTTTGGAAGCTGCGTCTGTCGCGCTCGCGACAACTGTCGCGCTCGCGACAGAGACCGAAACACATCTCCTCGCCCAGTCTCGCGGTCGCGAGAGAGTCTCGTGCTCGCGAGAGGGCGAAGGTGCCACTCTCTGTCGCGCTCGCGACAGAAGGCGGCCTTCCAAGTCCATCGCGCTCGCGAACACCGCGTGCTCGCGACAGAAGGGAGTCCTGCATACGCTCGGAGGTTGAGCGCTCTGTCGCGCTCGCGACGTATGTCGCGCTCGCGACAGAGAGTTCACTGCCGAGCTCTCTGCGCGAGGGTTGAAACCTCCGCACTCTGTCGCGCTCGCGACAGTGTCGCGATCGCGACAGACACGGGTTTTTCAGCTCTTACGCCCAAATCTGCAGAAAACCCATACAAATCACATCCAAACTTCCAAAATTGATTCCAAACCTCAAAATTCAGCAATCCAAGCATCCACAACTCATGACATAATTAAAAACCCAACTTCATCACCATTTATCTCAATTAAATCAAGTCAATTACATGTTTAATTTCAAGGACTTCCAAAACAACAATTACAATTATTCACATAATTTCCCATAAATCCTTCAACAATATTTATTCTCTCACATCATATATCACACCAATTCCAATTCAAGCTATAATAACACAACTCATGATCCTAATCAATGCAAAATCACAATTATCAAACTCAAATCACCAAAATTGTGCACAAAGATGAATAATCCCAAACCTTCTTTCCTTAGCTCCTATTCGCGAGCTCCGCTCCCACTAGCGATTTCTTTTCCTTTTGCCGGTCTTGGAGCCTCCTCTGAACCATAAACCCATAACAACCAAGATTAATTTTACAACTACCCAAACATACATATATAATTATAAAACCTAAAGAAGAGGAAGAAGAAAATCTTAGACATAACTAATCCCTACTCACCTTTTAGCTTCAAAACCACTAACCAAACAACTCTAATTACTCAAATAAAGAAGAGGGAGCAAGATTGTGCAAAGAAAAAGGAAGAACAAAGAAAGAAGAAGAAGTGAAGAAAGTGGCGTGAAGAAGAGAGGGAGAACGGGAATCAAAAGGGAAGAAGAGCTGCTTTTTCTCTCTCTCTTTCCTCACCTAACCCATTAAATGATAACCTATCCATATGCCACATGTCACTCTCTCCAAAGGACACTTGCCCCATAATACACCCTACTCCTATACATTAATATGCACACTAATCCATCTCTTGCTCATACCTTACTTCTATACACCCACCTATACACTAGCCTAATTCCTCTTCTCAAACTAATACACATAAATTAAGTAAATAATCCAATTTAACACATACATGCAACACATACAAATACACACATACAGACACGGACAGGCTCAAACTACTGGGGTGGTTTTGGGGTGTTACACCGGTGGCCTCGGTTGATAACCCGGTGGGTGGTAAGATTGAGCTTGTGATTGATTAAAACCTTGCCCTTGGTTGTGATTGGGTGGATATGGTGTTTGGTATTGAGTGTTTTGGTTGAAGGGGGCTCTTGCTTGTGAATAAGAAGATGAAGCATTCTGATTTCCATCCTTGCAAGAGAAGTTTGGATGATTCCTCCAACCCGGGTTATATGTGTTACTGTAAGGGTCATTCCTTCGGTAGTCTCCTATAGCATTTACATCTCCCATTACTCTACTCTCTTGACTAGATTGCCCACTTTCGTACCACCCACTCTCTTGAGAAACAGAGGCTACATTTTGCACTTTCAAACCACTCATCTCTTTTCTTATTGACTCAATCTGTGCCTTCAACATAGACACCTCATCCACATTACGTATTCCTTGTCTCTTCGGAACCGATCTAGGATTAGCCCATTGAGCATCATTTGTTGCCATTTCATCCAACAGATGGAAAGCTTCCTCTGGCATCCTATTCAGGAATGAACCTCCTGAGGATGCATCCAAAAGGGATCTTGTCTGCGGTGTAACCCCAGAATAGAATTGCATCATCAGATGGTAGATTACTATCTCATGGTGTGGACAGCTTCTCAACAACCTCCTAAACCTTTCCCAGGCCTCATGAAAAGGTTCATCACTCATTTGGCTAAAACCCAAAATACTGCTGCGGATATTTGCAGTCTTTGTAGGAGGGAAGAATCTCATCAAAAACCTCTCTTGTAACTGGTCCCATGATCTGATTGACTGTCTCAGTAACATTTGCAGCCATTCTCTTGCTTTTTCGATCAAAGTAAACAGAAATAATTTTAATCTTACCGAATCAGATGTTACTCCTGGAATCTAGACCGTATCACTAACCTCCAAAAATATGTCCAGGTGCTGTGCAGGATCTTCCACTTCTGAACCCAAAAACTGGTTCCCCTGTACCATATTGATGATTACTGGTTTAAGTTCAAATTGCACTCCCCTTGGCAGCATAATTGTACGATGATCCTCATTCCATCTCGGTACAGTGTAGTCCCTTATCGTCCTCTACCTAGGGACTTCATCTCTATAATTACCAGGCATCTCTTCTTGTGCCCTCGGCACTTCTTCGTTTTCGGGAGGAAATTCACCAATAGGAGGAGGATTGTTTTCCATGCTGTTATCTCTATTTGCTCTCCTTCGTTGATGCAAAGTCCTCTCGATTTCAGGGTCGTAGGGTGCTATTTGTTCTTGTCTCAATCTGCTCATACACCACAACTACTTGAAAAGAATAAACAAAAATAAATAATAAATAAAAATAAAAAACACATACAAATAATAATCAAAACTCAAAAATAATGCCAGTGCCCAACAACGGTGCCAAAAACTTGACACGGTTTTAGCAAGTGTACTGAATCGACAAGTAATATAGTGGGGTAAAATTAAGACCCCAAATTATCGTACCCAAGGGACTGTATGTGCAAGCAATGAGAATCAAGAGTATGCTAAAGAATTCCCAATTGTTTGAATTGATTTAGTTGTCTATTGATTAAAAATAGAGATTTTAAATAACTAAAATAAGCAAGCAGAAATAATTAAATTAAATTGACGTCAAAAATTGAAGAAATAAAATGATGGAAAAAATAACCATATAAGAAGTCAAATTAGACGAACGTTGCTCGGGTTCACTTATCCACCCCATACCCAAATGTGAATAAAATTAATCCAAGAACCAATTATGAAAGAAATCGGGATAACCCTCTTAACCCAGGCTTCCCAATCCGGAGTCAGCCACTCTAATTATATGACATCCCAAACCGGAGTCAGCCACATAACTAGCCTATACACGGGTCTAAAATCCTAAGTTTGATTTCTTTTCCCAATACGGAGTCAAATAAACCAGAACTCAATTATCTCACTCACCATTCTAGTCCTAAATCATGAAATTCTGCACTTCTAGATTCCCAATCGGAGTCGTCCAAAAGACACAGCAAGAATGATAAGAACTGAATGTAAATAACAATGGCATCCAATCCATATAACTCAATAACCAACAAAGATACATGAAATAAATCATTCATCAAAATTGGAAATTAACTTGAGAAAATAAATCCCATGAATTAACAAGAAGAACCAGTGAAATAAACCATTCAATCATATATTTAAATTCAAAAGATGTTCAGAATTCACATCATGGGTAGGGGATTCAAAGATCCCCCAAACAACTAAAAGACTACTCACGATCCATTACAAAATCAAAAGGAAAGAGGAAAGAATAAACCAAGAAATTCATGAAGGCGTAAATCCCAGTTGAATCCCACGTTCTTCAATCTCCTTCTTTAAATCCTCAATGGAGAAAAATTCTGAAAATTCTAATATAAAAACTGTGTATTGAAATTAAACTAGGTGTTTCGAATGTAAAACTCTTGATTTGCAAATTAATTCTCAAGATAAAATTGAAAACCTAAATTAAGAACAAGAAGAAAAATCCCAAAATTCTAGTTCTAAAACCCTAAAATGAGAAAAGGCTGCCAAAAATCCGAACTCCTCGCCAAACAGCAAACTTTTCTTTTTATATCCTGAGGGGTCACGGTGGTAACCAAAATGGTTGCCACCGTGAGGGTGTCGAGGAAGTAAATCTGCCTTGCGTGTAGGATAAGGGTCACGGTGTCAACCAGATTTGTTGCCACCGTGAGATGCTCAAATTTCTCTTCTGTCCAGGACTTCCCTATGTCACGGTGGCAACCAGATTACCTTGCCACCGTGAGGTACCTCCTCACTTGATTCTGTCTTGGTGCAAATTATGTCACGGTGGTAACCAGATAGGTTGCCACCATGAGGTACTTCTTGCTTTCATTCTGCCCAATGGATAAATATGTCACGGTGGTAATGTCATTGGTTACCACCGTGACCCATAGTATGCCTGCATTCTGTTTTTCATTCCTTTGCATGTCATGGTGGTAACCAGATAGGTTGCCACCGTGAGGTTCCTAAAAAATTGCTGCACACAAAATTCAAACTCAATCAAAATACTAACTAAAATGCATAAAAAATCTAATTTTACTAAGATTGACAAAATTACACTAAAGTAAGCATATCATGACAATAAACACTACTAAACACCCACAAATCATACGAAAATACTATCAAATCTAAATACTAAATTGAAGTTATCATCACATGTACTCATTCATACATACACATACACACACATCAAAAGTGTGAAAAATAAAAGTTTGTGTATCTATATACCTTAATTTCTTTTGCTCCATAGTTATTTATCCTTTTTCCTTCATTTTCCTCCTTTCCTCTTTCTTTTTCAAACTTGAATTTATTTTCCTTGAGTTGTTCCTTCAAAATTCCTTGAATTTCTCCACTAATTTATGCCCATAATATTGTAGGAGGCTCAATTTATGCTTAGAAATTAATTTTGGGGTTTAATTGCATGGAATTTTGTTGAAAATGGAAGAAAAATGGTGGGTTTTGTTATGAAAGGAGGAGTTGAATCTGAAGGATGGAGAGGGTCGATGAAGCTTCTTGAAAAATCTGATTTTTAGGGTATTTATACCCATCCATAATGTGTAACAACCCTATACCCCGTAAATTGTATGAATATCGGATGTCACAACACTACACTAAAATACACTATAATGCACTTATCAGACTCAGTGAATTTTTTTTTTCAATAATAACATTCATACAAATACAACAATATAACAGACATACCAACACACAATTCATATACCTATAATGTACAATTTTGTGTTCATCCATTACGGTCGTATACATGCCATGCCTATACCTTTATCCTTGCTATCAAATTTTCTTTCGATCATCAGTAAACCTCAGCCACTACCACTTCTTTTGTTTCTATAACCTGCATGTAGGGGTGTGCAACGGTCGGTTTGGTTCAATAATCGAACCGAACAAAAATAACCGAATACCGAATTTTTAGGATTTAGACAAACCGAACCAAACCGAAATTATATAATAACTGAATTCAAATCGAACCGATATTTTCGATCAGTTTGGTTCGGTTAACCGATAAACCGAAATTTTAAAATTATAATTAAAAAAAATATCTAAAAATTATGAAAAATTACAAATCATAAAAAAAAAATAAAAACATCCAAATTAAAAAATGTACATATATTTAATTTGGATTCAAACCCCTTAAATTGAATTAAAAATATAAAAATAAAGTTAATTTTTGTAAAAATTGAAAAAAGAACATATATTAACCATATTTCGGTCGGTTCGGTTATTTGTCGGTTTTTGTCTTTCAAAACCGAACCGAAATAACCGAAATTTATATATTTTCCAAACCGAAAAACCAAACCAAATTAAAAAAAATCGGTCGGTTTGATTCGGTTTTAACCGAAATTTGCTCACCCCTACCTGCATGCAGTAACCACACTATGTGCTGAGCATTAAAAATGCCCAGTGGTGGATATATATCATAAATTTTCCATTAGTAATTCAAACATACATGCATAAATTAAATTTATACCATTACAAACAATTACTTCATTCACTCATTTAATTCCCTCTAATTAACTATCATCATTCTTATAACTAATATTTCTATAGATAATATTCATCTTTATCTACACATACACTTTCAGACATTAACGCTTAATAGTCATATAAATTGATTCATTTATACTCACCATTTAGACTACCATTATTTCCATAATTTACATTACCATAATTAATATTTATTTTTCACCATATGTATTTCTAATATTAATGTCATTATAACAGATATACTTTTATTATTAATGTCCATATAATTCTTATTATTATTTTTGCTATTATTAGACTATAATGGCATACACACTAATTTAAGTATTAACATAATTAATTTTAATCATTTATACTATTATTATTTATATTACTTTAATTAGCGTAAATATTATCTATATACCGTATTTAATATTACTATTATTATTTCTTAATTACATTATACAATAAATTCTTATTATCCTTATATTTGCATATACCAGTCAATTACCTTGTCGATATACATTTAAATCCTTCATTTAATCTTGTTATGGTTAATTACACTTTATATCCTTCAATTTCCCTTAATTTACGATTTTGCCATTCAATTTCACAATAATTACAATTATGCCACTAGTTATTCATAATTCATACTTAATTTATTATTTATCATGCAAAATTTCCGTTTAGTCCCTACTTACACTTTATGCATGAATTCACATTTTATCCTTAATTTTCCATATTTCCACTCATTTAATTATTGACCTTCATATTTTCCATAATTCTATCTTTCCTTATTATTAAGCATAATTACCATTTTAACCCTATTACTTTTAAAACCATACAATTTAGTCCTTATTCACTTCATTCTTCTGATTACTTCATATTTATTCTTTTAAAACCATTTTTATCTAATCATCTCAATCTTTTACATAATTACCATTTAGTCCTCAACATACCATTTTCAAGTCAAATTTCATTTTAATCCTTATCTTACCTAAACCTTATCTTATCATATCTCATCTTATCTTATCTCTTCTAACATTCTATAACTTGGTCAATCATTCATTAACATTATCACTGATATTTCTTATGTCTGTTTATTATAATTAACATTTATGTTACTAATATTATCTTTTAACTTTCATTCTTTTATATACATTCCTTAATCTTTATAATTAGTACTTTAATTACATAACCCTAAATGTCTAGTTCAGTTCCCATGACATATCATTTCCTTAAGAATTCCAATAATTTTATTATCATTATCAATATTATTTTAACCATTGTAATTATTTAAGTAAATTCAATTCATTCCTTTTACTTAACTATACATGTTTAATTCTATATTCGTGTTTTTCCTAATCTGTGACAATAATTCTTTAACACTACCATGAAATTTTTCATTTGTTTACTAATACTATCATTACTCATTTATTTTTCTTACATTTAATACTATTGCCATTTTCAATAACACTAACATTTACATTAACACTACTTTATCAATATCTTAGACAATAACAATAATATTAACATAACCGTCACCTTACTATTAGTTTTGGCAATGACATTAACGTTAACATTAACTGTAATATTTCTATTAATGTGGATAGTATTATTAACATTAACATGAATATTGATATTAACATAAATACTAATATTAATATAATATTATCTTTATTCTATTATTAGTGTTATCAATTAATTATACAATTAGCATTCATATTACCTGTCAATTGCCTTTTAATCCTTTATTTTACATTATTATTGACAAATCACATTTTAATCCTTAGACTTTTACTAGTTACAGTTTTGCCCTTCACTTTTCATTTATTTGTAATAGCGCCATTAATTAACCTATTTTCATTATTTAACATGCAAATTACCGTTTGGTCCTTAAATTACTATTTTCATACCAAATTACACTTTAGCCTCAAAACATGACTAAATTACATAAGTAACCATTTAATCATATTATTTCCATTATTAACTCTTATTAATTAACTTAAGAACCAAGTTACCATTTTATCCTTAGACTCTTTATTTCTTTCATTTAAGTCCTTTTTCACTTCAATTTCCATTTAACTCCAAATTAATCATTTTAATTCTATTTTTTACCATATTGCCCCTAGCATAATTTCGGTAGAAATCTTCGAACATGATACACTGGACGTGGACCCCAAAGGCCCAATACATTTAAACATTTAGAGTGATCCCAAAGGACCACCCATAAATTTCATTTCATTTGACATTTCAACATTTCAATATATTTCAATCATTTCAGTAGCACCGTCATTGGCCTACAATAGGTGAGACTTCATGTTCACCACCACGGTATAGTGTCCCTATGGCTAGCTAACTATATTCTGAGTTAGATTTAACCACCAGACTATTACTAAGGGCATTAGCATTATTCAATTTCCAATAATATTTAACATACAATTTATTCATTTTATTTATTATCAAAGTACTTTAAATAACCAATGGAACGTAATCATACCATTCCATTCTTATTCCATCAAATCAATTGTAAACCACTTAATCACTCCATTTTAGCATTAATTATGCCATGACATAAATTAAATATAACTCATTATATACTTGTCATTATAAACATAATATAATCATTAATTAAAAAATATTCAATTTAATTCCAATAATTCCCAAATCATTAATATATATTCAATTTCCATCATATATTCATTGTATGCTTTTATACTTAATATATAATCAAAATATACATTACTTCACCCAAGTTTACCATTTGGCTAACATAACCAAATCACCTTCCAAATTTATTCTTCACTCCATTTTCATTAATTAAGCTAGTTTATAGTTTATATCATAATTAACATTTCTATACCATTTATTTACATTAAACCATAAAATATACCTAACTATTCTTTAGATAACCATTCGGCCAAGCCTTTATTTTTCTCCTCCAATTTGTTTTCCATTCATTTATCACTTCATTAACTAGATTACATATAATTAGGTCTAAATATACAATTATGTGACATTAGATCACAAAGTATACTATGTATCCCTAAACATAACATTCGGCCTACATGCAGTCCATGGTATAAAGTTTATTTCTTTTCATTTTAATCATTCAAAATCTCATTTTTCACCTTCCTAAACATGAATATATGGTATGATTCAATTAAACATACATATTTCATATACTTTATGTTTAAACATAACCAAAAATCATACTTTTTATACTGAAAAAGGAGGATATTATATCCACTAACCTTATTTTCTTGTTCTCCACATCTTACCATCCTTTCATATCCTTGGCTCCTTAAAACACCATCACTTTCCTTATATTCCTTAAGTGGCCGAATATATACATAAAAGAAACCACCATAAATTTGCTTCCTTTATGCAATATAATTATATAAACATAATCTACACATCTTAAAGTACCTATAGGAACCCTTGAACAAAATTAAAAACATCAATTTTACATACCTCAATTTGACACATAAACTTTTTCACTTATTTTCTCCCGCTTCTTCAACTTCAAATGAACTCTAATCACCACCACTAGATTGTAGAGAGGCTGAAATTTGCTTAGGAAGCTTGGATTAAAGGAGAAACATGAGAAGAATATAAAAGATCTTATTGGAAAACATGGAAGACAATTTGGCTTAAGGAAGAGAGGGAGGAGGCTGCCGGATTTCTAGGGATTTGTCTAGAGAAATATGTAATTCAGGGGTTTATATAGCTACCTTAATAGGTTGGCTTGGTCCAACCAAGTTGGGCCAACCATACTTAAGCCCAATTAGGTTTTAAGCCCATTTTGCAACCCAAAATAATTTTTATCACTTTTAAAGCTCAATTATTCCCAAACTCAGTTCTATAATTCTTAGAATATATAATTTAGCCTCCACATAAAATTTTAACTTAATTGGAGGCCATTTTTCGGTCTGGTAATTTCTTACCAGTCCGATAACTCAATTGTTTATTTCATCGTAAAATTTATTTTTCATTACCATTTGATTCTCTATAATATTTCAAAAAAATTCAACCTTTCATATAATTTTTCTGAGGTTCATAGCATTACTTAGAGCTCAGTCAAACCTTAATCAAACTAATCAGACTAAGTCAAACTGGTCTGACCTATCCGATTCACTAAATGAACCGGTTCAGTTCACTTTTCATCCTTAACTTCCCTTTTAATCTTAATAACACATTTGAGCTTGGGTCCATCTTAATTAGGGTCCATTTTTTATCTGGTTCAATTAAACCAATCTGGTTCATCCATTTTTCAGTATAACCATAAAATTACTTTTTCACTACCAAACTATTCTACACACTATTCTGAGTCTATCTATGCCTTCAGATAACTTTTCGGAGGCATTTACTATCTTTAAAGGTTTGATCAAACTTCAGTCAAACCTAGTTACTGTTAAAAGCTATCTTCAGTTTGACTTTCAAGGACCTATTTGATCTCATTTTTGCACCAAATTACATTACCGGATTCCTCTTAACTCATATATTCTAATGGTACAATAAAATATTTTTAACTAACTGCTGTCATTTTCAACGATAGGGCTTCCTAGGGTCACCCATCCTAGAATTTTCATACTTCTCGCACGTTTAACTTTTTAACTCTTCTGTAATCAAAGGTACTCAAACTATCATTTTCACACCAAAATCGCACAACTAACTCTACAGAATTCATCGATCATCACTATACCAATTTCAGGACATTACATAATGGGTTAACTTGGTCTAACCACTTGGGTCCAACCATAACTAGGCCCGTTAGTTAATTTTTAGCCCAATTATTTTTGAAGCATTTTTCTTACACCATTTCTCATAAAAATATATCCATATTTATTGAAAAATATTTCTTAGAGTACACGAATATTTTCAGGTCAATTAGACACCATTTTCCAGTGCGATAAATTTTTACCAGTCCGATAACTCATTTCTCTATGTCACTCAAAAATTAATTTTTCATTGCCAAAATGTCTCCCATACCATTTAGAGTAAGTCCATGTATTCGGATAATTTTTCGGAGGTCTCCAACACTATTTTCAAGCTCGGTCAAAGTCTAGTCAAACTGAATTGTTATTCAAACCGAACCGTGACTTATTTTTATTTTTGACTTTTGAATGCCTATTTAATCTCAATTTCACTTCAAATTATATTCTCAAACTCCTTATGAATTGTACTTTCCAATAGTTGAATAAAATATTTTTCAACCCTAGTTGGTACTATTCACCCTAGTGTTATTATTTACGACTTAAAAAATATTATTCATGAAAATTGAAATTTTGGGCCATTATATGCCTCGCAACCTAACCCTCCTTCAAATTTAACAAATTACACTTCCAAATACATTCAAATACTTCCACAACCTCCAATAGTATAAACTTCCACAATTCAACAACCACTACTGTAACACCCCCTACACATACGTAGGCGATCCCATCCGATAAGGAGTGAGATGCCGTATGGGTAAAGGTGCCACCACGCAAATACAGAATAAACACACATTTGTACACGAACATACATACCGAAATACAGGGTAATTAAAAATTTTACAAAATAATTCATGAAAGAAGCGGATCATGCATTAATATAACGGAAAATATTACATTACTGTTTGATCAACCCAAAGGTACAAAAGATAATTACATATCCAAAAATATACATAAACATATGCGGAAGCTATTACAAAACTAACATAAGAGAGTTCTATACAAAAAGAATCATCAAGCTACGAAATTAAGCTGTACACTAAAAACCCAGCTGTGTTGGCTTGGCTGCGGCGACTCTCCCAAGGCAAAACTCCTTCCGCACCTGTACGGGTAAACACACCATGCTAAACGATAAATGCTTAGTGGGGAAACACACACAAGAAAAGGACGGCCATTCACAATGGTCATCGACAAAACACATTCAAGTGGCATAATCAGAAATACACATTAGATATAAATATGAACATGCGAACACAAATAGTCATACATTTGATAATACATATTTGCATTCATATTAACTCATCATGGTACACATTCGGATAAAACATTCTCATAATTATCAAAATAGTTCAAAGTAATTAAGCACCTGCTGACTCGAGGTAGTGGATAACGAGTGAACGGACAGTACTTTACGAGTACGAACCGATTACTGACAGTACCTTACGGGTACGAATCGCAAACAATTTTACTTTGTCATTTATAAAACATTTTATTAAGGGACCTTAAATAAGATCCAAACACATTAAAGGTTCGCGAGGAACCAAACGGGGACCTGATCGTGGTCCAAACTGAACTGAGGCTGCAGCTATAAGACTCTATTAGGCATGTCTAACTATCCACTATACTGACTCTAGCAGGTTATGCATAAACCATTCAATCCAATTCATAATATTCAAAGTCCCATTCATATATCACTCATAGTTACCCATTCAAATAATTCGTAACATTAATCTTGCATGTAATCCAAAAACATCATCATTCAAAGATTCGCACACAAGCAAGCGAGAAGAGAAACCCAGATGGGCAGCAGAGCTGTCGCGCTCGCGACGTCTGTCGCGCTCACGACAGGAGCTAAGCTCCTGCGCGTCGCGCCCACGACAGACCTCGCGATCGTGAGAAGGAATGTGTAGCCGGATCTATCGCGCTCGTGACGTTGTCGCGATCGCGACAGAGAGCTCTCTTCGCTATAGCAGGCTCGCGACAGGTCGCGTGCTCACGATAGCGCGAGCTAGCAGCGCAGCCATAGCGACGCTGTCGCGCTCGCGACAGAGAGCGGTGTCACGCCACAAAGATCGCTACAGGACGAAGGTTGGAACACCGGCCTCTATAGCTCTCGCGATACTGTCGCGATCGCGACAGATGCAGGTTTTCCAAAATCTGCAGAATTCTGCAGATTACCTTCTTCTCCAAAATCACACACAAACACATAAATCACTCCACTTGGTCTCTTACCTCAATTCCAACCATCCAGCACCCACAACAAACACCATATAGCACATATCACAACATATATACCAAGAATTCCAACTAAATCATGCCAATAACAACATCAATTTACCCAATTTGAAATGTCAGCACTATTCATCATCATCACATTCAAGATCACAATTAAATTCATTAAACCACAATTGAACTTCTTTAGCACATCTAAAACAAAACCCATAACATTTGAACCACAAAACACATCAAGATCACCATAATTTCCATAAATTCATCAAGAACACATATGGACATTTTCACATTTAAGAGCAGAAAATTCCCAAACTTTGAAATCGTTTGCTCCTAATGCTTAGATCCACTAGATCCAACCTTCTCTTTGCCCTTTGGCTCATGAGGAGACTCAACTAAGCATCAAACCACAAGAACACACAAAACACAACCCTAAATTAAAAACCCAAACCAGCTAGAAGAAGAAAAGATGAAGAAGAGGAAAAACAAGATGGAAAATGCAGAAAACTTACTAATTAAATGCAAGATGTGATCAATTCCCACTACCAAGACCTTGAATCCAAGTTAGGACAAACTAAAGAGTGAAGAACAGGAAGAAGAGCAGTAGAGAGAGGAGAGGAACGGGAAACGAGATAGGAAAAATCTTATTTCCTTTTCCCTTTCCTCCTTTTACTTACTCTTACTCAACCTTAGACTCATGGCATCTCTCTAGTGGTGGAAATTAACCACTCACACACTACATGTATACATCACACACACACAATGCTCTCTCACTTAGACATACTCTACTATGATATACTTATGCACATGCAATCACACCCAACTCACTCACACCCTACAACCATGCATCATATGCACCCAAAACTCTCCCAACTAATAACACCCTACAAGTGTGTGAGCACACACACACACAAGCACAGCCCCAAAAACACACTCTAACTCCATACATGCATCTGCATGCTAACAAAACTCTTAAAACATACATTTCTACCCAAAATGCCCTTTATACATGTCAAAACTCATACAATGCACATGCATAAACATGGCTCATACTACTAGGGGGCAAAAGGGGTGTGACAACTCTCCCCTACTAATAAGAATTTCGTCCTCGAAATTCTCACCTGATATGAACAAATGCGGGTACTGAACTCTCATCGAATCTTCTGGCTCCCAAGTTGCTTCCTCAACCCCATGGTGACTCCATAACACTTTAACTAGCGGAATCTGCTTACTTCTCAGCTATCTCACTTCCCGGGCTAGAATAGCTCTTGGTTCTTCATCATACGAAAAATCAGGCTGAACTTGCACCTCTTGCACTGACAAAACATGCGACGGGTCCGACCGGTACCGTCGAAGCATCAAAACATGAAACACATCATGCAACTTCGATAACTCCATTGGCAAAGCCAATCTATAAGCCACCGGGCCAACTCTAGCCAAAACCTCATATGGACCAATGAAATGAGGACTAAGCTTGCCTTTCTTACCAAACCGAAGCACTTTCCTCCAAGGCAAAACTTTAAGGAAAACCTTATCCCCGACCTCAAACTGCACATCTTTCCTCTTCAAGTTGGCGTATGACTTTTGTCGATCCTTAGTCGCTTTTAAATTTTGCTGCACCACTCTGATCTTCTCCTCAGTATCCCTAACCAACTCTGGTCTAATCACTGAACGCTCAGATAGCTCGATCCAACAAACCGGAGTCCTACACTGTCGACCATATAAAGCCTCATACGGTGCCATACCGATGCTCGACTGATAGCTATTATTGTAGGCAAACTCCATAAGCGACACATATCTGTCCCAACTACCTGGAAAGTCCAAGACACAAGCTCTCAGCATATCCTCCAAAATCTATATAACTCATTCGGACTGACCATCTATCTGAGGATGGAACGCCGTACTGAAATTCAATTTGGTACACAAAGCTCTTTGCAACTCTTTCCAAAACTTAGATGTGAACCTTGGGTCCCGATCTGAAACTATGGACAATGGCACTCCATGCAACCGAACTATCTCATCCACATAGATACTGACCAACCTGTCCATCGAATAATCCACTCTCACTAGCAAGAAGTGAGCTGACTTCATAAGCCGAACCACTATCACCCATACTGAGTCATGCTTCTTCTGAGTCAAAGGCAACCCGGAAACAAAATCCATAGCGATGTCATCCCACTTCCACTCGGGGACGGATAGAGGTGTGAACAATCCTGAAGGGACTTGATGCTCAGCCTTTACCTACTGACATGTCAAGCACTTGGACACAAAATCCACTATGTCCCTCTTCATACCGGACCACCAATAAAACTGCTTCATATCCCGATACATCTTTTCACCCCCGGGATGCATGGTGAAAACTGTACTATGCGCCTCTTCCAAAAGCTGTCTTCTTAACTCCTCATCCCTCGATACACACAAATGGTTTCTAAACAGAAGAACCCCATCCTGAACCGAGAACTCTGACTGCTTGCCCAAACTAACTTCTTGCACAATCCGCTGAAGCCTTTCATCAACCCTCTGAGCATCAACTATCCTCTGTCTCAAGGTAGGCTTCACTCTCAACTGAGCCATCAAAGCTCCATTTGAACCAAACCTCCATTTAAACCGCCTGAGAAACAAAGCAGAAACCGACTTTCGACTCAAAGCTTTCGCGACTACATTGGCCTTACCCGGATGGTAATCCGCAATGCAGTCATAATCCTTAAACAACTCGAGCCAACGACGCTGTCTCATATTGAGCTCCTTCTGCATGAGGAGATACTTTAAACTTTTGTGATCCGTAAAAATCCTATATCTCTCCCCATACAGATAATGGCGCCAAATCTTCAAAGCAAAGATCACAGCCGCCAACTCTAGATCATGTGTCGGATAATTCCTCTCATGCGGCTTTAACTGTCGAGAAGCATATGCCACCACCTTACCTTCTTGTATCAGTACACAACTAAGACTGACACCCAAAGCATCACTATACATAACAAACTCCTTACCTGAGATGGGTTGAGTCAGTATAGGAGCTTCAACTAGCAACTTCTTCAACTGATGAAAATAGGCTTGGCACTTATCCGACCATTCAAATCTAACTCCTTTTCTAAATAATCTCGTCATCGGAGCAGCAATCACGGAGAAACCTTTAACAAACCGACAGTAATAACCTGCCAAATCGAGGAAACTCCGCACTTC
Source organism: Excoecaria cochinchinensis (assembly GCA_947683425.1). Classification (NCBI taxonomy): domain Eukaryota; kingdom Viridiplantae; phylum Streptophyta; class Magnoliopsida; order Malpighiales; family Euphorbiaceae; genus Excoecaria; species Excoecaria cochinchinensis. The sequence goes on from CANTUQ010000158.1 coordinate 2,895,665, forward strand.
TTGAACATTCCTAGACGCCTTCCAATCCACTATCACCTCAATCTTTGTTGGATCCACTTGGATACCCTTAGCTGAAACTATATGACCCAAAAACGACACTTCCCGAAGCCAAAAATCACACTTACTAAGCTTAGCAAACAGCTGATGATCTCTCAAAACATGCAAAACTAACCGAAGATGCTCCTCGTGCTCGGTCTCATCTTTGGAATACACCAAGATATCATCTATAAACACCACCACAAACCGGTCTAAGTATGGCCTAAACACTCTGTTCATCAAATCCATGAATGCCGCTGGAGCATTGGTCAAACCAAACGGCATGACAAGGAACTCATAGTGGCCATACCGAGTCCTAAATGCAGTCTTAACCACATCCTCATCCTTAACACGAACCTGATAATACCCCGACCAAAGATCTATCTTGGAAAAGACTCCTGCACCTTTAAGCTGATCAAACAAATCCTCTACTCGAGGCAAAGGATACTTATTCTTCACTGTAACCTTATTGATCTGCCTATAGTCGATACACATCCTCAAGGATCCATCTTTTTTCTTAACAAACAAAACCGAAGCTCCCCAAGTAGATATGCTGGGTCGAATAAACCCCTTATCTAATAGCTCTTGTAGTTGAGTTTTGAGTTCTCTCAACTCTACAGGAGCCATCCGATAAGGTGCTTTCGATATAGGAGTGGTACCCGGCATAATCTCTATGGACAACTCAACTTCTCTCTTAGGAGGCAAACTCGGCAATTCACTCGGAAACACATCACTAAACTCCCGCACAACAGGGATATCCTCAATCCTAACTTGATCCCTCTTGGAATCCAAAACCACAGCTATGAAAGCCTCACAACCCTTCCTAATAAATCTCTTGGCTTGCATCACTGAGATCACATTATTCATAGAAATAGCACCCAAACCTCTTACAAACACTGGAAGTCTGTTTCTATCCCGAAGCACAAAGGTCTTCCTATGGCAATCAACCACAGCCCGATGCTTACCCAACCAGTCCATACCCAAAATCAGATCAAACTCTTTGAAAGGCAACTCTATAAAGTCCACAGGAAACTCAACTCCCTCAACCAACAGGGGACAACTCTTATAAACTCTACTCACACATATCTCATAGTCTAACTGATCTACCACATGCAACTTATCAATAATCTTATCTGTGCACAAATATGAGTGTGTGGAACCAGGGTCTATCAGAGCATACAATTCAGTGTCATAGAGTAGGAACTTACCAGCAATCACATCAGGGGCATCCTGCTCCTCTCTAGCTCTCACAGCATAAGCTCTGGCTGCGACTGGCGGGGGACGCTCAACTGTCTCCGAAATAGCTCCATCTCTAGGTCGACCGCCTCGACCTCTACCTCGGCCCCTACCACGGGCAGCCTGCGTAGCATTTGATCCAACTCCGCTAGCCCCTCTCTGTGGACCTGAATCCTCACTCAACTGAGGACAGTTAGCCAAATGGTGCTCGGTGCTCCCACATCTAAAATACCCACCAGTAAGCCACCTACACTCGCCCCAATGAGCTTTACTGCAATGCGAACAAACAGGTATAGCCTCAGATCTACCACCCCTGCCAGAACTAGACTCAGCTGCTGAACCCTGCCTTCTACCCCTCGTGGCTAAACCGGATGATGGCTGATCTTGCGGATCCCTTGCTCTTTTGCCCGAAGATAAAGAAGAAGAACCACCCCGAGACGGATTCCTTCTCAGAGGTCTCTCCCTTAACACCGACTCTGACCTTTCAGCCCTCATGGCAGCATATGCAATCTGATAGTAGCTTACCCCTGGCGTGCTCATCAAGGAGATCAAAGCCACCCTTAAGGACTCATTCAATCCAGCCTCAAAATGCTTACATCGGAAATCATCTGTCATGACCCCTCGCGGAGCATATCGGGACAACCGATTAAACTCTTTTTCATAATCCAAAATCGACATAGCCCTTTGCTTCAAACTCAGAAACTATGCCCATCTCGCATCCTTGTAAGTCTGAGTTACATACTTCTTCATGAATTCCTCATCAAAAAATTCCCATGTAACCAGATAGGGCATCTGAGGTTGTCTGCACACCAGCTCCCACCATTCATATGCCGACCCTTAAAGCAAGGCCACAGCACATTATGCTTGCAGATCCGGAGGACACCTAACTTCTCTCAAAGCCCTCTTCACCTTATCTAGCCACCTCTCCGCTAACTCTAATTCATCCAACCCTATTCCATAAAAGTCTTCAGCCCCAGCTCTTCTTAAGTTCTCCATGGGAGGCTTGGGGGTAACCACTCTCTCCAAGACCCTCGCCATGTCCTGAGACATCCTAAACATGGCTTCAAAAGGCATGGCAGCGGCCTCGGGCTGGACCCTAGTAGGTTGAGCCGACACTGTAACAGAAGGATCCCTAGCTTGAGTGTTCACACTTTCAGCGGACTCCTCAAGTGATCCACGAATAGAATTAGAAGCCATCTAAGCAAACAAGGAAAATCGCATCAGCCAACACAGCCCTAGACATATACGCATCTATACACAGCATCACGTTAACAACACCCAGAAATGCCTAAACCGGGCTCTGATACCACAACTTGTAACACCCCCTACACATACGTAGGCGATCCCATCCGATAAGGAGTGAGATGTCGTATGGGTAAAGGTGCCACCATGCAGATACAGAATAAACATACATTCGTACATGAACATACATACCGAAATACAGCGTAATTAAAAATTTTACAAAACCATTCATGAAAGAAGCTGATCATGCATTAATATAACGGAAAACATTACATTACTGTTTGATCAACCCAAAGGTACAAAAGATAATTACATATCCAAAAATATACATAAACATATGCTGAAGCTATTACAAAACTAACATAAGAGACTTCTCTACAAAAAGAATCATCAAGCTACGAAATTAAGCCCTACACTAAAAACCCAGCTGTGTTGGCTTGGCTGAGGCGACTCTCCGAAGGCAAAACTCCTTCCGCACCTGCACGGGTAAACACACCGTGCTAAGCAATAAACGCTTAGTGGGGAAACACACACAAGAAAAGGACGGCCATTCACAATGGTCGTCGATAAAACACATTCAAGTGGCATAATCAGAAATACACATTAGATATAAATATGAACATGCCAACACAAATAGTCATACATTTGATAATACATATTTGCATTCATATTAACTCATCATGGTACACATTCGGATAAAGCATTCTCATAATTATCAAAACAGTTCAAAGTAATTAAGCACCTGCTGACTCGAGGTAGTGGATAACGAGTGAACAGACAGTACTTTACGGGTACGAACCGATTACTGACAATGCCTTACGGGTACAAATCACAAACCATTTTACTTTGTCATTTACAAAACATTTTATTAAGGGACCTTAAACAAGTTCCAAACACATTAAAGGGTTCGTGAGGAACCAAACGGGGACCTGATTGGGGTCAAAACTGAACTGAGGCTGCAGCTATAAGACTCTATTAGGCATGCCTAACTATCCACTATACTGACTCTAGTAGGTTATGCATAAACCATTCAATCCAATTCATAATATTCAAAGTCCCATTCATATATCACTCATAATTACCCATTCATATAATTCGTAACATTAATCTTGCATGTAATCCAAAAACATCATCATTCAAAGATTCGCACACAAGCAAGCGAGAAGAGAAACCCAGATGGGCAGCAGAGCTGTCGCGCTCGCGACAGGAGCTAAGCTCCTATGCATCGTGCCCGTGATAGACCTCACGATCGCAAGAAGGAACGTGTAGCTGGATCTGTCACGCTCATGAAATTGTCGCAATAGTGACAGAGAGCTCTCTTTGCTATCGCAGGCTCGTGACAGGTCGCATGCTCGCGATAGCGCGAGCTAGCAGCGCAGCCACCAGCGCTCTGTCGCGATCGCGATGCTGTCGCGCTCGCGACAAAGAGCGGTGTCGCGCCACAAAGATCGCTACCGGACAAAGGTTGGAACACCAGCCTCTAGCATATGGACTCGTACGGGTCTTTTGTTTAGAGATTTCAGCCATCTTAATTGAGATTTTCTGAACATAAGCATGTATCAACATGGGGATGGGAAAGTAATTGTCATTGCATAAATTGCATCTGCATCATTTGCATACATAAATCATTATACATTCATTTCATTCACATCCCTCATTCATATGTGACAAGCACTCTGATTTAACTCAATTAAAAGTGGCTGACAGGCTATGATTTGAGTACAAGATCGTTTAGTGGAGATATTAAGGAAATGTAAAGTGTAGGCTATCATCAGTGGAGTTTAGCAATTTGAGGTATTAGATAGTATGTTGATAAGACTCTACGTGTATATGTAAGGTGTAGACACCGAGTCTTGAGGCAATCCAGGTCAGAGTTACCCGATGAAGAGATCCACGTTGGTTTCCGGATAAATGGATGGAATTCGGAGGTTTTCGTCTTTCGGTTTCACAAGGATTAAAATCTTTTTCTCTATAGCGTGAGGTTTTGAAAGAGTTTGGGAGATTTTACTTGAAATTGGAAGTTTCGCTCCACAGATGGGATGGCCGTCTGAGTAGGGACGCCCGTCTCTAATTGGGGCGATCCCCGTCTCTATGCATAGTAGGGGCGGCCCGTCTATAGCGAGGGACGGACACGTGTCTGAGTAGGGACGTCCGTCCCTAGTCCCGCATTTTGGCCCGTCTGTATCCAAATTTCCACACGTGCCCTTAGTAGGGACGCCCTTTGGTAGTTGTAGGGATGCCCGCCGGTAGTGGATCTGATTAGATAATGCCGGATTTGATAAAATTTAATCTCAAATCTTTCAAATGGGGATAAGTTTTGGTTAAAAATTGAATTTTAAAACTCCTTTTAAAATTCAAACTTTAAACTGATGCTTATCTTATTTTATCTCCAAAAATTCTATAAATTGGGAAGTAAAATTCATTATTGGGGGTTAGAAAATTTGATAATTTTTTGTGAGGAAAGTGACAAATTTTTGAGAGATTGGATTTTTTAGAAAAGGATTTTTGTGAGTAATTTACAAAAGATCTATGAAATCTCTGTTTATTTTCAGAATTTTATTTGACAAAAATTCTTCCAATTAATTGATTTACTCGAATTTTTCTTGCGAATTAAGCCAACTTGAGGTAACGAAATTTATTCGTTTCCATCAATACAGCTAATTCAAACACTCGGTCGCTATCAAATTTTCAAGAAGGAAAAATACAAATTTTCTTGTTTTAATCTATTTTTATTTGATCCTTGTGGAGCGTGCGGAGACCGAAATCATCCGATATTCACCCAAAAAGGTAAAATTCGAGGGTAAACATTCTGGATTAATACTTGTGTGATTTAATTAACTTATATTAATTGTTTTCAATTTTTTTACCCTTTTTTTTATCTTTTAACTCATTTCTTTTAAAAGTTTTCCTATTATTTTCCTTTTCTTTACTTTATTCACCAATTTCGACACCGATATGTTTATTCCTATGAGTTATTTTCTGACCATTTGGATTTGGAGTTGTAAATGATGATGGTCGAGCCAATCTGAGGATTTCCATACGGGTTCTTTCTTCACTCTTGCCTTTTATTCATGTTATTATTAAGATTATTTCAATGTCGTTAAAGTGAAAAGGGCCAAATATTTTATTGTAATTAATTTGGGGTTTTCTCGAGAGCTGTGGACCAACGTCCTATTTTTAACCAACAAAATTGACACCTTTCAAAAAAATCAGTTTGTAACAAATATGCATAGCAGGACCAATGTCCTCACTCCAAATGAATATCCCGATTTTTGTATGATTTATATATTGTTTTTTTTAATGGGGGTTGTATTCCACCCCTAGTTTTATTGAAATTTATTTTGAGAATGTTTATTTTAGTAATGCTTTACTTATTGCGTTTGATGTGAATGATTGCACCTTAATTAAATGCATCGTGTGGAAAGTTGGTGAAACAATGAATTCAAAACTTAATCATAATATTGATCAAGGTATAAATAAATGAGAAGTCCCAAACTCACTCTGGTCTTTGGGGGCTCAATGAGGCGAGAGGTCTAGGACTTCCAAGACACCTCTTGAGTCTCACCAAATGACTTAAATTTACAATCCTAGACTCCAGGGGGTAGAGGCTGAGACCTCTAAGATCTCTCTGGCTTGCCCAAGATGGATATGTATGCGTCGTCTTAGGCTCGCTGAGGCTAGACGACCCTTCTCAATATTCTATTGGGTGGCGACTCTAAAAAACCTCATTGTTGCCCAAAATAGACGCACTTGTAAATACCTTACAAGTTTTATGAACCTTTCCTGATAGCCCTAAAGCGGGCCCTTGGGAGGCCACGAGGTTCGGCGCGCGTCATATAAGGATATAATAAGAAGCCCTTATGTTGGAACCCAACCAATGATATGATTATGATTGTGATATAGGTTAGTAATTGAGTTATGACTTATAGAGATAGGGTTTATTCGATTTGGTAAGATAGTTCTGATGGGTTCGAACTCAACTTTGTTTAAGGATATTGAGATGTGATACGTGAGTGATGTAGTGAATAAGAAGTGATAAGTTATAACTAAAGTGCATAAGTTAATTAATAGTGGAGCATTAATGCCTAAGTGTGGTAGTGATAAGTAATACAATATGAGAATAATCCGATGATTGTGAATTTCGAGGACGAAATTCTTTTAGGAGGGGAGATTTGTAACACCCCGAAATGTACCCTAGAAGGATTTGTGTATTTCTAGGGATTCTGATGATCGAAACCATATGAATTGATGGTCGGAGTGATTAAGCAGGAGAAAAGATATGATTAGAATTAAGAAAAGGAAGACAATTAAGAAAAGGAAGACAAGGGTAATTTGGTCATTTTGTAAATATAGATTTAATTGAGTTGAATAAATAACTATGAGGGCTAAATTTTGAGAATGGATCAGTTTTGTGCTGAGTGTATGTGAGTTGTGGTGTCAGGTGTGCCGAAAGGACGAATTCGGTATTAATGCAAAAGTTTTGACAAGTGCGGCCAATTCCAAAAATTGTAAAGTATTAATTTGGGATGTAATTGAAGGGAGTAAAGATGTTATTGTGGGCCAATGTAAGAATTATAATTGTGTATAAGTCTTGGAAAGATTAAAAGGGAGTTAAGGGACCAAAAAGGAGAATTGTTGTAAAAAAAATCTAGGGAGGCCCAATAGGAAGAGGACATGTGGCATTTGAGATAGGTTTGACTTAATTAAGAGAGAGAGAGAGAGCAAATTTCTGCTCATTCCCCTCTCCTTCCTCACGTTTTGCCTTTCTCTTCTTCCCTTCCTCTTCTTCTTCATCTCACGCCAGCCCTCTCTCTTTCCTTGCAAGCCCCAAGCTGTGAGTAATGGAATTTACAAGCTCAAGTGCTTTTAGGAGAGATTAGAGATGGAAGAGTAAGTTACAACTTTTAATTTCTGTAATTTCCTATTTGGCTAATTAGAAACCTTAAGAAATATTATGTGTTTTGATGAGGAATTGGGATTAACATAACTATGGAGGAGTATGGAAGCAAGAAGTGCAGCTATTGAAGCTAATGGAGCAAAGGAGTTAGAGGTTTGGGAAATTTATATGCTTTGATGTGAATTTTTACTTATTTATTTGTGTATGGATGAGTTTCTATTTTGAAGTGTATTTTGCTTAAAATTTGATTGGTTGTGTTGATGAGGTTGTGTGGATTGGCTTGGATTTAGAGAATCTAAATTTTCTAGGGATACTCTGTCCAGATTTCACTGGACCTCTAGTGAATGTTTTAGCCATAAGTCCGGCTATAGATGTCAAGATTGTATGAGACCAGTGCCATGTGAAATCTAACTCATATGTCTAAAATTTTCTCTGAAGAACCGAAACCTAGTTCTGGATTTAGGATCCTTGAAAATGGTAAAAACCTGGGTGTCTGTGTTTAGACGGGTTCACTGGAGCAGTATAGGTTGTGTAGATCATATCTAGGGTTATAGGTGTCCAATTGACTTGAAATTTTTTTGCATTTGAAAGATAACATCCTAAGGAACATTTTTTGAAGGACGTTTTGGCTAAAAATGAGTTTTATTGGGTCTTTTATGCAGTACAAAGTCAGAGCCGGAAAGCAGTCATGCCAGTCTGTTTTCGCAGGGTAGTTGGGGATGGCTTCTATCGCGAGCGCGGCAGAACCTGCTTATTGAAGGCTTTTCTTTCCTATTTTGAGCCCCATAGTTGGTGTAAAGCCTTGGCCCTCTTCCCCCTTCTTTAGGATGTATAATTGGTAATGTTTCCCCTTCCGAAACACTCCCAAACTTCCTTGGGACCTCTTGACACATATTCATCATATGTTTAAAGTTTGGAAATGAGAAGATAAATGGTTCTCACTTAGGAATACAATTGTCTACGGTTATAAATAAGAATATTGACTTTGTTATTGAGAGGTTTAATAAATCAAACACTTCCGAGTATGTTCTTTGTAAACCTAGTTCATATTATGTTAGGCAATTCGAGGTGGAATTCCATAACTTGCATTTTGAGCTAATAGGATTATTGGGTTTGGATTCCCAACCCTTCGGGATACATAGGAGGTTTAGAACACTCTTTCAAGTTAAAACCAAAGCGCAGAAGCTTGTCGGACATGAAGGAGAGTGTATCAACTGAACCTTACTAGTACTTTGGTGTTTGTTAAGAATAATTGTGGCACATTTGTGTAAGACCTACAAAGGTCTGTGAGTCTTTAATGATTCAAGACTTGAGGAGATTTATTTATAGTTTATAATTTGTATGAGATGTTAAGAATGATGTAATGATGGAAATTAAGTGTGTCGCAAACCAAAATTTAAATGAACCTTTCGTATCTCAATCGGTTTTTAATTTGACTATTTAATTACGGAATGATTCTTAATCAACTGAGTAGTTTGGGATACTTGTGTTGGAATTCTTGGGTTCTATGTACGAATTTAGGGAAAGTAATGTTCAAGAAAATTAGTTATGGACATGACAAAAGTAAGTATGTTTCTATGTGAAGTGTATGCAAGTGAGAGGTGAAAGGAGGGTGATGCTTAGCTCTGTCGCGAGCGCGACAGAGTTTATCTAGTTTTATCGCGGTCGCGACTCAGGTCGCGAGCACGATTCCTAGTGTATGGTTTGGCTCTGTCGCGAGCACGACTGGTGTCGCGAGCGCGACAGAGGCCATTTAACTTTCTGTCGCGAGCGCAACTCTTTTCTGTGCCATGAATAGATTATTGATTGAGCTATTTGACATGAGTTTTTGCTTGTGGTTTACCTGTGACATAGTGTATAATTTAAGATATATTATACCATGCAAGTTATAGTTGTAATAATTTATGGAGCATGTATTAAAGTTAAATGTGATTATAATTAAAGGTTATGAATTGTTATATTTTATATGAACCATTATTTTTATGAACAATTTATGTATCGGATTATTATGCGATTATAATAAAAGTATGTACTTTCGAAAAAGATTTTATATTATGGCATGAGCATCTCTAAAGGAAACAAGTATGTGTTAGCTTGCATTAGTCGAGTCGTGGATAGATAGGCATGCCTATAGAGTTTCTGTTTGCTGCAGCTTCTATGGTTTTGACCCTGATGAGGTCCCCGACCGGATCTTTGTGATCCTTTTGTAACGGATCCTCGTGACCCTTCTGTACTGGATCTTCATGATCCTTTCGTATCGGATCTTCATGATCCTTCTGTCATGTATCTTTGTGTTACTCATTATCCACATCCTTTACTTAGCAGGCAGTAAATGAATAAAAATTTGTGAATTAGACAATAAGTTGTGAATTGATAAATGGATGCGAAGGCTTATACGAAAGTGTGAGATTAAGAACTCAACAAGAATGCGATCACATTGTCTGCTGTGATTTATATGTGGCATGAGTTTGCGCTTCGCGCACCTATGTATTTTGGATCCGGTAAGATCCTTATGTGAAAGTGTGGTAACATATTTGAAAGCTTACATGGCCCAGCTTTGGATATTTCCTTTTTAAATGTTAAAATGAGTTAATGTCACGAAGGTAACCCAACAATTTGAAGTAAGTGGTTAAATGAAAGTAACTATATGTATAGTATGCATCTATATGCTGGAACATGAAGTTGGATTATTAGCCGCTATTCATGACTCTTTAATGTGTGAGAATTATTTTAGTTTAAGAACTAATCATAGGTTGAATATAATGATATGTGTGACATGAGATATATGAATAATAAAACCTGAAAAATATGTATTAATTAAGATTGTCATCCTGTTTGACCTTGTAAATGATTACGATTAAAATATTCTGATTATGATCAATTTTGTGTATTTATTAAATGAGATGTTTAAGTTGCCTGAAATGTGTATTTATGTTTAAATGATTTGATTTTAAATATTTATTGTATGTTGTGACTGACGACCATTGTGAGTGGTCGTCCATACTATGTGTTTTTCCCCACTAAGCTTTATGCTTAGCATGGGTGTGTATCCATGCAGGTTTGGAGTTAGTCATGTCGCCGAGGACAATCCGTAGCAGTCTGGCCAACAAGTCCATAATAGTATTTATTGTTTAGAGGTTTTAGATAATGAGGAGTGTAATGCCAAGTATATGAATGTCTTTTGTATTATGCGAATGTTTATGTTTGAAAAAAAAATTATATAGTTCTACTTGTATTATGGTGTGCTGTGTGTTATCGTGTGTAGCATTCCTCACTCATCGTAGCGTACTGCCTATGTTACCATACAATATGCTACACGTGGGTAAGAGGTGTTACAGAGTATATAAATGAAGCATGTGCTATGTGTGCGACTTCGATAGAAGTCCTTTATTTTATTTTCATCCCCATTAAGCGTTATCGCTTAGCACGGATGTTTATTTTCGTGTAGGTGTACTTGTACAGGTTTGAGCCAGTGGGTGGACATCTGCAAGTCAAGGCCACTAGAAGGTTGTATAGGGATATTTTTGTATAAGATAGAGTTTCTCATGTTTTGAGTAACATCATTATGTAATTAGAGAAGCATAGCTATTATGTAATAGTGTTAATGGATATGTATGTACAGCAAATGATCATGTAATATATAGTACTATTTCGTGATATGTTTATATATATATTTTTTAGATTCAGATGTTGTTTAGAAAGTTATTAATATTAGCTTAATATTATTAGTTTATTTCTGTTATTGCTTCCACTATAGTATGTGTATGTGTATGGGTTTGTGTGACGCTTCAATATTCTCCTAGGGGGTGTTGGGTGTTACATTTAGTGGTATCAGCGCATAGGTTAGAGGTTCTGGTCTATAAGATATAGAGTATAGATTAAATGTCAGAGTTTGTCTAGAGTTGTGGCCTAATACAGATGTTGTTTTGTAGGGTATAGATGGAGTCCGACCCAAGTGAGAATGTAGGGGAGACCACGGGCAGTGTGTAGGCATGAGCATGTTAGAAATGAAAGAGCTGGTCCTATCCCGGATAACTCGGCACTGATGCAAGGGTTGGTGCAGATTTTAAATAGATTGATGGCTCCTAAGACTCCAACAGATTTGATAAGGAAGAGAGGAGCCGAAGAATTTACTAGAACGTCATTAAATTGGTCTGATATAGAGGAATTTTGGTTGGAAAGGACAGGAAGAATTTTGCAAGAGATCGATTGCCCACATAATCAGAGGGTAGCTTGTGCTGTGTCATTACTGCAGGGTGTGGCATATGATTGATGGAAATTAGTATTAAGAAACCCTCATCAAGGAGAAGTATGTCACTAAAGCGTACAGATAGGCTAAGTGGAAAGAGTTCATGAGCTTTAAGCAAAGGAATATGACAGTCGGGGAATATGAGAAAGAGTTCACTCGGTTGAGTAAATATGTGCCTGATATTCTGCTAATGGAAGATTTTAAATGCCATCAATTTGAGGAGGGGCTAAGAGAGAGCATTAGGGGACCTTTATCTGCCATGGTTGTTTTGCAACCAGTGAACTATTATCGACTGGTATTGGCAGCTGTAAAATTGGAGGACTCTGAATTATTGAAACAGAAAAGAGAGCAAAAGAGAAGGGTTCCGAAAGTAGATGAGGGTACTGGTAGAAGAATTATGGAAGCGAAGAGAGGAAGAGATGAGCAAGGGTCAGTGCATATACCGACTGCAGTTGGGAGTGTTGTATCACCTGTTAGTAGAGGAAGTGTAGCACCGAAATGTGATCACTGTGAAAGGCACCATTGGGGTGAGTGTAGGAAACTCATCGGAGCCTATTTTAGTTGTGGCAGCATGGAACACATGCTGGCCAATTGCCCTAAGTCATGAGAGAATTTAGCCTCCCAAGCAAATAAAGAAAATGTGGATATGTTTGGAGCTGCTAAAACTGGAAGAGGAAGAGCTACTCATACGCCTTTAGAAACAGTTGAGAAGCCAGTCTCTACTAGTGGTCCAGCTATAGTGTATGCCATGATTAGAGAGGCAATGGAGGAGCCTGCAGGGTCATCTGATAAGTTCTTAATTGATTAAGATTCTATATTTGGTTAATTGCAAAGTATGGTTTGCTCATGTAGTTAGTAGCGAGGAAATTTCGAGGACGAAATTTCTTAAGGGGGAGAGATTTATAACAACCTGATTTGGACCCTAGAAGTTGTAACGATATTTGACGGGTTAAGATGAGATTAAAAGTGAATTTAGATGTGATTATTATTGGTATGTGTTTAATGTTATAAGAGTATATAAATGGAAACAAGTGGTATGATAGGGAAGAGACACTTGTCTTGGTTGAAATTAATTGAAGAGTTATTGGGATTAATGACATTAATTAGAATTGGTGAGTTTAGATGAGGATTAATCATCTGCCCTTTTTTTTTCCTCTTAATTTTGTTTGACTTTTGACATTTGTTCTTAGTTCTTCTCCTCTAGTTTTCTGCCGTGTTCCTTTCTTGTCCATTTCCTTTTCTTTTCTTCTTCATTTGGGTCACTTCTTAAGAGTGTCACTTGGATTAGTTTGAAGAGAGTGTAGTGGGGGTTGAGTTGGTCCTTTCAGAAGGTAAGTTTGGTTGATTCGCCGATCTAACCTCCTTTTTCTTCCTGTTTTTGATTTAAAGTGAGAAGCGGATTGATTCATGGGTTGTCTTGTGTGATTTTGTTGAAGCTATGGACAAGAAGGACAAGGGGAAGGAGAAGTTCGAAATCGATTGAGAGGCGTGGTCCACTTAGCTATAGGTTGGGATCGTGTGTGAACATTTTGATTTCTTGCAGTGTTTTGATATGTATATGTTATTTTGATGGAATTACTATTGCATAATTTGAGTGTTATTGTTATAAGTTTGTTTTGATTATACTGGGATGAAGAGATAAGTATCTATGTTTGAGTGAATGGTGGGGTATGTCTGTTTGAGTTTTGAAAGTTTTAAATATTGTTTTGGTGCTGAGGAACAGGGAAAATGCGATTCTGTCGCGATCGCGACGAGTGTCCCGAGAGCAACAGAGCCGCTAGATTTCTGTTTACATGGGCCGACCGGTAGGAGACTCTTCACGACAAGTGAAGTTCTTCACGAGTCGTGAAGATTGGGCTGCTTAGCAGGAGAGTCTTTACGACACGTGAAGGTCTTCAGATTGCCCTCTCGGCAATTGCCCGCTCAGCATTAGTCTACTCGGCATTGGCCCGCTCGGCTTTATCCCGCTCGGCTTGAGAGTCTTCCCGACACGTGAAATTTTTCATGAGTCGTGAAGGTTTGCCGCTCGGCATGGGAGCCTGATCGGCATGCGAGCCGCTGCTAGATTTCTGTTTACATGGGCTGACCGGTAGGAAGTTCTTCACGAGTCGTGAAGTTCATCACGAGTCGTGAAGATTGGGTTGCTTGGCAGGAGAGTTTTCACGACACGTGAAGGTCTTCATGAGTCATAAAGATTGCCCTTGATCAGTGTTCGGCAAGTGTACCGAATCGACAAGTAATAAAGTGGGGTATAGTTAAGACCCCGAGTTATCGTACCCAAGGGAAAAAGGATTGTCACGTTAAATATCTATAGATGAGTGAATATGAGATGTCCCCAGTTTGTTTGGTAGAGAAAACTAAGCTAAGCAAGAAAATAAATTAACAATTAAAAATAAAAGTGTTCATTAAGAAATTACTCAAGGATGAAATTAAATGCTTAGGAAATTCTATCCTCATAAATGTAATTGGAAATTGGTAAAACAATATAAACATGAAATTCTAGACAACCCAACTAAACCCAAGCGTCCCATTCCGGAGCAAGCTACTCTAATTGCATAACGTCCCATTCCGGAGCAAGCCATACAACTAGCTTAAGCACGAGTCTAAAGTCCTAGATTCGGTTTGCTTTCCCATTCCGGAGCCAAACAACCCAAAACCCATCTATTCCTCACATCCCACTCTAGTCTTAAATCATAAAATCCAGCACTTTTAGATTCCCATTCCGGAGCAGTCCAAAAGACACAGCAAGAATGATAAAAACTGAGTATAAATAAATTATAACACAAATCAGATTTGAAATGAATTATCATTCCGGACTAAATCATGATCAAACCTAATAATCATTATAATTGCAGAAAATATAACAAGAGAAATAAAAGAAACCATGAAAATATTCATTAAATCCAAATATCCAAATACAAAATATGATTCAAGAACTCCTAAGCATGAATAACTACTCCAACATCAAGAATATAAACATAAAATATTAAAAATTAAAGTTTAGAATACACCCTTGATGAGAGAAAAAATAGATCTTGAAGCTCTTGTTCATCCACCTTGGAATCAACTTGAATCCCCAAAATATAAATTTAAACTAAAAATAATCTAAATTAATTAAGAACAAATTGCAATTTAAAATTAAATCTATCTAAAACAGAATTTTAAAATGAAAATTAAAACCTAAAATAAAAAATAAAAGACTGCTGGAAAACTAAGAGAAAATAAAAATCCTAAATCTACCAGCCCCCTGTTGAAGATGAAACGGCGAGAATAAATTAACTGGAGAAAAGCACAGCTGTGCTTTGAGAAGCACAGCTGTGTTTTGACTAGGGTTGCGCGATAGCTAGTGGAAAAAGGCACAGCACAGCTGTGTTTCTCGCTGAAGCACAACTGTGCTGCTGGGCGACAAATGTGTGATGTTGTCCTCATCCGCGCGTGCCTCTCCTTCGTGACACAATTGTGCCTTGCACAACAACACAGCTGTGTCTTCGATTGATCTCGCTGGCGTGCGCACTCCCCTCGAAAGCACAGCTGTGCTTTAGGTAAAATCTGCCTTCTTTCCATAATTTCTTCTAAAATCAAACACCAACCTCCAATTTAGCTCCGGATTAATATAAAACACCTGAAAACATCCCAAAACTTATTAAAAATTATAAAAACATGCTAAACTAATAAAATGACAAAAACTAATTAATTACTATTAAAATTAAATAAATAAAACACATAATTATGCCAAGAATTAATCTAAAATATCAATATAATTGTAACTTATCAACTACCCCAAACTCAAACCTTTACTCGTCCTCGAGTAAACTGAATGACCTCATTCTCAATCATTTCAATCTCCACAAAAGAAAATAAGGAGTCATTCTCAATTAAGGAACAAGAAAATAGGCTTGTAAATACCAATTCTTACTAAATAACAAATAAACACAAGAACATACCAAGCAATTTCTGTGTGTGTGCGCAAAAGGCCAAAACAGAATTTTTATCATTTAAAAACAAACCTTCTAAATACAATGTTGGGAACAAGAATCAACTCGAATGCATGAATGCACTCATGGCTTTCCACTCAAAGCTCAAGAAACACCATATGTGTCACACCCCAAAATGGCCCTAGTCGGAATGTGCATGCTAAGTCGGGAATGCAAGGGTATTTCAGTAATTTGTGCATGAGAAATTTGGATAATAAGGACTTAATGGTAATTAATTAATTAAGTATGTAAGAAAAGAAATGTTAGTGTGTGCTTGTGGTATTCGATTGTAGGGTGTTTTGGTTGTGGCATTGATCTAGTGAAGCGGGTGTTTGGTACCTTGGCATGAGTTATTTAGTTAAGGAAAGGTTTGGGTGCATGTGAGTGTATGGTGCATTGGTTTGAAAAGTCTAAGTGGATTTTGTGGTCCAATTGGGAGCTGCCATGTGGCATTGTTAGGTGGGCATTGAAAGAAGAAAAAGAAGAAAGGAAAGAGGAAGAGAGAGGGAACACAGATTGCATTCCCGTTCTTTCCTCTCACGCTTCCTCTTCCTCTTCTCTTCTCCTTTCTTTGCTTTTCCTTTCTTTCTCTTTTGGCTTGGAGTTGTGTTTGGCTTGGATGGTGTTTTGCTTGTAGAGGTAAGTTGGGTTTAAGGGTTCCTGCGTGCTGTGTTTCTTCTTCTTCTTCATCTACTGGTTTTATCTTCAGTTAGGGTTTGAACTAAGGGTTTTGTGGGTTTCTTGTTTGTGCAAGCTTTGGATTGCAAGAAGAAGGTTAAGGACAAGTAGAGGGTTGAGGATTGAAGCTGAAAGTGTGATTTTTGGATCTTCAATTCCAGGTTTGGGAGCTTGATTCCCTGCATTTGAACTTCTGAGTTGTCTCTACCCTATTTCTCACTTAGGTTGTTAATGTGTTTGCATTGTTTGATTTCTGGAATTTTGGTGTGTTTTGGAAATGTGTATGCATGATTTATGTGGGTTGATGTGTTAGTAATGCATGTTAAGGATTGAATTAAAGGTTCTGAGTTTGGGTTTTGAACTTACTGTCAATTTTAGGGTTTATGTTCTTGAGGTAATTGAATATGTTTATGCATGATTCTGTTTGTTTTGATTGTTGAATTAAGTTGTTATTACTGTATTTTTGATGCATGGAAGATCGATTGGAAGGTAAGATGAATTTGGTGGTGTTTTGAATTGGATTGAAAATGATTTTGTTGAGTTCTTTGATTTCTGGGCATGCTGGGAACGGGAAATCGCGATTCTGGTGGAATTTCCGTTACCAGCATGTGTCGTGACTTCCCTGAGAAAGACAAGTCACGAGTCGTGACTCTCAGTCACGGCATGTGACTCTGCCTCCCAGTCACGACGCTTGACTTCTCGGCGGGCTGGAAGCAGTCGCGAGGCGTGACTCCCAGTCGCGAAGCGTGACTGCCCTGTGTGAGGCAAGTCACGACTCGTGACTTAGAGTCATGGCTCGTGACTCTCTTTCATGTCACGAGGCGTGACTTAGAGTCATGTCCCGTGACTCTCTTGCATGTCACGAGGCGTGACCTAGAGTCACATCCCGTGACTCCCTGTTGAGGCATGTCACGAGACGTGACATAGAGTCACGACTCGTGACCCTCCTGTGAGGCCTGTCACGAGTCGTGACATGGCTCGTGACCGACCTCCCTTCAGCCCCTTTTTCCGGATTTAGCCCAGTTTCAACCAAAATGAATTTCCTATTTCTTCGGTATGGACATATGTACTGTATGATTCATGTCTGCTCTTGTATGGCCTTTTCTGTTTTGCCTTATTCCCCCAAGTAACTAGTTTTCTTATAAAATGACTTCAAATGCTTTTATGGCTTTTTCCCCTAATGTGTGCTATATTATCTTGTTTATATGAATGATTATCCTAGTTTACTTGTGATTAGCAATATGTTAAGCATATCCTTGATCAGATCCTTCTCTATGAATATCATGCCATGCTTAAGAGTTTCTTGTATCATTCCACGACTAAGATGATGCGTTATTAATCTTTGGCATAATATGTTTCTACATGTGCTCCTACATGCTGTAGTTTATTGAGTAGTGCTAAAATGTGACTGATTGAACTATTGCATTCTTCAGAATATGAATTGTATGAGGTATGATTGATATTATGCTATGCCAAACTTATTTGAATAATATGGTTAATGTCTGAATGCATTATTATGCTTTAGTCTTTGAACTCAATGTGTTATGCTTAAATGTAATTTTGGATTATGCATGATTTATACTTAGTTATCCTCATCTAACGCATGATTAGGATTTTGCATTGATAATCATTGGCATGGTAGTGCTTCTATACTTGATTTTTGACATGCTTTAAAACATTGTTTAGTGTTAAAGTGTGTTGACTGTTTTATGTTTTGCAATGGGAATTGTATGATATATGACCGACTTTATGAGCATATTTATATGTCTATCGTACTCTGGTTTTTGCATGATATATATATATTTATACGTTGTGCAATTCGAAACGTGAATTGTTTTATGCATGACCTGCGAGAGTCAGTCTAGTGGATAGTTAGGCATGCCTAATAGAGTCTCTTAGCTGCAGCGCCCTTTGAATGTTTGGACCCCGATCAGGTCCCCGTTTGGTTCCTCGCGAACCCTTATGTGATAGGATCTTGTTTAAGATCCCAGTTGAAAATGTTTTGTGAAAGTTAAAAGGAAAAAGTAAAATTGGTTTTCTCGGCTCGTACCCGTAAAGTACTGTCTGTATCGGCTCGTACCCATAAAGTACTGTCCGTACACTCGTTATCCACTACTTTGAGTCAGCAGGTATTTCGTTGCTTTGTCTGATATGAATACGAGAATGTGATATCCGAGAATGTAAGATTTCGGTTATGTGAATCGGTTATGTATCCGAATGTGATTATGAATATCTGATTGGGTTGGGAGTGACCCAAACATGCGATTTGGACATATTTATCTTGACATATATATGCATATGTATATTATATTGGAATGTATGGTATGTCATTAATTGTGAATATATGAACTGGAACTAAGACGTGCATGACTGTAACTATGATCTTTCGAATGCCGTGAATATACTTTATTATATCATGCTTATAAGGATGTGAATTCGATTAGTTATGTCTATAAGAATAGGAAGTAATATGTATACGAATGCAAACTTGAATTGTTGAATGCTATGGTTAATAAACATGTTTACAAGCGTGATTTTTGTATTAATGACAGTTATGGAGAAGTATGTGAATCAAGATACGTATGAATGTGTTTTTAACCTTGGAATGTCCTATTACATGCTCTCTCTTTATTTTTCCCTCTAGTAGTGATATCGGCACGTGTCCTTGTGTTTACATTTCAAGGCATGATATGGTATGGATTAGAGTTGTGCAGCGGAAGTGTGGCGGTTTGATGTTGTACCTTAGGCTTCAATTAGTGTATACGTCTTATGACGTGATAAAAGTATGTTTAGATAACTAGTGTCCTTGGCATGATAGGTGGGTGCATTACTGTCTGATAACTGTTTTGCATGTTAATGGAATGTTTTCCGTTAATGCATGGGTACTTGGTTATGTCAATTGCATGTGTGGTGATCTCAAGTGACTTCGCTCGGTAATGTATTGATATTTGATACCATTGTAGGTTATGCATGTGATATAGTATGTAGTTCTGCATGATGATACTTGTATCGTGTATTGTATTATGTCTGTTTTGGCCTATTCTTGGTATAAACATATGGTTATGGTTGTGAGTTTATGAATTAATGCCTTTATTATGCAAGCCTGACTATATGCATTCTGAATGTTGCAATTGTCATTGTGAATGTGTTATGCCTTGGCGACCATTGTGAATGGCCGTCCATACTCTCGTGTGTTCTCCCCACTAAGCGTTTATCGCTTAGCACGGTTTTCCTTTCCGTGCAGGTAGCAGGTTTGGTTCAGTTTAAGTCGCGCATCTGCAAGGTCGGCCACGTAGGAGTTTGAAGTTTTGTATTTTTGTTCAACTTCTGTATTTCAGCATTTGTATTTCTGTATTATTGTATATGTAATTAATTATGTAATGATCTGGAGATTTTATTGGGATATGTAAACGTTATTATATTTATTAGTTATTCCTTTGTATTATTATTCGCTTTTTGCTTCCGCATAGTGCTTATGCATATCTGTGTGAGTGAGCGTCGGGTAGCGCGCCCGTCGGCGTCCTTCCAACGGGGGCGGCGATGGGGGTGTGACAATATGCCTCTTCTTACGTACCAAACCTTACTAGAAGGTCATCTCCACTAAATAGGACAAGACAAAACAAAGAATCAAGAGGTCTTACATTTTGGTTGTAACGTTAGGCTTAGGTAAATTGGCTAACAAAGAAAGATCAAGTCACTAGAGAAAAATGGCCACTACCTAAACAAAACCACAACCACCCAACTAGACTAGTGAAAATTCCCAACTCAATTACATACTATCAAAATAAAATTGGTCTTAAAGACACCTTAGCTCATCAACTCAGCTCACAATAACAAATGCCACATAATATTCAACACTGATCTTCACAAGGCACTAGTTCAAGTCTTACTAAATTTTGTACCCTAAACTCACATTTTGCTCAAATAGTTAGGAAAAACTTGCAATGCTTCTTCCTTTTCAAATTTTTTTTTTTATTTTTTTTTTTAAAGAAGCATAAAAAAAACAACTAGCCATCAACAAGTAATGAAGCACTTAATAAATCCAAAAATATCAACAAGAACTATAATTGAGCTCTAATTTTCAATAGACCAATAAGCCACATAAATCACATTCCTCTTTGTCAACCCCAAACTCATATCTTTAAATGGGTTCAACTCTCCATTACACACACCAATCAATTCTCAAACAGAAATTTACATCAAAAATTGACAAAAATTAAACTCTTTTTTACCCAAAATACAAACCCAACCTTACTAGAGTGGCCACTCTTCAAAGGGGAGGCAAAAATCATTTAAGGCTAAAGGTAGTTTTAATATGTGTAACAATAAAACAAGCACGCATTCAACATACTAAATAATAGGCTCAACGGGCTAACAAGAGACTGTGAAATCAAGGTAGGAAAAGTCATTAAAAAAAGCTATACAAAGAAGGGTTGCCTAAATCATTTTCTAAGTTATGTCTCATCCGAGGGTCGCTTCAATGGGTAATCAGAAAGGTTCTAGTGCTCTTAGTGAGTTTTCATCTAACCCCCTAATTGCAACTAGATTTTTCTCAATTTTTAAAAACAGGCCCAAAGTGCTCAAAATTTAGAAATTGCAAGGTATAATCAAGGTTTACATGCAGTCTAGCAAATAAAGATACAACAGGACTATTTCTCACTCAACTTAAAATTGAATGAAACAAAAATTTCTAAAACTGAGATCAAAATTATTCACAATTGAGAACCATTGGGATGAAATAAAAATTTAAATCGAAGGAAAATCAAAAAGAAACAACCATAAAAATATTCAGATACAAACTTGGCACAAAACACGCCACAAATAAAGCAAAACTAACTAAAAACCACTCAAACACAACAAACTAAAAAAAACACATACAAAACAAAACTGGTTTTGGTTTGAACAATATAAAATGGTACTCCACCCCAAACTCGAAATGTTGCACTGTCCTCAGTGCAAAGAAATGAAGTACACAAATAAATTTTTCAAAAATTTTCCCTTACTGTGCAAAAAGTTCATTGCAATATGAAAATTGTTGCAATCATCTCAAAATGGCAAACATAAAATAATTACTGTGCAAAACTAAAAACCATACAAAATTCCTACATGCCACTTGTGCAAAAACAAAGAAACTCAAAACCTGTGCAAAAATCCAATAATCTCTCTGCAAAATGAAATATTCTGAATTATGTGATATTCACAGCCAACACAAATAAAATATCTATCCTATCACACGGCATTGGCTCAGCCACACAATTTCAAAATATAACAAAGTAAATAAAAATAACATTATGCCTTACTACATCAATTTCATTAACCATAAAAATATATAAATACAAAATCTGTTGTATAAGAATCACTTCCTGAAAGATATACAAAATATCATAGTGGTGGTCGTCTCAAATGTGGAGGAAATACAGTGGAAACAGGTGTAAAAAATTCGCGAATCTCACTGCTCAACCTGTCCAACTGTGTCATAATCTAGTGCTGAAACCCTCCCAAGAATGTGTCTCTCTGCTCAGCTCCTAGGACCATATCTCGGCGCACCTGCTCCATCTGAGTCTCAATGGAAGACAAACGCTCCCAAGCTCTCTGCACTGACAGGTCCATGCCAGATATCAACTGGTCACTCTGAGAGGTAGCTGCCCTAACCTCCGCCAATCCTTTGCTCAACTCATCCAATCTATCCCAAACCCTCTCCTGGAAAGTTGTCTGCTCCCTCCTCAACTCACTAAAAGAAGTCTAAATCATGCTGATAGAAGTCCCAAACTGCGTCATCGATGCTGTCATAGACTGAATCTCAGATATCAAAGTCTGGACCAAAGAAGCATCTAGATGTGGAGCTGAGGGTGGAGGGGCTGTGGAAGAAGATGGCTCATCATGCCCCTGAGCATAGCGACTCATATCTGGAGGGGAGAATGGTATGTCAATCCGCGGCCTCACCCTCCTACTGGACGTACTAGCTGTCGCTCTCTGTGGTGGAGGTGGTGGTGGAGCATCAACATCATGATCGGCTGGTAGGTGGGCATCATCAGAATCGCCCTCTCCATCATCACCCAAGTCATGGGCCTCCAACTCCTCCGCTCTCCTAAGTCTATATCCACTCTCGGAAGAAGGATCCTCTATAGCAATCCTACATCTGAGCACTACCTCCTCATCAATCAAGTACGATGACCTCAAAGCTGGTCCCATGTCAGGAGTAGGCAGATGTAGGGCTCTCATGATCAAGGTGATCAATCTACCAATCCCGATCCTCTTCCCTGAAGTAGCGGTGGCTCTCTTCAGTTGCTTACACAACCAAGGTACAGTATTAACTCTGGTGCCGGTCTCCATAGCATAAAGAAAAAATAAGTCTGGTGTGCTCACATTGCTAGGACACCCTGGTCGCATAAACACTGAGGATGTCATCACTCAGTGTAGGTACTGATAGACTAGAGAGCGGAGCTTTGTTGACTTGGTGTTTCTCGCATGAAAGTCCATATTGGGCTTCCCAATAATAGCCCAATGCACAGCTGAGTCACCCACAATATGTACCTCTCCATCCACTGGCAACCTCAAGTATCTAGCTAGGTCAGAAATTGATAGAAAGTAAGGGATATTGCGTACTCTAAACTGAATGGTATTCCGATCATCCTGAGATAACCTAGGAGAGTACTGAAACGTACTAAGGAACTCCAATGTTATCTCAGGATAAGTTGGACCATTCAGAGAAAAGAACTCCTCCCATCCGATGTTCCTCAGCAAAGATAATACCCTCTCTTGAATGCCTAGGTCGATGAGTGTCTTCATACTCATAAACCTACTAGAAATAATAATCTTTGCAGCCAGCTTATTGAACAGGGTGCGCTGCTCAGGAGTCAACCAATCAGGAGGCTGAATGGGCACTGATGGTTGCTCCTCTCTGTTGCGAACCATGGTTCCTGAAAAAGAAAGTATAAACTCTGTTCAAAACATTCTTGGTTTCATTAAGCGCATACCACATCTATAACTAAATTGGAAGAATAATATCAAAACTCACCAAAACTTCACAATAGAAATTTGCAACATAAACATACTTTCTAGCTAATGATGATGCAAAAATTGAAACATTAAGCATAAGGCAAATGTATAAACATATTGAAGTACAAAGTCTACGCACAAAAATAGTAACAATTGGAAGATTGCACAAGTAGAATTTAAAAAAATTAAAGATGAAAAGCACAAGGTGTAAAATAGAAATAAGCACAAGTAATCAATTCTTGAAGTGTACATGCCAAAAATAATCTAAATGCAATTTAATGGAAAATAAGAGAGAGAAATACAATGTTTACTTACTCACTGCGTCATTCACAGCAAAAATATGTAGGAAAAATTCAAAGTTGCATGTAAATAAGAATGTAAAAAATTTGCATCCAAAACAACTCATCCTAATCCCATCAAGTCGGGAGCTAGCAAACATGCATTTGTCTCAATTCAATCAAGCACAATATCATGCATTTAAACTACAAAGCTAAAAGCAGCAGCAAATACTTCTAAAATAAAATAAATGCCAAGCACAATCTCAAGCAAATTAAATTTAACATGCAAAATTTTCTTTCCATATTCATAAAATGCATATTGCCCCAATTATCTCAAAACTATTCAGTTCAAAATTCTACAGCTCAAAATCCTAATATCAGCAAGCCACATTTCAAGACAAAATGCAGGAACACATCCCATCTAGCACAATGATTATTAAGCTCAAATTTAATTCTAATGGCATCCATCAACTCAACACTGCTATAAGAGCAATTAAACAGGAACACAGATATGAAATTAGGCTCAAACTGTAAATGCTCAATGTACAATATGTTTAGATAAAGCTCATTCATTGCAAGTTCCAAACCAGCAGTAAGCATGCCAACAGTGACCTATGTACATGTTCAAGCAACCTGATTCATGCCAACTAGATATGAACAAAACCTCAACAAATCATATTAACAGAGTTGGGAAGAAAAAAATAAACAATTATGTTGCATTTTCACGTTACAAGTCCCAAATTTCGACATGAATTTCTCATTTAAGCATTTCATTAAGCACCTGGTGAGCAGGATTATAAACCAAAATATTTAGCACAACTTCCTCATCCTAAACACCCATTAGCAAGAGAAGAACACATCTCAATTAAAAAAATTCAACAACAACATAAATTCATTTGATTGAAGCTCAGTGCACAATGGAATTATAAGAAGAACGAAAAAAAATTTAAATGAACAGGATGAGAAAATGCGTACCTATAATCTGTAGAAATTAGCTAACTGACTTAAAAATTTTGGAAGATAAATAATGGAAGAGAGCTCTTAATTCTTAATCCCAAAAAAAAAATCTGGAATTTTGCAGAAATTTTAGGGAAGATCAGCATCGGCAAACAGGAAGAGAAATGCAAAATTAAGATGAAGAGAATTCCATTTAAGCTGCATATAAATGCATAAAATAAAAATTACCTGAGATGAGCTTGGATTGTCAGTGAAGATCAAAGAGAAATTGAGAGAAAATTTGAATTTTTTTTTTTTTAGAATAAGGGGAACAGAGGAGAAGAAAAGAAAAGAAAAGAGAGGAGCAAAATGAGCACAGGCGTGTTTTAAGAGGGGCTGTGCAAAAAGCACAGCTGTGCTTTTGAAAGAAGCACATCCGTGTTTTACACAGCGCTATAAATCGGCGTGTTTTAAAATGAAAGCACAGCTGTGCTTTCGCGCTTTACCTGATGCTACTGCCCTGATGAAATACATCTCACGGTGATAATAAATTTAATTGTCACCGTGAGATAAATGGTAAATTACTACTGTCCCTGCAGCTCCAATTTTCACTTCTTACTGCTCATTTGAAATTCCATTACTTCTCCTCTGTTAATTTCCAAAACAATAAAACAAATCAAAACCAAATAAAACCAAAAATTAAAAATCAACAAATTAAACATTGAAAATAACAAGTTAACTTTCTAACACACCAAAAATTTAAAGAAAATTATAAAGACTCAAAAATAAACAATTAAAAATTAAAATCATAAAACACAAAAACACATATAAATGACATATAATTAAATAGAAAGGGTTAAGCGAAAGTTCTGGTTTAATGAGTCCCAGCTCGACTCATGTTACTCTCGGGTGGACGAGCTTGTGAACCAAATAATGGTCTTTCCGATTTTTGCTCCTCATTTTCCCCCATCAGTAAGAGAAAATCATCGAAAGCCACCAAGGTGGGAAATTCCATGTCTTCGATGAAGTATGACTCCACCTTGGGTTCACTATAAACGAACTCCACTGGCTCTTCTAGCCTAAATAAATTCTTCAAATGGACTGAATCCAGTGCTTCCATTTGAGAATCGCACAACTCTTGCTCCTTTGGTGCACTATCCTGCACAGAAAAATTGAATTTAGTTTCCAAAGAAACACAAGATTTGTCTTCAACAATAACTAGCTCCTTTTTTTCTTCATGCAACCCATCCTCAAAAATTTCAAAATTCTCGATAAGCTCTATAGGTGCATGACTCAATTCACCACCATCTCTTTGATCACCCGAAGAAACAATTAAAAGCTCCAACTTGGATTCCAAATTTTGGATCTCCAATGCTTGATTCTTTAATAGATCCCCTTGAGCCTTGATCCTCTCCTCTTGATAGTTGATTGTAGCCTGCAACTCTTCCCTTTCTGCTTGGTATTCCTTCTCTCTACAATAAATGTAGTTTGAAAGACGTTCGCTATGGGCAAAGTGAGACTCTTATGATACACATGAAGAGTGAGGATCTTCAAAAGACGGTGAATAGGTGACTGGTGAAGTTGAATACAATTGTCGTAACTCTTACATCTCCCTCATCATATCATTCACTTGAGCTCGCAAAAGGACCAACTCATAATCTTGAACACTATCTTGCATCATTTTGAAAATACCTCAAAATTTTCCTGCAAAGATAAACACCAAATTAAAACAAAAAGAAAAATAAAAACCTCAAACTAACTCAACTAAAGATAATAAACAAACAACACCGTTGTCCCCGGCAACGGCACCAAAAACTTGATCAGTGTTCGGCAAGTGTACCGAATCGACAAGTAATAAAGTGGGGTATAGTTAAGACCCCGAGTTATCGTACCCAAGGGAAAAAAGATTGTCACATTAAATATCTATAGATGAGTGAATATGAGATGTCCCCAGTTTGTTTGGTAGAGAAAACTAAGCTAAGCAAGAAAATAAATTAACAATTAAAAACAAAAGTGTTCATTAAGAAATTACTCAAGGATGAAATTAAATGCTTAGGAAATTCTATCCTCATAAATGTAATTGGAAATTGGTAAAACAATATAAACATGAAATTCTGGACAACCCAACTAAACCCAAGCGTCCCATTCCGGAGCAAGCTACTCTAATTGCATAACGTCCCATTCCGGAGCAAGCCATACAACTAGCCTAAGCACGGGTCTAAAGTCCTAGATTCGGTTTGCTTTCCCATTCCGGAGCCAAACAACCCAAAACCCATCTATTCCTCACATCCCACTCTAGTCTTAAATCATAAAATCCTACACTTTTAGATTCCCATTCCGGAGCAGTCCAAAAGACACAGCAAGAATGATAAAAACTGAGTATAAATAAATTATAACACAAATCAGATTTAAAATCAATTATCATTCCGGACTAAATCATGATCAAACCTAATAATCATTATAATTGCAGAAAATATAACAAGAGAAATAAAAGAAACTATGAAAATATTCATTAAATCCAAATATCCAAATACAAAATATGATTCAAGAACTCCTAAGCATGAATAACTACTCCAACATCAAGAATATAAACATAAAATATTAAAAATTAAAGTTTTGAATACACCCTTGATGAGAGAAAAAATAGATCTTGAAGCTCTTGTTCATCCACCTTGGAATCAACTTGAATCCCCAAAATATAAATTTAAACTAAAAATAATCTAAATTAATTAAGAACAAATTGCAATTTAAAATTAAATCTATCTAAAACAGAATTTTAAAATGAAAATTAAAACCTAAAATAAAAAATAAAAGACTGCTGGAAAACTAAGAGAAAATAAAAATCCTAAATCTACCAGCCCCCTGTTGAAGATGAAACGGCGAGAATAAATTAACTGGAGAAAAGCACAGCTGTGCTTTGAGAAGCACAGCTGTGTTTTGACTAGGGTTGCGCGATAGCTAGTGGAAAAAGGTGCAGCACAGCTGTGTTTCTCGCTGAAGCACAGCTGTGCTGCTGGGCGACAAATGCGTGACGTTGTCCTCATCCGCGCGCGCCTCTCCTGCATGACACAGCTGTGCCTTGCGCAACAGCATAGCTGTGTCGTCGATTGATCTCGCTGGCGTGCAAACTCCCCTCGAAAGCACAGCTGTGCTTTTGAAAAGCACGGCTGTGCTTTAGGCAAAATCTGCCTTTTTTCCATAATTTCTTCTAAAATCAAACACCAACCTCCAATTTAGCTCCGGATTAATATAAAACACCTGAAAACATCCCAAAACTTATTAAAAATTATAAAAACATGCTAAACTAATAAAATGACAAAAACTAATTAATTACTATTAAAATTAAATAAATAAAACACATAATTATGCCAAAAATTAATCTAAAATATCAATATAATTGTAACTTATCAGCCCTCTCGACAATTGCTCGCTCGACATTAGTCTTCTCGGCATTGGCCCGCTCGGCATGGGAGCCTAATCGGCATGCGAGCCGCTCGGCCGGAGAGCTTCGCTCGGCGTGAAGTGCACGACTCGGCATATTTTGCACAACTCAGAGGATTTTGCACGACTCAGGCTAGTCTTGTCTTCCGCAGGGTGTCCTCGGCTACTATCGCAAGCGCGATTTCTTCTCGCGAGCGCGACAGTGAGCCTTCTACTTGCCTTTCTGAAATGGTTTTTCATGATTATTTTCACATGGGTTTCACTATATGGCACATAATTTGGCTTAAAATTGTCTTTAATTATGAGTTATATGTTCATAAAAAGATCTGTATGTGATTTATGTGTCTCTGAAATTGATTAATGTATATGTATACATGAGCTGTGAGATTATACTTTAATGATATTTTATTTAATAGCAATATTGTTAGTGTCATTATTATAAGCCTGATGGTCACTATAGTAGATAGATAAGCATGCTTATTAAGGGTTAGAGTGCAGCCGCTATGTGGCACCGTCTGTGCCTAGATGTTGAATACGTAACGTATTCAAATGATTCGAGTTAGGTCTCTACTTGATTGATACTGTTAAACGGTATCTAGAGGTACCCGTATCCACAATTAGAGGACTTCAGGCTAATAAATGTTTTGTCCTGTACATGAGTTGTTAAGTGAAGATATAGTTTGGAATTATATTGAACATGAGATGAATGGTTTGCACTATATGATTAATGTTTGTTTTGAGCATGAGTATATAAATGATGCATGTGGTATATGTGCGACTTCGATGGAAGTCCTTTATTTTATTTTCATCCCCAATAAGCGTTATCGTTTAGCATGGATGTTTGTTTCCGTGTAGGTGTACTTGTACAGGTTTGAGCCAGTGGGTGGACATCTGCAAGTCAAGGCTACTAGAAGGTTGTATAGGGATCTTTTTGTATAAGATAGAGTTTCTCATGTTTTGAGTAACATCATTATGTAATTAGAGAAGCATAGCTATTATGTAATAGTGTTAATGGATATGTATGTACAGCAAATGATCATGTAATATATAGTACTATTTTGTGATATGTTTATATATATTTTTTTTTAGATTCGGATGTTGTTTAGAAAGTTATTAATATTAGCTTAATATTATTAGTTTATTTCTGTTATTGCTTCCACTATAGTATGTGTATGTCTATGGGTTTGTGTGGCACTTCAATATTCTCTTAGGGGGTGTTGGGTGTTACAGTTCCTTTCTTTGCTTAATCATTTTAGACTCTCCCAACTTCATTGCTGCGGAAACCAATTGGTAGTAACCCATTGCATGCATCGCAGCCATGGCCGATAAAGGCCCTCTAATATTCTCTCTCAAACCATCTTCAAAATGACAACACTTAAACTCTTCGGTAAGCAACACATCCGGTACATATTTGCTTAACCTACTGAACTCTTTCTCATATTCTCCCAAAGACATACCTTTTTGCTTCAAACTTACAAATTCCTTCCACTTCGCCCCTCGATACGCCTTAGTGACATACCTCTTCTCAAACTCTTGAACAAAATACTCCAAATTCATCTCAATAAGCCGTTGAGGATTTCTCATTACCAACTTTCACCAATCATAAGCTAGACCTTGCAGTAGTGACACTGCACAAGTAACTCTCTGATCCTGAGGACAATTTATCTCTTGAAGAATCCTGCCCGTCTTCTCTAACCAATACTCAGCTAAGTCTGGTTGATCCATAGTAGTACCATTAAGTTCCTCTGCCCCTCTTCTTCTAATAAGATCGGTAGGGGCCTTAGGGGCAGTCAACCTCTCAATCAAATGCACTAATCCTTGCATTAAAACCGGGTCACCCTGAGCTGGACCCAATCCTTCATCTCGAGGTCTCTCATATGCAAGCCGATTAACTCTTGCTGGATTAACACTACCCGTTGTCTCACTTATCTCTTCGCTTGGATCAAACTCCATCTAAACTCTACACAAGACAACATCTGCATTAGGCCACAACTCTAGACAAACTTATACACATCTAAACACCTTATATTCCAGAACTATCTACCTAGGCTCTGATACCACTAAATTGTAGCACCCCAATACCCCTCGAGAGGAATATCGGGTTGCTACAAACACAACACAAACGCACTCAATGACATTCATACACATATTGAAGCGGAAGCAATAAAAACATGCATAAACATTCAATAAGCAGAAGCATCGGTTAACAAAAACATACTTGAATTAATGAAAAATTTAAAGCAATATTCATAATACAAAAGGTGATAACCATTCTTACATTACATGGTCAAATTACACATACATCAATAAAAAGCATCTCCTAATCATATACACTATACAAAAAGAATCTTAACAAAAAGCAAAAGCTTCACTCCAATCCTAGTGGCCAGCAGATGGGTGACTCACAATCGAACCGAACCTGCATACCTACACGGATAAAACACATGTGCTAAGCGATAACGCTTAGTGGGGATATATAGATACAAAGGACTACACACGATTCACATCAATACATAAGAATTATACAATCATACACACTTGTAATAATTAGCCATATCAGTGGCAAAACATAATTTGAACATAACTATCAATGGCATAACTAAAGCAATTACCTGAACCTTTCATGCCCATAGTAATAATCACGTACATTCTCATAATACATACACATGCCTTAGTCATAACATTATCAAATACACTTGCTAAAGCATGGTTTTATCACAAGTATTAACATGAATACTCAAAAATAATCAATCAAATCACAAAAGCGGTAGCTCAAAGTCAATAACAAACAAGGAAGCCTGAACTCTCATAATGTTACACCCCCTACCCATACGTAGGTGAACCTGTCCATATAGGAGCGGGAGGCCGCACGAGTAGGGTGTGTCACCAAACGGAATACGATGCAGAGCATACAATCCTACATAACATACATGCATAAATACGAGATAATTAAAAACTTACCTTGAGGGCAAAAGCTGATCATGCATTAACTCACACACACACAAGCACTAAGCGGAAGCATATACACATGCATACCCACATTTACTCTTTCAATCAGCGGAAGCATAAGGCGAAAGATAAAACCGAGGAATAACTTAATACACAAATATAATAGCGTTTACATCGTCCGAAACATTACATCCAGAACCTTACATATATAATTACATATACCAAAGGCTACAGAAATACGGAATCCAAAATACAGAGACTGATAACAAAATACAAAACTTCTAACTCCTATGTGGCCGACCTTGCAGATGCATGACTCGAATCGAACCAAACCTGCCACCTGCACAGGAAAAGAACCCGTGCTAAGCGATAACTCTTAGTGGGGAGAACACACAAGTAATATGGACGGCCATTCACAATGGTCATCAAGGCATAAAACATGCAAATGGCATATGCGAAAATTCATAACACATATATATATAGTATGCTTGCACATAAAGGCCATGCATTTAGAAGATCATATCCACATTCATAAACTCATGTCGAATGAACCAAAGCCGATAGAATACCATGCAAGGTACAAGTACTATCCTGCAGAAATACATACAATCTCACGTGCATATACTTACCGAGGTATCAGATATCAGAATCGCCTCAAGCTTAGCTCAAGATCACGTTCATATGCATACTAATTCACATACTTAACCATAACAGTTAGCAGTACCGAATCACATTGATATACATACAAATTAACCATGGCATTTAGTAATTCTAGCTCGCATTCATATACATATTAATTTATCTCATTGTCATACGGAAAGGCAGTATACATATAATAAAATGCACATATACAATATACCCATACCATAAACGAGGTCATTTACATATAAAGCAGGGGATACACAATATACATGCTTGAATCACATTTAACCCATTTAAAGATTCATAATCACATTCGGATAAATAACCGATTCACATATCCAAAATCATGCTCATTCTCATATTCATATCAGACAAAGCAAACAGAATACCTGCTGACTCAAAATAGTGGATAACGAGTGAACTAACAGTACCTTATAGGTACGGACTAAGAACGGTAGCGTAGATAACAAGTGAGCTGACAGTACCTTATAGGTACAGACTGAGAACGGTAGCGTAGATAACGAGTGAGCTGACAGTACCTTATAGGTACGGACTGAGAACAGTAGCGTACCTTACAGGCACGAGTCGATAAGCAACATCATTTTCCACATTCAAAAACATTTTTTTAAAGGAGACCTTAAACAAGATCCATATACATTAAAGGGTTCGCGAGGAACCAAAGAGGGACCTGATCAAGGTCCAAATGTCCAAAGGGCGCTGCAGCTATAGGGCTCTATTAGGCATGCCTAACTATCCACTAGACTGACTCTCGCAGGTCATGCATAAAACAGATCATGTTTCGAATAACATCACATGTATATATATATCATCATGCAATGACATAATTCACATTTAAACACGGTATATAATCGTAGCATAGAGTTATAGACTTTAGGCTTACATAATACATTCCGAATTCAAACAAATATTCATCATAATTTAACAAAGCATAATACAAGTTAATGATGATAAATAAATGAAAAGACAGTAAATAATATTTAAAAACAACGAAACACGGAAGAGGAGCAAAACGAAGAAAATCAAAAAATCTTCAACATTAGGGACAGTAGCGCTTTACACGGCGGTATGACCAATCCATACCGCCGTGTGAGGCACTCATGCCAAACACGGAGCGGGGCAGAAGCATTTTACACGGGGGTATGGGTAATCCCTTACCGCCGTGTAAAATGTCCAGCGCAAAATACTCCCAAGGCAGAAGCATTTTACACGGCGGTATGGGTTTCCCTTACCGCCGTGTAAAATCACGGCTTTGCAATCTGTTGAAATTTCACGATTCACACGGGGGTAAGCAAGGCCATACCACCGTGTGGATCATGAAAAACCCAACAGCAACAACCCCAAATTCACACTTAACACAACACATTCCAAACTTATACATTCGAACCATAAAATCAACCCAAAACTTACCTTTCCAGCTCAACATTCAATTACCATAAGCCAAAAACATATTTAATCCACATATCATACAAACCTATTTTAAGTATCAAACATAATGCAAAATTCCAGAATTTAACCAATCCCAAAATCAGCAATATCACATTGCATGTCATGTTCAACAACCAAAATGCATGTAAATATTTGGTTCCATTCTTAAATCTTATGTCATGGCATCATTTACATATAATTCAATTTGAAAAGCATTCATATACCCATTTTATAATGTTAAACACAAGTTGGACAAGTGATAAGAACTTCCGATGAAGTTCGGGTTCGATTCGGGATGGAAAAAGGACCATTTCGGGTGAAAAATGAGGTTACACGGCGGTATGGAATTCCCATACCCCCGTGTAAACCCATTCTGCCTCACTTCGAGAGGCAGACTACAGACTGGCATCAGGTCTAAACTAGCAACGCATATTACACATAGTTATCGACATTTTTAGGCAAAACTTTATTCTTAACATTTGTTCCTTAGGATGTTAGCTTTCAAATGGGACATGTTTCAGGTCATTTGGACATCTATATCGAAAGTTATGACCTAAAAACCCCACACTGTTCCAGGGAACCCGCCTAAATAGGGACACTACGGTTTGGGCCAATTTTCAAGGACTTAGAGCAAGAATTTGCTCAAGGTCATTTCTGGAACTTTTAAAGGAATGGAAGTCACAGTTCTAATGGCTCAAGAATCACGCAATTTAGAGGTCTATAACTACACGTATGACAAAAATATTGCACAAATGTCAAATGAAAACTGAACAGAATTTACCCAATCATGCATTTTCACTTTCAATTCTCACATACCTTCAATTCAACCCTTAATCATGCATTACTAACATATTCATCAAAACAAATACATTCATATACACATGCCAAGACACTCAATTTCCAGAAATTAAACAACACAAACACTTCCACAATCTAAGTGAGAATTAAGGCAAAGACAACCCAAGAACTCAAATGCAGAAATCAAAGCTCCCAAACCTGAAAATTGAGGCTCCAAAATCACTCTCCAAGCTTCAATCTTCAATCCTTTCCTTGCCCTTAAGCTTCCTCTTATAACCCAAAGCTTGCACAAACAAAAACCCACAAATTACTCTTTCAAAAACCCTAACTTAAACAAAACCAGAAGGAGAAGAGGAAGAAGAAGAAGAACAGTAATCCAAAACGCAGGAAACCCTAAACCTCAACTTACCTCTTCAGTATTGCCTTCAAATCTCAATCAAAACCACCTCTAAGCAAGCTCAAATCCCAGCCAAAAAGGAAAAGTTTAAGGAGGAAATGCAGGAAATAGAAAATAAATGACAAAGAAGAAGAGAAGAAGGGAGGAGAACGGGAGGCAGGTTTGTTTCCTGCGTTCTCTCTCCTTCTTTTCCCTCTTTTTCTTTCTTTTCATTTAATGCACACCTACCA
Organism: Excoecaria cochinchinensis; assembly: GCA_947683425.1. NCBI lineage: Eukaryota > Viridiplantae > Streptophyta > Magnoliopsida > Malpighiales > Euphorbiaceae > Excoecaria > Excoecaria cochinchinensis. Next base: position 2,930,093 of record CANTUQ010000158.1, read on the forward strand.
AGCCACATGGCAGCCCCCTATTGGTCCAATCTTAAAATATCTTATCTTATTTCTCTTAAATCCTTGGCAATTCCCACTTAAGTCCTTAGCAAATTACCATTTGATCACCAAAATAATTATTTCTCACTTAAACTTTAATTATCTTTTCAATTAAGTCCTTAATTACTCAAATTCCACATGTATAAATTACCATTAACTCCGAACCAACTAATCCAAAATTATCAAACTACCCTCACCCATTCCGACATAGCATGCACATTCCAACTAGGCCCAATTTGGGGTGTGACCCATAAATTGTGGATACGGATACTGAAGATACTGATTGGACACAGTATCTAAATACACAAAAGACGTAAGTCTCAAATTATACTTATACCCAAGGGTAACAGAAGAGAACGAAATCTCTAAACAAAAGACCCATACGAGTTTACAGAGCAGTTGCGCAAAACCCTTTATAAGCATGCTTATCTATCCACTGTCTTGACACTTCAGGCTCAACTAACACCCTAATCACAATATTACATTTCCAACAATTACCCAAGTATCCAACCAAGGAAGCATAACCATTCCATTCATTTACAAGTCAAGCAAACCATCAAATGGTTCATGCGTAATATAATACATATAGGCTTAAAATACATGTACATTCATAATAAATGCAATGCTATACACAAATAAGATGAAAATGGCTAAATTACAACTCCGTACAGAGTCGCGCCGGCAACAGAATGCCAAGAATAGCTTTTGTCGCGTTCGCGACCATGCTAGCTGTAACACCCCAAATCGGGCCTAGTCGGAATCGGCAAGCTAAGTCGGTTAAGTGAAGGGTATTTCGGTAATTTATGCATGAGTAAAATAGATAATAAGGATTTAGTTGCTAAGAACTTAATTACATAAAGTAAGTAAAGGAATTATTATGGTGTGTTAGTAGTGTATGGTAGTAGGATGTTAATGGGCTAAGAGATTTCATTGAGTGATTTATGAGCATGGTACCTTGGAGATATTTGCATAAAAGAAATAATTATCAAGTGGATTATGGGTATGGAACTAAGGATGTAGGAGTTATGTTAGCGTGTGTGCGTAAGATAGGGAAGTAGGGTATGAGTAAAGGAAAAGAATTATGTGTAGGTGAGAGTATGGGAGTAAGGTATTCTTGTGGGATCAAATCCTATGAGAGAGTGACACTTGGCAAGTGGATAGAGTTGAATTAATGAGTTGAGAGAGAGAGAGGACAGCTGTAAATCACTTGGGTTTTCTTCTTCCTTTCCCGTTCTCCTCTTCCTCCTCACGCTATTCATCTTCTTCTTTCTCTTCTTCTTCTTTTACTCATTTCTGCTCTTTCTTCTTCCCTTGGGTAGTTTGAGTTGCTTCTAAGAGGTAAGTTAGGATTGTAGGTGGCTGATTTCTCTTTTCCCTTGTTTTGCTTTTAAATTGGATGAGTTAGGGTTATAGATTAAGTAATATTCTGGGTTTGTTTGTGCAAGTGATTGGTGATAGGAGGAAGCAAAGTGAAGGAAAAGAGAAGATTAAAGCTTGAGGAGAGAGCAGCTATTGTGCAACAAGAGGTTTGGGAGTTGATTCCTTTAATTGAGTTTTAATTTGTTTTTACCCTAAATTCTTTTTGAGTTATGAATACACCTTTGTATATGATTTCTAGTAAATTGAGTGTTTTAATATGAGTTTTCTGCATGTATTTGTATGGATAGATGTATTAATAATGCATGAAGTGGCTTAAGTTGAAGATGTGTGAGAATTGAAAGTGAAGTGTATGATTGGGTAAACCCTGTTTCGTTCTCATCTGACCCTTGTGCAATGTTTTAGTTATAACTAGAGTTTTAGAACTCCGAATCATGTGATTCTTGCCTCATTAGAACCGTTACTTCCAACTATTTAAAAGTCGTAGAAATAGCCTTGGGCCAATACTTGCTCTAAGACTTTGAATTTTTGATAATACCGTAGTGTATCTTTTTGTGTTGGGTTGTTTGACCAGTATAGGTTGTAAAATTCATATCTGGATTTCTAGATGTCCAATTGACCTGAAACTTGTTTTTTTTGAAAGCTAAGACGTAGGGGAACATTTGTTAAGAAGACCACTTTTCCTAAAAATGAGGTTTAGAGGTCGGTTTTTACGATACTAATTTGTAGTAAAAAGCAGTCTGTTAAGGTAGCTGAGGCGAGCCTCTGTCGCGAGCGCGACAAGGGTCGCGACCTCGCGATAGAAAAACCTGTTTTGAGCCTTTTCTTCTTTAGTTTTGAGTCTAGGGTTGACCCGGATCAATCCCGTACCTTTCCCATCAGTTATTATGCTTGTTTAGGGTAATTAAATGGCTAAATAAGTAATTATCGTTGAGAAAAACTTAGGAGTATGATTAAGATTGGTGATTTAGCTAGTAAATAATAATAGATACAACTTTGTGAAGAATAAGGATTAATATGTGTTGATCTCTTGAGTAACTTAAGCATGATATATCATATGTTCGAATGCATTTAACATAGGTGCAATTGAGATGAATGACGAATAATGTTGTTATTATAGATTGTGTATATGGATATTGTTAATGGCATGTTTTATTGAAATACTTGATACGGATGTTGGATTTATGTTGTCAATGATGTGTGACTGGCTGGAGATGAGGTAAGAGACCCTTGGATGTGTTTCGTGTGTTTGTGGGTGAGTTTGAGGAAGGAAAGATCGTGCAAAATTCTGCAGATTTTCGGAATCATGACTCTGTCGCGATCGCGATATTGTCGCGAGCGCGACAGAGACCGGTGATTTTGATGCTGTGCTGTCGCGAGCACGCGACGCTGTCGCGACCCCGCGATAGCAATAGCTTGTCTGCTCTCTGTCGCGAGCGCGACAACCATCGCGATCGCGACAGAGCATATTGTTGGCCTGTGCTATCGCGAGCACGCGACTTGTCGCGACCCCGCGATAGCAATGCTTGCCTCTGTCGCGATCGCGATGACATCGCGAGCGCGACAGAGCTGGGCCCTTCTCTCCTTCCCGCGGTCGCGAAGTCCGTCGCGCGCGCGCAGCGAAGAGACTATGGTCTCTGTCGCGAGCGCAACAGGGATCGCGAGCGCGACAGATGTGTTGTATTGAATGAGTTTTCTTTGGTGATTCCAATGTTTGAATTCCGAACTTGTGATGCCTCTAGGTTTATTCTTTGACTATTTTATAAAGTGTGTTAATATAATTGAATATATTATACGTATCTACACTGATGTTCTTTCTCTAAGATTATTATATTATGCTTAAGTGTAAATTGTATGATGCATGATTGATTTTATGAACTTATTCATATGTCTCACCTGTTGCTGATTATGTACAATGATATAAATTATGTGATTTGAACTATGATTTGTATGATGCATGACCTGCGAGAGTCAGTCTAGTGGATAGTTAGGCATGCCTAATAGAGTCTGTATGTGTAGCTGCAGCGCCCCTTTGAACGATTTGGACCCTGATCAGGTCCCCGAATGGTTCCTCGCGAACCCTATTATGTGTATGTGTATGGATCTTGTTTAAGATCCTGTTTTGGGAAATGCTTTTGAAACATGGAAAGTAACAGTACTTTGCGATTTGTACCCGTAAGGTACAATTTGTTACTCGTTATCCACTATTTTGAGTCAGCAGGTATTTCGTTTGCTTTATCTGATATGAACATGAGAATATGATATCCGAATGTATAAGATTTCGGTCATATGAACCAGTTATGAATATAAGAATGTGATATCAGTATGAGTATGATTTTGGGAGATGTGAATGTGCTTACAAATCTCCGAGTGGGCTTAATGTAACTCTAACCTGCATATTGTACTTTTGTCCTTATCTGTAAATGATCTTGTATATAGTATGTGTGATTGAAGTCGGTGTGGCATATAATGTTGACACTACATTTCTGTATAGTAATGTGATAAATTAACATGTATATTAGAATGTGTTTACGTTCTGGGCATGATAATTGGGTGTGTTAATCATATGAGTATATGATCGCAGTTAGGAACATTAGAGTGCGTGGCTATTGTATAAAGCATGTATAATTATCTGTTAGGACTTGATGCATTCGCTGTTGTGTATGTGTTATACTTGGGCGACCGTTGTGAATGGTCGTCTATATTTTCTGTATATTTTCCCCACTAAGCGTTATCGCTTAGCACGGGCTCTTTTTCCCGTGCAGGTGGCAGGTTTGCTTTTGTTCAAGTCGCGCATCTGCTGAGTCGGCCACATAGAAGCTAGAAGTTTTGTATCTTGTTCAGCTTTTGTAATTTAGAATTTTTGTATATCTATGTAATATGTATATGTAATGATAGGTAAAGATTCTGATGTAATATTTTAAGCTATGTAAATATTTGCACCTTTAGGTATCTTTCTTATAAGGTTTCTGTTGTATGATTATAAGTATGCATGTATGTATGTTCAGTATCACTCTTCTTTCTCTCAAAGTTTTTAATTATCTTGGATACGTCATTCTATTTATGTGATGTTTACTTGTTTACTCTAGTGGAATGTGACACTCCTATCTATATTGGATTCTTCTTCCTCTAATCCAAAGAGAAGTCTCCATAGTATAGGTTGGGGTGTGACACTAGCGCTCGCGACAGAACCTACTGCATGCTGATGTCGTGCACACGGGCCTCGTCACTCTCGCGACGGAATGCCAAAGTGGCTTCTGTCGCGCCCGCGACGGAGCTCGCCCTAGCAACAACCCTTGGCACTGCTCAGCCATGCACCAGAAAGCTCGACAAGCTCGACAATTCTCGGCAGGCAGACCTAGCCAAGGAGCGTTCTGTCCTGCCCACAACCCATGTCTCGCTCACGACAGAAGCGAACTAAGTGTTCAACTCCTGGCACAACAAACCATTCAAGCACATACTTCACATTCCAACTCAAGACTCATATGCATATCCTTCAAATTCATGCAATAATCATATCAAAACACCATTTCAAGATTTACTTAATCAAATACTAATATTAAACAAAATAACAATTAAACATAAAAAGTATAGCAATTGCTCATCATGCCAAAATCTCAATATGCAAAATTGATCAAAACCCTCAATTGAACTATAGCATTAACTCAAGCATACAAATCCATCATCTTGCAACACATGCATTACACAAGAGGTACACAACTTCAACATACAAATTCTAAAATTACCACTACTAACTCAAACACAACATGCAACCAATTTAAAGGAGCACACAATCCCAACCTCTATGAAGCCACTTGAAACCCTTCTTCTTCAAAATCAAACCTTCTCCTTGCCTTTCTCAATCCTCTTATTCGGAACTTCTTGCACAACAAATACACACCCTCTTAATCCAATTAACAAACAAACTAAACCAAAATAGAAATGAGTAAATGAGAGATCCCTAAAACAAGAACCCGCATATACCTTCTCAATTCCTTAAACACCTCTTCAAAACAAACCAATGCATTAATATTTAAGAAACTCACAAAGAACAGATGTAAAACAAGAAGAAAAAATGCAGAAATGAGATAAATAGAGAGAGAAGAGAGTGAACCAACCTAAATTCATGCAAGAATGGGGAAGATTTTGCCCTCCACTCACTATTTATTGCATGCCATTCCCAAGTGTCAAGCTCTCCTCTTGCCACTTGTCCCTTACCAAACACTTGTCCCACTTCCAGCAAAATCCTCAATAAGTCCATGGCAAAACTCTCTCTTAAGTCCCACCACTAAAATCCTGCTATACTAATACTTAATTTTCCTTTCAATAAAGTCCTTAATTACTCATAATTTCACTCATAGTCCAATTCTATTGTACCCTTTCAATACAATTATACCATAAATCCTACTAAGGTAATATCCGAGTTATTACACATGCCATTAAACCAATCCTGCAATCCACCAACAGTCCTAGTACAAAACTCCATTAGGACATTTCTGAGCCATGCATCAAGTTTCAACATTTGGGTCTGAATCAACTAACTGAACTCCTGAATTCTATCACGATATTTGGAGGGAGGAATATCTTCAAAAGTGAAGTAAACTCCAATTGTTTGAGGCTTGTGATTCTCTCGTGGCTGGTAAGGGCTGGTGAATTATTTTGATTCATTTTCTTTTGGATATTCAGTATTATAAGACTATCGAGTAAAGACTCCAAGTTCTACCATGAGCTGACCAAGAATATTTAAGTCAACCTCTTCTGAATATTCTGAACTACTTGATTCTTCAAATTCAAAAGATTTTTCCATATCATCAATAGAGAAAGATGGCAAGGAAGTTTTTACACAATCATCCAATAGTTTAGTGATTGGATTTATCATCATGGTATCTTCTGGCTTTCTCTTAGAATCTTCCTTTTTCTTAGGATCTCTTTCAGCCTCTATGGACTCATTAGAGGATGAAAAGATTTATTTAGTCTCTACTGGAAAAGAAGGAGTTTAAGTGTGAGAAGTTTGAGCCTTTTGGGGAAACTTTCCTTTCTTGATTTGTCTCATAAAAGAGTCATGAGGAGTACCAAACATTTCTAACTATTCTGGTGCTAAAGGTTTACGTCCATAAACTGGTAGTGATGTTGAAGGTTGAAAGAAGAAAAGGTGTGTATAGGAAAGTGCTTGGAAGAAATCCATTGTGTCATATGGTTGCGTTTTTGGGCTAGATGGAGGATTGTGGATGCTTTGTTAAAGCTCTATTATTTGAGCCTTAAGCTTGATAATTTCCACCTCTTTGGAGTTTGTTTTAGCCAAGCGATTGCTTTCTTTTAACATCACAGACAACTCATGTGTTCTTTGTTCCACCTATAATTGAAGAGACCCAATAGCTTTAGTCAGGACTTCATCTTTCTTGGAAAGATGATCTATCTTAACTGATACTTGATCCACCTTCTCTTCAATCTTTTTAATGGCTCTGTTTTCCAATTTAAGATAGCTTCACCCTGGGTGACTTGTTTCTACTATCTATCTGGTCCTACTATAGTTGGGTTTTTAATAAATGGGGTAGCTCTGGTTTGAGTGTTTTGGTTTGTGTATTCCCTCAATAGAGGAAAGTCCTCCTCATACGGAGTAGTTGGCTGATACATACAAATCTAGGAAAAAGGGTGAAGAGGCAGAGGATTAATAGGATTATTTTCCTTTTTAATCCATTTTAAGGATTGTTTGTAACAAGGTAGAGGCTTTTTAGGCGATGGTGCCTTTGAGGGTAAGGGAAATGATGGAGGTGACTCTCTAAGTGAGAGAGAAGGTTTATAAGGTTTGTACAAGGTTGGGGATGGAGATAAAGGTTTCCAATTTGGTGGCAGTGAGTAGGATACCAAACAATCATACTTGCCAGATGGCTGACCCAGTGGCCTAACATCTGGATCTTCATCATCATAATTTTTTCTTGAAACTTCTGTCCGAGACACCTTTGTTCTTTTTCATTCTTTGTGCTCCACTATCCTTAAGTTGTTCTAAATAATAGTCCTCATAATCACAATGATCAAAGAAACTGTGACCATCATTTTTGAAAGCATATACAGGTTTTTCCTCTTGATCAAAATGCACAATAGGAATTTTTTTTTGGTTTCACATGAGTGATCATGAATTGAGTGGAAAAAACAGAGACAGTTGGCTGTTGATTAGTCTTCAACTTCATCAACCTTTTTTATGAAGATAGGCTGGAATGACTGTACTGGCTTCGTTGTTTCTTTCATCTTTTCATAATTGGTAATCCATTTCTCCAAGAAAAGATGGAGAAGTTCATCCCTAGAAATCTGTCAAGATACATGGATGCAGGATGGCGTATTCATTAAATGTGCTTTGATGAGCAAAGCATCATTATGACCCGGTGGAAGGGATAGATTTAAAGCATGATTTTGGAGCTGATAGACCATTTGATAGTTCAAAGTTGCCACTATTAAGTCTGAAACTTGCTCAGCACCAAGAATTTTAATTTGGTCTTTCAAAGCTGTCAAAGCATTTGGATCTTTTAATGCCATGTTGTAATTAGAATAAAATGTGAAGAACACAGATCCTACATTCAAAGATGTTTCTACTATGCCTATGACAGCATGTTGGTATTCCCTGTATCTTGTATCAAGTAAAGGAATTCTTGTGAAAATGGGAAGACCTTGTCTTCCATGATAGGTGAGTCCTAATCTGACAGCACCATGATGGATATGAGAATAGCTCTGTATAAGCCAAGATGTAAGAAATTCAGAGTTTGTTCGGTGCACTGATTGTGTATTGACTAAAACTAGATGATTAGAAATATTCTTTAATAACCTTATCAAGCTTCTTGATTAGGGACCGAATACTCTTGGTCTGAGTCGTAGAAGACTTGGTAAAAGCATCATATGGATTTAGGAGAGGGGCATAACTTTCCCCTATCTTTGTATCTTCAAGTAAGTAAGTGAACTGATACAAATAATTATTTTTAGCAACAGTTGAAATAGTGACTGGTTATGAAGTAGATTGGTTATATTTATAATCACATATAACATAGGGTTTAAAAGATGAGGTTATTTCCATGGTGTGACTTGGTTCTCTCATTTTTATATAACTTAGTACTATATTTCACCTTCTACCTTTAAACTGGATCTAATACCATAAAGCTATGACCATGGATAAGCATTAATACACAACAAGGACATGCTCACCAAAACAGACTATAATCAACTTAAGAGGCCATTAATAGGAGCTATCATCTTTTTGTATTAAAATTTTTTTAAAGTTTAAATGGTAAATTAAAAACTTATAAAATTCAGATGTGAACTTGAAAATTTAATAAAAGTACATGGAAATTTTATGTATTAAGCAAAAAAAAAAAATTAAAGTGAAAAGAAAAACAAAATAAAAAGAAACATCCAGCACCTGACTAAATGGCTTATCATGTAATAATAATATAAATAATTGTATATATCGGTTGGTCGGGTTTTTAAGATTTTCACCCAATTTGAAGTAAAATTTCAGGTCAATTTATTTGGATTTCCCGTATTGTGGAGGATAAAAATTTCTCCCACAGCCATGATATTGTACTTGCGCATAGCAACTTTCACAGCATTTAATTTTTTCTGAATCAAATTGTCCAAGAATAATTTTGGAGGCATAAATACAAGGGGCCTGCATTAGTTGCATTGTACAAATAATATGGAAGGTCGATCTAAACTAAATGGGGAAAAAGATTCATCTGAATTATCTCTATTTCATTTTTAAATGCTCTTAACAGGAATTCATTCATCCTTCCTCTTCTAAACACTTGGAACACCTACACTGAAAACCATAATCTGCTAGTAATGCTTGCCTCTCTTCGTGTGGAAGGTCCTCTTCAATATACGAAATGGTAACCTGAGAGTCAAATAAAAGTTTTTTCATACGAAATCCTACGCGGAACAATACATAATTTCTCCCCTAAATTATCACCATTTAACATATTAGCCCCCTAAACTAGTTGAGTTTCATATTGCCCTAAACTTGTTAAAAATGTCAAATTGCCCCCTTCCTATGACACGTGACACTTCACGAAATGCGTGTGAAAACCATGTATGTTTGGTGTTTAAACAATGACAATTGGGGTAATCTAACAGTCTTTAACATGTTAAGTAGGATAATCTAACCTTTTCAATAATATAGTAGCTATTACTTACATTTTAAATAAATTCAAGAGACTAATCCGACATTTGATTATTTCGATGAGGTAATTTGTTAAAAGGTGATAGTTTGGAATGAAATTATGTATTAACCCAATCCTATAATGTTTATTCTATTTCTCAATGAGATTGACAATAATCACCTCTTCTCCCATACAAATCGGTCTAAGGGCGATGATTGTTGCTTGGCCATCCCTGTCCTACAATTGATGACAAATACAAGTATGAATACCCATTATGACAGACCAAAGAAATCGCATTATTTTGTGTGAATAATAAATGAAGTGTGCCTTCAAAATAAACCGAGAAATTTGTAGGAATGTGAGAACTTTAACATACTTCGTCTCTTTTGAAAGCTCTTGCATTTGGGCAACATGAGTGGTTCATACAACTTTGCAAAGGATAGAATGCAGTACCTAATGCAAAATTGAAACACAAATTAATTCACCGATTTGTCATAGCAAAGTAAAAGGAGACATGATATTGAAACTTCCAAAATAAATTTGACAGCACATGAGAAAGCAATGCGATCGAAATAGCATATTATGTAAATAGAAATACCTAATTAGACATGCCACAATGAAGACAATGCAAGTTTGATATATATACATACTTGCTAGACTATACAATCCAAGCAGAATGCAACACAGCAATTTATGTGGTTGCCATTTGATATATTATATATATAAAAGCTCGAAAGGCACTCTATATAATTGTATCCTTCATGTCAATATTTAACTTTAAAAAGAACAGTATTGCCTGATACTTAGCGAGGACAACTTCCTCAAGATCAGGTGTTAATCATAACCACACTAACCAGTAATATCCTCCACATTGATGTACATGACCATTGGTTTCTTTTATTGCCTTTCAGAAACCACACAAGGAATTTATTAGAAAATTGAATCCCTAATATATCTCATTCACACGCAAAATAAATATCGAACACAAGATTGACTTGGGTTTACCAGCATACTTCTACCCTCTCCACGCTTCCCCCCCCCCCCCAAATAAAAAAAAAAAAAAGAAAAGGATTCACTTAAGGCTGTGCTGTAATGTAAGAGAAGAGACTTAGAAGTCCTAACTGTCATGAATCAAGACGTAATGTGTTTGTGACCACTAGCAGTCAACTTAAATCATACCTTGACAACAAACTGAATACCCATTGCCAAGAGCATCCAGAAATGGTTTTGTAATTTCCTTGGCTTTTCTCTGTGACCATGATTTAAAATTATGAGACTAGATTTCAATATTCTATATAAGATTCAGGAACTCAGAAGGATAAGCACTCTAACCTTTTCAGGATATGGAAGATCATCAACACACAAAAAATAATCCTCTACTGGAGATGCAACAACCAAATTGCTGTCAGAAATAGAACTTCAAATGATTACCTGGAGACTCGAGCAAATCACATATATGATAAAGATGACAGTATAGTCAGGAAGCACATGTATCTCTAAATAAGAAATATAACCCAGGACAATTGCAATTGTCATTATTGCTACATGTCTGATTAACAATTTAGTATAGATGCCCTGAAGAATCACGATGCTTACAGATTATTCAGCTCAAACATGCCAATAATATTCCCATAGATTTCAAGAGAGAACACTTTGTTGTGTCAAGGACTTCAATATATAAAAGATAATGATAGTAAGAAGTGACATAAAGGACAAAAAGAGTAAAACCCATCATCAAGTTCATGAACTTTTGGTTTTTGGTTATTAAATTCTTGATCTTTTATTTTGTACACTTCAAGCCTTTTATGCACATTAAGCCCTTCAGTGTCTAACTTCTTTAGAAATCAGAGTCTTCCTCATCGTTTGTTATTTCTTCAAGAAGGTCTTTCTTTTTTACTAATTACATCCTAATAATCTGATACTAGTCTAGTTAGGCTGCAATAGAAATCTGTCACTTATTTATTACTACACTTGTTGATTTATTAGAGGAAACTTAAAAAACGTACGTATACAAAATTTTGCTTCTGAAATTTTTTATTCGTATCTTGGCTCCATGAATTGGGTTTAAACTTTATGAATCTAATCAATAACAAAGTTCGTAATATATAATTTAAATCTTATAATAATAAATTTTAAGAATTTAAAAAAAAAGTAAAAATTTTGTCATCAAAATAGAATTTTGATTATTTTACATCCACTTTATATTCTAATAATTGCACTTGCTAACCTTTGAAATAATAATGTTGAAGAAATGCGCCTAGACATCACTCTATCCCAAAAGTTAATTTTTGAGGAAATGATTATTCAAGCCATTATAAGGAGCACTTAATCCTTATAATCAGTCAGTATGGGATATTTAACACACCTCATCCCACCTAATGTTGAACATTTGGAGGGTGAATTAGACATCTATGGGTGGCCCAACATCATAAAACCAGTGGCAATTGGAAGGCTTTGTGTTAACCAGCTTGATTATTTGTCAAGCTAATTGGGATTTATAGTTATTGAAATAAGCAAATGAGAAAAGTCAAAACTGAAAAAGAAGTCAGTCCTGATCCTAAGCCCAATTGCAAAAATCTGACTAAAATCATGTATATCAAAACAAATAAAGTTCTCTTTCTCAAAAGAAAATATAAAAAAAAAAAAAAGTGTTTCTAAAATAATTTGATTAGGATCTGCACTGTTTACCAAGACGAGAAATTATAGCATTTGTGTTTTTATCAATCAATCTACTCAACAATGTAAGCCACGTTCAGTATCAAAAAAGTATAAACCAAACAAAGTGTTGAAAACTGTCCATTGCACATGAATCTTGAACGAAGTTGCCCGATTGAAATCTATTGACCAGTGTATGCTAGCTGTAATTTACTTGTGTTCGGACTAGGCATGATTATCTTCAGATTATGCATTAATTGCATACTACCTGTGTTTCCTTATAAGGGTACAATATTGCTAGGATTGGATCCTAACAAGGTGAATGACAGAGTTCTAGATAGGAATTAGAAGATTTAAAGGGAGAAAAGGAGAGTAGAAACAGAATAGAAGAATAAGAGCAGAAAGGAGAGAGTTAGCAGAGAGAAAGATAATCTGAATTTACTGATAATGATTAATGGTACCAAAGTGGGATGTTATATTAAAAAGGAAAGTTCCCAAGCTGAGCTGTCAAAACAACTAAAGAGGCGTGTGCCTTGCCTAGGGATCTACAATTATTCTCTGCCAACTGAATAAGCTGCAGGTTGTCCTAACTACTCCACTAGTGTTAAGGATAATGTAGTTTCCTAATACAATTTTACCATTTCCCTTGTATGTAACAATATGCGTGTATAAATACCCTATACTATTCCTCTGTAAAATATGAGGAATAATAAAAAAGTTGTTTCCTCTGAAATTCTTCATACTCAAAGCCTAAGGAGTAATAAGTAGAAAGAAACTGAAAAGAAATAAGAAGTTCTAGGGAAGAAATATGATTTCTAAAGATTTAGGGACACTAAAGGGCTTAAATACATAGAAACAAAAAAGAAACAGGGATGCAATTGTACAAAATAAAAGATCAGGGACTTAAGGCCAAAAATCAAAACTTAGAGGCTTGATGATGTGGTTTACCAAGAGGCACAAAAATAAAGTGAAAAAAGAAAGAAATAGAACCAACACAAGGAATAGGATACATGGTTCACATTCTGGGTTGAATATGGCAGCCTTGAGGAGCTGCAATGACTGTAAAATTTTCAGAATGATTAAGACCAAGCATATAAGATGCAATACAGTATATATGTATGCACATATGAATGCACACAAACAAAGGAAACAGCAATTCATCAGCAATCAAAACTTATGTTTCAGGAAAAATTACACGCAGCTATTTCAGGAAAAATATAAATGTGTCAATATGATGTGGCCCTTATAACTTCAGAACCATCTAAGAATAAAATATTGCCACTAAAAATTAGCAGAAATAGAGGAACCTAGAGTCTTTTATATGGAAAAGGCTCAAATGAAAACAGAGGTAGCTTAACAGCCTTTTCATTTCACTTGAAAATTTTGGTGGCTCTAGATATTTTGCAGAAAGATGAAAGTTCCCAAGTCTTGAGCTGTCTGTTATGCATTAGAGAATTCAAAAATAAGATTATTTCTTTCATAATTTCTCAAAACACTAGTTTTTTCTCTGATATGCAGCAATTAAAGAAAACCAATAATGCATACCACCCAAAGTTATAGGGAACAAAAGAGATACTCGAGTATGAAAGTAAAGCTAAATTGAAGCTGTTAGTAGGTAGCAAGTAAGTAAGTAGTAGGTAGCAGTAATAGTTGAATTTGTAACAATCTTTTGTGTATAAATGTCTGTAATTACTAAGAAATGAAATAGAAAATAATACGGGATGTTTTCTCACATGGTATCAGAGCCTTAGGCTCCTGGGTTCTCTGCTTTCATTTCGGGTTCTTTGTCAAAGTGGGTAAATCTGCCCTAATTAAGTCACCAAGTTCCGGTGACCTATTGCCCTCACCGCCGGCGTCAGAAGGAGCGCCAGTGAGTTTCCGGCCTTCGCACAAAGTCCGGTGTCCAGAGGACCGGCGAGTGGATCTCACGCGCCTCCACAAGGTTCTGCCTCCGTCTTCACGCGCCGGCGCATGGGAAAGATTCCGGCGTCCGTTTGCTCTCCGACTCCATCTCCGGCGTCGCCTGGGTGTCTCCGGCCAAACCGTGGTGTCAGTTTCCTCACTTGGACTCTCCATAAGCTCAGCTCCCTCTTCCCGCTTCTCTGCCTGTGCCGTTTAAGCTGGAGATCAAGTTTCATTTTGTCGTTTTGAGCTGGAGATCAGTTTTGTTGCTTGTGTCGGTCAAGCGGGAGATCAGATTTTATGCTTGCGCTCTTTGAGCTGGAAACCAGGTTCTGCCGTTGGAGCTGGAGATCAGGTTTCTAATTTTTAAAAGTGGTTTTTTAGTTTTGGGTGTTTATCTGTGGTGCTCTTTTATTTGGGAAGATATATTTTGCTGGCAGTGGTACTCATTAGTTGTTGGGTGTTCTTTTTGAGGGCTTATTAGCAGTTAAATGGCAAAAATTGGTAAATTAGTTGCTGTGTATGTTGTTTAAGGAAAATATTTGGGTGTTTTGGCATTTGAAGTGTTGGTTAATGTTGAGGGGCTGCTACAATTAAGGCTTGGTTGCTTGGTTGCTGTTTTAATAATTAAGATATTAAGCTGCTGTTTAGTTGGATTATTCTTTGCTAGCGGGTATTATTATCAACAGTACTTGTGTATTGGTTTGCTCTTTGAATATTTGTGAGGTGATATTCTTTTTCACTCGGTATTATTTGATATGAGTTGGAACAAAAATATCACTTGCTATTATTGCCATAAACTTGGTCATATAAAAAGGTTTTGTAGAAAATTACATAACCAAAAGCCCAAATTAGCAAACATGGCTACGACCAGCACCTCTGGAAAGTATGTTATGATTTCTGCAGATGAGTATGCAAAATTTATCCAGTATCAGAATTCTTTGAAAATGTCTTCCACCACAACTACTACTGGGGTAAAGAATCCAAATACATGTCTTTTTTCTTCCTCATCTCAGTGGGTTATTGATTCTGGTGCTACAGATCATATGACAGGCAATCGAAATGTATTTTCTACTTGTCAGTCTCATGCATCTTCTTCTACAGTTACAATGGCAGATGGATCACTCTCTCACGTAAACGGTCTTGGTACGGTAAACCTAACTTCGTCAATTTCTATGGGTTCAGTTCTACATATACCGAAGCTTGCTTTTAACTTGGTTTCTGTAAGTAAACTTACACTTGATCTTAATTGTTGTATTTCCTTCTTTCCTGATCACTGTGTCTTTCAAGATCTTGTAACGAAACAAATCATTGGTAAAGGTTACGTCTCAGGAGGTCTTTATATTCTTGATAGAAAAATACCAAGGCCAGTTGCTTGTTCTAGTGTTTTGTCTCATTTTGAAGCACACTGTTGGTTGGGACATCCTTCTTTGCCAACTCTGAAGAAACTTTGTCCTGAATTTTCTGATGTTTCTTCTCTTGATTGTGAGTCATGTCAGTATGCCAAGCACCACCGTGGCTCTTTGAGTCCTCGGATTAATAAACGAGCCGATTCTGCATTTGAATTGGTTCATTCAGATGTTTGGGGACCGTGTTCTGTGACAGCCAAACCTGGGTTCAAGTATTTTGTAACATTTGTGGATGATTTCTCTCGTCTGACTCGGACATATTTTATGAAAAGTCGGTCTGAATTATTCACTCATTTTTGTGCTTTTTGTGCTGAGGTCAAAACTCAATTTAATGCCTCTGTTCGCATTTTGAGAAGTGATAATGCAAAAGAATATTTTTCAGATGCTTTTCAGACATACATGACTCAGAATGGTATACTTCATCAATCCTCATGTATAGACACACCGTCTCAAAATGGAGTCGCTGAGAGGAAAAACAGACATTTACTGGAGACAGCACGGGCCCTTTTATTTCAGGCGAAAGTTCCTAAACAATTTTGGGCTGATGCGGTATCTACTGCTTGTTTCCTGATTAATCGCATGCCATCGTCAGTGCTCACTGGTGAGACTCCCTACTCTGTTCTTTTTCCATCTAAACCGTTGTTTCCTATAGAACCACGAATATTTGGGAGCACTTGTTTTGTTCGTGATGTTCGGCCTCATATCACTAAATTGGATCCAAAGTCACTGAAGTGTGTCTTCTTGGGGTATTCTCGTTTGCAAAAAGGGTACAGATGCTATTGCCCAGAACTCAACCGGTATCTTGTGTCTATTGATGTCACTTTTTGGGAACATAAACCATTCTTCCCAGCTTCTGATTCTGCAAGCCCGAGGGAGGATGATCACTGGTTGGTCTACAATGTTACTACACGGCCATCAAATGATCTTGTTCCTATTATGCCAAATGATTCTGTTCCCCCTACCGCAAGTGATCTGGTTCCTATTTCAGATGATTCAGCTCCACCTGCCTCTGATCTGGCTCCAGCAAAGCCACCTATTGTACAGGTCTATTCTCGGAAACATGGAACCTTCAGTACAATGCCTGAATCGGATTCATCATCAGATCCAGTTTTAAGTGATCTTGATATTCCCATTGCCTTAAGGAAAGGCAAACGCCAGTGTGCTTATCCTATTAGCAACTTTGTCTCCTATAATAATTTATCTCAATCTACATGTTCTTTTATTGCCTCTTTTGACTCGATCTCTATTCCTCGAACTGTTAAAGAAGCATTGTCTCACCCCGGTTGGCGTAATGCAATGATGGAGGAACTAAATGCTTTGGATGGAAATCACACTTGGGATTTGGTTGATCTGCCTAAAGGAAAGAAGGTTGTGGGATGCAAATGGGTTTTTGCCGTTAAAGTTAATCCAGATGGTTCTGTAGCTAGACTTAAAGCCAGGCTTGTTGCAAAAGGATATGCTCAAACATATGGGGTGGATTATTTAGAAACCTTCTCTCCAGTGGCTAAATTTACTTCTGTTAGATTGTTTATCTCTATAGCTGCTTCGCAGCACTGGCCCTTATATCAGTTGGACATTAAGAATGCTTTTCTTCATGGAGACCTTCAGGAAGAAGTGTATATGGAGCAACCACCTGGGTTTGTTGCTCAGGGGGAGTATGGGAAAGTTTGTCTTTTGAAAAAATCTTTATATGGTTTGAAGCAAAGTCCCCGTGCTTGGTTTGGTAAATTTAGTATGGCAGTTCAAGAATTTGGACTGAATAAAAGCAAGTGTGATCACTCAGTCTTCTACAGACAATCATCAACAGGTATCATCCTTCTTATTGTCTATGTTGATGATATTATTATTACTGGAAACGACAGTACAGGTATTGCATCTCTTAAGTCATTTCTACATGCCAAGTTTTCTACAAAAGACTTGGGCGAACTAAAATATTTCTTGGGAATAGAAGTGATGAGAAGCAAGAAAGGAATTTTCTTATCTCAAAGGAAGTATGTTTTGGATCTACTTAAGGAAACTGGAAAGATAGGAACCAAGCCATACAGCATGCCGATGGATGTTAATGCACGTCTTACAAAAGATGATGGGGACCTCTTTGATGATCCAGAGATGTACAGGAGGTTAGTTGGAAAACTAAACTACCTCACAGTGACTCGTCCAGATATTTCTTTTGCAGTGAGTATTGTTAGTCAGTTTATGTCTGCCCCTACAGTCAAACATTGGGCAGCTCTGGAACAAATATTGCGCTACTTGAAAGGAGCTCCAGGACGTGGCATATTGTACAGCGATCATGGGCACACTCACATTGAATGTTTTGTAGATGCTGATTGGGCTGGATCTAAAATTGATAGAAGATCTACTACTGGCTATTGTGTCTTTATTGGTGGAAACTTGGTGTCATGGAAAAGCAAGAAGCAGGGGGTTGTATCTCGGTCCAGTGCAGAATCCGAGTATAGAGCCATGGCACAATCCACATGTGAAATAGTGTGGATCCAACATCTCTTGGCTGAAATTGGGTTGAAGTATTTGTCACCTGCAAAACTCTGGTGTGATAATCAAGCGGCTATTCATATTGTCTCGAATCCAGTATATCATGAAAGAACCAAGCACATCGAGGTTGATTGTCACTTTATTCGTGAAAAGATTGAAGAAAATCTTATTTCAACTGGTTACGTGAAAACAGAAGAGCAACTAGGTGATTTATTCACAAAAGCTTTGAATGGGACTCGGGTGGAATATCTGTGTAACAAGCTGGGCATGATTAATATTTATGCTCCAGCTTGAGGGGGAGTGTTAGTAGGTAGCAAGTAAGTAAGTAGTAGGTAGCAGTAATAGTTGAATTTGTAACAATCTTTTGTGTATAAATGTCTGTAATTACTAAGAAATGAAATAGAAAATAATACGGGATGTTTTCTCACAGAAGCTATCAATAGATGATATTAAATTCCACAAAAGATTTTTTTTTTCTGTATTTTGAAATCCTTTAATTCTGGATTCCATCTAACCAGCACAACTCCAATGACTAACTCATTGAGATAAATATATATCTTGCTCGACTCGATCTTAACCATTACAAGTACATATCAGTAATTGAGACAATATATATTATATAACGTTAAATCATTGGATTAACCATTTGTTCTACATAACAATTCATAGATATACAAATTGAGAATGAATGGTTGTTGTTGGACCAGATAATAACATGCATACGCAAAATGAGTGGCTCAGACTATGGAATATGGCTTTGGCTTACTCAATAAAAGAACTCTTACCTCAAATGCAAGATCTCTTACTTCCATTCTAAATGCAGTTTCATTGGAACAATCAACATCATCTGGCAATGCAATACACTCCCACCACCTACAAGTTTTAAGACAGTGCTCTTATATTCTCTTCTATTTGCTTAAAACAATAAAAAAGTCTCCTGATTTTGTGTACACTAGGCACCAACTACAGTTTCCATAGTTCCTCTTTTCCTCCTTATTCGGATGATGGTTATGTATGATATAATATAGTATGGTTGGCCAAGTAGTCGGTTCGAAAGATTTCCAATCAGGATATGGTTTTTTATGGTAAACTTAAGAGTTTTAAAACCATGATTTGTCCCAAATTTCAAACTACCAAATCGGTGGACTCCTCATGGTTTAAATTTTTATTCCCTTAATATCCTCATTTGACTTTTGAAACTGTCATTATATATCCTAATCTTATTACTCTCTATTATCAAAAGCATTTATTTTCCATCTTTTATGACTTTTCCCTTTTATTAAAAAATTAATAAACCATATCATATAATTTTCCCAAACATGTGAACATAATTATCATACTATACCATATTATATCATATCATACCATGCATCAATAAACTAAACCCAACCATCATCCAAACAAGAGGTTAAGGAAACTGAATTTCTTGCTCTGATTTCTAAAATCTTCTTCACAGATATACAGGAGAAAATACCAATAAAATTGGCAAATTAGTAGCATAAAAAATATTATTTACCTTCTTTTGTAACCAACTGATACTGGCTTCCATGCCTCCAGAAGTAAAGAGAGTTCAGAACAGTCCAAATCAGCAGAATCAGAGCACTCGTTTTGTCTTTTCAAAAGAGCAGCTTTTAGCTTTGTATATCTCAGCATGGTGAAAGTTATTGTCTGAAAACCAAATTTAAGAAACTTTAGCTACTCTCAAGCAATTTGATATTTTATTTGTGTCAAGAGAGATTTTCAGTAAGATAGCCTACACAAAACTAAAGCTAACGTATTACCCTTTTATTTTTACCAATTAAATAGTTGCATCCCACATTGCGATGCCCTTTTAGATACAGCATTGCTAACCAAAATTTTGTCAAACATTAGCAGGATAAGAAATTAGATCCAATGATCTATTTGGATGAAATAATTAGTGCATTGCACTACATACATGACCAGATATGAACAGTCATCACACAGAAATTCCATGCTATTACCTAGTCTAAAACCATGTAGCAAGATACAACACATTTTAAGAAAAAACAACTATTTGATAGGGCTCATAAATTCTGAATCTTCAGTAGTTTTAATTGTATCCTCTACTTTTAAGCTTTAACTTCATTAATTATATCAAATACTCTATAGCAAGTAAAAATTGTATCAAGAGTTGGGAGTCATAACATTGAGATACTTTTGTTAGGAGTTTGCCCATATACTTCCATTTTGGACAGCTCAAAGTCCTCTAAATTGAACTAATATTATGGCTTCCTTAGAATGATCCCATGGAAAAAGCAATAGAATTTGTAGTTCATAAAATTTTAATGAACGTGTACGTATAGACATTTTTGTATATGTTTATCTATACAGATCAAGTTCAACACACATTGTAGCTTGTGTATAACATATTTAACCTATATAAGCAAAGAGAAATGCATATTTTCATAAGGGCAAATATTCAAAATACAGCTTGTCCAGTAGAAACTGGATATTAGTGGATAGTTCTGCTAAAATTTTAGACGTATACTTCCACCAATGACAGCTCAACATGCTCTAGAATGAACTAATACGATGGCTGCCCTAGAATGATCGAACACATTAGAACACCATATTTTCTAGCTTATAAAATCTGATTAACATGTACATTTAGATCACTTTGCAGATCTTTATCAGTACAGACAAAGTTCAAGAAACATTGAAGCTTGCATATATCATATATAAACTATATGCAATATATCTGGCTGCTCATTTAGAAACAAGAGATAAAAGAAATAGAAAGTTAACCAAAAAGTTCAACATGGAATATACCTTGGCAGCAAGGAGGAAGATATCATTTGTCTCTGTCAAAAATAACAGAATGTGTGAATGGTACAGACAAAAACAAAAATAAGAATGGAGAAGGGTAGTGGTGGACTTAAAATTAAATGCTAGACCTTACCATCAGCATGTTGTATAAATTTCAAAAGTGCCTCTCTAGATGGCGATTCTGACTTCTCCCCAATGCAAAGCAAAGAATGAGAAGATTGCCAATCTGCTTCCGCACATAATTGGCTAAAACCATATTGACAACATTGTTAATAATAGCTCAAGATTGGTGTAATCAAGAAAAGCAGAACAAGCATATTTTTCCAGAAATTCTGGCCACAGGAAAACCTCACATGAAGGCATGGTAAAATCAAGAATCAGTAGCCCACGTTAATACTGTTCCAGCCAAAATTAATACCTCTGAAAATTAAAATATTCTTATGCCCATGATGCAGCATCCTCTCTTAGGACTTTGTTAAATTCTTCTGAGCCTCTTCAAAGCATTTTTAATGAATAACCATTAGAATTGCTCATCTAGTTTGATATAGAAGCAACAAAGCAACCATTTTGAATGCAATTATTCAGAAAAATCAAAAGCTATTATCTAGAGATAATCAGTTTTATTTTTTTCTTGGGTGCCATTATTAAAAATGTCCAGTACTATTTGTGATGAAAATTTACAAATTGCACCACATCAAAACTGTTCATTCAGGAATCACATATTTCTTGTTGTTATTGATAAGTTTGTGACATGTTCACAACACATGCATGTGAGCAATGCATGCCCACATAGAGAAAGAGAGAAGGGAAGAGACTTCAAATGAAAGATCATATTAACAAGAGATTCACCATTACCAAAAATTTAAAAATAAAAAATAAAAAAATGAAGCTGAATTACCTACAGTAGTAAGCTTCTCCACATCCTCCAGGACAAGACATGGCTGCAGGCATGGGAAATTTGTCAGAGTGAGGCAACACCAATTCACCATTAATTAATGATTCCACAGCCGCATTAGGCAAAGCAACTTTGTCATTCGAACTACTGGAAGCCCCTTTTGCAGAGTCTTTACTATCATTAATGCAGTTATCATCTTCTTCATCAGATGAATTGGTATTATGTGAAATAATTTCCTTCTCACATGCATTGTCCGCTGAGACACCCAGGTTTTGCAAGTAGAGCTTCCTCCCAATCTGAAGTTCTACCGAGCCAATGAATTGGAAACAAAAGCTGCAGACCAGACAGTCAATCTGCAAATCGAACAAAGTAAACAAAAATTAGGAAATTGCATACATTCGAGAATTATACAGACAAGAGGTATTAAAAAAATAATAAAAAAAGGGGCAATATTAGTATTTCCAGCACCTTGTTTGATGGATGCTGAATACCAACAAGCATTTGATCCTTCAAAACAAGATCCCCTTTTTCGAAGCCGACATCAGTGTAGACGCCTGAAATATACAGTCACAGCCACACACCTTGAAATGCAAATCATGAATTCTTAACAGCCAGAAAAGAATAGCGCTCATGAATGGAACATTCAGAGTGAGCTCTATCAGTACGAGCTATACAAGCAAAATGAAAGATAGGCGCAATACTTTATTTTTCTCCCAGACGAATTCAAGTAGTTAATCAATAAACCTGTTTTCAGAACTTAAAGCTAATGTTAATTCCAAAATAATTGATCATTAACATGAATCTTCTTCCTCAACTCTATATATGATAATGCAATAAACAAATAAATTTGAACATGATGGGAAAATTTATAAGACAGAAAGGCTGCATGCTGAAGTTTGACCATCGTGAAGACTAGACTACATAAGTAAAAGCAACCTTATTGTTAATATCCAGTTGGCAAGCTTGGATGAGGATAAATTCACTTGTCCCTACCCCATCTCTTTTTCAATCTTCAAGTCATAGAATTAGGAACAGGCTCTTTCTCATCCAATTCACATATTCAGCAAAGAGAAACTTATCTAGATGTTGAAATCAGTCATATCCAAAATCTCAACTGCCATAAATAGTCACTGATCTACATAAAAATAAAAATTACCATCTCCCAGATAAGTTAACCAACAATATATCACCGTTTGTTTTTCAATGAAACAAGAGAGTAAAAAAAGAAAGGAAAAAAAATTCGCCATCCTTTGTGTATGCTATGAAACATAGCAAGAGAAGTACCTTTTCCAAACTCGCCATTCTGTTTAACTTTGATACCACGGCATTGACGCCTGGATATCAGTTCCTCGAAATACTCCTAAAACATATGAAATATCAGAATGCCAGTTCAAGAAAAAAACTCAAAAAGGAAGAAAAGGTATTGGCAAATTCTAGAGAGAGACAGAGAGAGAACCTGGACTTGGCGAGGAGGAGGATGATGGAGAAGAGCAGATATTTGAGGAGCACAATTTGTATCAATTGGGCAAATTGTGTCCATTTTCCAAAGACAAAACCTGAGTAAAGCAAGAACCAAACTTTGTCTGGGTGAGTAATCTCGGTATTGAAGGTTCAAGAGACCAAACCTCCAGCAGAACAGACGGCGCAATGGCTGTAATATATAATTTTAGATTTGCCGTAGCGGCATGGGCGGGCAGGGGATATAAGTACAATATGACCCGCAATGCTTTTTAATTAGAATCTTACGCCATGTTTATTTCATGATTGGATTGAGCATGAACGAATTGATCGTTTTATTAATAATTTTAATTAATTTATTAAGTTTAATTAATTACTTTATCGATTTTATTTTTTAATTAATTTTTTTATCGATTTATTGATTAACTGTTAAAAAATTTTAGTAAATAAATTTAATAAATTATACAATTTGTAATATTGTTTCTAATAATTAAAAATGCTTCAAAAATGAAAAATACAAATGAAATATAATATCCATTAAAAGAATCAAAAGAAAAATAAAATTTTTATAATTAATTCTAAAAATTGAATATATTGAATATGAAGTTAACAATAGAGTGCTAATTATACATATATAATGAATAAACAAATGTAATAAAAAGATAATTTTAATATTTATTTACCTAAAAATATATATTATAATAATATTTTAAAAAATCATATTATAATATTTATAAATTACAAAAATATTAAAAATTTTAAGTGTAAAAATTAATATATTTATATATATATATACATACATCGGTTAACGGTTAAAAGTCGGTTTTTAAAAGTAAAAACCGTAACTCGAAATTTTTGGTTTGATTAACCTAAAATCGGTTCGATTTCGGATCAATTTTTCAGTTAATTAAAATTTCAGTTTTTTTTTCTCATCCCTATGTGTGGTTGCATAATGTACCGTACGCTCCAGAATCATGTTTCTTTCCATTTGTTTTTTTGAAAGAGAAAAGCTTTATTAATGAGAAATGCTTTATTAATGAGAAATATTAGCCAAAGTAATGTCTCTAAGAAAGATAAAGAGACTCTTGCCAAAATTGAGGACAAGCATGAAAACATGAAGCTTTAGCTAGGCAATGAGCTACCTCATTTGTTTGTCTCTTAACATGATGCAATATAAAAGCATGCCCTTTTAACACATTAATACAATGAGAAACTATGAAACCAAATTTAGACATAACAGAAAAGGAAGACTTCATTGCATCTATAACTATCTTCGCATCAGTCTCTACTATGGCACTTGACAAATTCAGCTCGCACAACCAAGAAATAGCCTCACGAACTCCAATAGCTTCAGCTAAATAAGAGGAAAATAAACCAACCAGCACATTTGATTTGCAACCCATAATTGTACCTGTAATGGCCGCAAAATACCCTAGTTGTTTCGGTATGTCATATGAAGTATGTATGTATATTTATTAAGAGATAAATTCTGAATTTAAGGGTGTTTAGATAATTAATTATAGGGGTGGATTAATCTGAAAATAAAAGAAGGATTTAATTGCAAAAATATAAAGTATGTAAGTGAGTAAAATGACATTATGCATGGGTAAATAAATGGAGGATTAACTAAGTTAATTAACAAAGGATTAAGGTAGAAAATAATGGGTAATTAATTATATGAAGGAGCAGATTTTTAGTGGAAATTGATGGAACATTTGAGGAGTTAAATAAGAGTAGTGGAAGCTAATGGGGAACAACTTTTCTTAGTGGGTTTTGCTGTGGATTTATGAAGAGTGGACTCATCATCAATTAGCATTAAGTGTTTAGTGGAAGAGTAAAGTTAGTGGCTAGTGGAGTTTCCATTTTCTGCATCTTTGTACATAGATTGGAGCCTTCTTTAGTCTTTATTTTGTGAGAAAGAAAGAGAGAGGAAGAGCTGAAATTCGTATGTCTTAGAGAGCCATTCTTTTGTACTTGTTCTTCAGCAAATTAAGCTCTCTTCTCCCTTCAAAAACTCTGCCTTGAGTGAGTGTAAGTTGGAAGGGTTGAATGCATATCATTTAAGAGCAAAGATCAAGGATTTGTAAGGTAAAATGATGGTATAATCATGCATGTAAAATTCTGTTTCATCTACCTATTCTTAGTATGATTTTTATGAGGTTATTATGAGGATATTAATGCTGGAAATTTATGCTTAATAGCTGAAGAAAAGAGGAGGATTAAAGGCAAAGCAAAGGTTGGGGAAGCTAGTGAACAACAGCCCCATTAGGAGCTTAGGAGTGTGAGGTTTGGGAACTAGTTGCTTGTGTGTGTATTATTTGATTTATTATGTGTATTATGTAAATGGTTGTGTGGTGTGATAGATTGAAGGAATGAATATGTATTGTTAAAATGATGCTAAATGTGTCGGTTTATAACTAATGTGTTGGAAGTATAAAATAAAATAAAATGGAGTTGAGTTTCTGTGTTGGACTCTCCTGACCTTTAGTGACATTTTCATCCATATATTGAGTTATAATGCTCCAAATGAGTTGATTCAAATTGCATTTGAAACATAACATCCATATCTAAAAATGTCTAAGAGGAGTGTGGAGCAAATTCTGGCTTTAAGTGTCCCAAAATATTGTCACAACGTAGGTATTCCTATTCTGTCGGTTCATATGACCACCATTCAGTGTTTAGGGAATATATTACGTTATAGATGTCCAAATGATCTGATTCTTGTCCCATTTGAAAGATAAGACATAGAGGAAGATATGTTAAGAAGAACGTTTTGCCCAGAAATGACCCTAGCTATGTCAAAAATGCAATACAAGTTGAATTATAGAGTCAGTCTAGAGTCTGCCTCAATTTTTCACCGCCGTGTAAAACCATTTTGCCCAGTT
This sequence comes from Excoecaria cochinchinensis, assembly GCA_947683425.1. Lineage (NCBI taxonomy): Eukaryota > Viridiplantae > Streptophyta > Magnoliopsida > Malpighiales > Euphorbiaceae > Excoecaria > Excoecaria cochinchinensis. The sequence goes on from CANTUQ010000158.1 coordinate 2,956,134, forward strand.
TTACCCATTTTTCACGTCCCACACGGCTGTGAAGGAATTCCTCACCGCCATGTAAAATCATGCTGTCCAATTTTACCCATTTTTCACGTCCCACGCGGCTGTATGAGTGTCCATACCGCCGTGTAACCTTATTTTTCCCTCAAAATGTATGTTTTCCTTCCCAAATTGAACCCGAACTTCACCACGAGTTCCCTTAGTTTGTTCAATACATGTTTATCATTATAAAATGAGTATCTTAAGCATGATAAACTATGCATACTAATGTTATATGAGCTATAAATGTTCTAAGTGTAATGAATCAAGCATGATGATAATGATTAGATGGACATGAGAAACATGAAATGTATATAAGGGAAGTGATTTGTTATGTGTTAAAAATATATGTAAGGTGAATGTGATAATGCATATCTGAGGTGATTAATGAATGAGTATGAGCTTGTCATGATGTGAATAAGAAATAAAATAACTTAAGCCTGCGAGTCAAATATTGGATAGGTAGGCATGCCTATAGAGGGTCTCTGAGCTGCAGCATAAGTAAGTTAAAGAAAGTTTGATTCTGATGATATGATTTTGATTGAATCCTTGCTGGATTCCAAGCTATAAAAGAATGAATAAGAAGGGTACCCATAAGTATGAAAGTTCTATATGATGAATGTGCCCAAGGGGTACCAAGATATATGAAAATTCTATCTGAAAGAAGTACCTTCGAGGTACCTATATTCTGTTTATAAGAAGTACCATTGAGGTACCTATATTCTGTTTGAAAATTACCCGTTATCCATAACTTTGAATTGCAGGCAAAATAATCGAATAAATAAAAAGAAAAGAAAAGGGCGAAAAAAAAAATAATCTGATAAACATAAAATAAAGCTATGTGCATAAATTATTTGGATGGATAATCAATTGACATGATAAATATATTAAAGAAATGATGATATGCTAGAAAGATAAATATTATGAATTGATGCAGTATTAATTGGATGAAATGAGATGCTAGCATGTTAACCTATTTGTTGATGAGGCATGTTTTTGTATGTCATAAATGTTGTTGTATAATATTGCCTGTTATGTATGAGTTCCCCACTAAGCGTAAAACGCTTAGCACGGGTTTCTTTAATCCGTGCAGATACGGAAGTAGGTTCTCGAAGGACGACTCCGCAGGTCAAAGGTCAACATTAGGCTTTGTGTAGGTTTTTGGGGTTATCATTTTGGGATGTGTATGTTGTTCTAATTTTATAAAATAATGATGAAAAGTCTATGATGTACAAAGTATGTTTCGGCATGTAAGTCTAAAGATAATAACATAGTATGTGTAAGATGGATAATAAGTAAAGTGGTGTGCTCGTGTGATGTAATAAGTTTATGTGTGATGCATGTGGAATGGCTTGGGTAAATGTAAGAAGAAATTTTATTTGAGCAAGTTTTTATGATCATATTTAACTCAGTATATGTAAGTTTTTTTTTGTGTGCACGATCATTTCCTACCGATTTAGCTGCTTCAGCTTTAACGGTTGGAAATGGGCGTCACAAGTTGTGGTATCAGAGCACTAGGTTTAGTCTTTTCTGGGAATAATGGGTAGATAGGATGTGTATAGTATGTTGACCTAATGCGGAAGTCCTTATTTAATTTGTGTAGTTTCAAAGATGGAACTTAACCGCCAAGTGATAGAAGAAACAGCTGAAAGTGTCAACCCTCGAGAAGCTGAAAGGACGGGCACTAGACAAACTGGGCCAGACAGACATGGCAATGAGGTTCCAATAGGACCTATGGAAGCTGTGATGAAAATGACACAAGATATGGCGAGGTTTATGGAGCGAATGATGGCACCCAGACTACCAATAGAATCTTTAAGAAAACATGGAGCTGAAGAATTCTTTGGGACAAAGTTAGATGAATCTGAAAAAGCTGAATACTGGATTGAAAAAGTAGAAAGAATTCTTCAGGAGATACGGTGTCCTCAAGATCAATGGCTTGAGTGTGTGGTGTCTTTGCTACAAGGCGCTGCATATGACTGGTGGAAGCTGGTATTACAGAATCCTGAGCTTCCTAATCCTGTGGATTGGGATTTCTTTGAAAGTGAATTCAGACACAAGTTCCTTACTAAGGCATATCAAGAAGCAAACTGGAAAAAGTTCCTAAGCTTAAAGCAGAGATCTATGACTGTTTCTGAGTATGAGGCTGAATTTTGCAGACTAAGTAAATATGCTCCTAAGAAGGTTTTGACTGAAAGTTTGAGGTGTCAACAATTTGAGGAAGGGCTGAATGAAGAGATAAAGGCTTTGCTGATTTCTTTGACTACTAATCAGAATGTGAGCTACTACAGAATAGTTCAGGCAGCCTTGAGAGCTGAAAAGAATTTTGAGGCTCAGAGGGAATGGAGACAGAAAAGAAGTGCAAACAGAGGAGGTTATAGTACGGGAAAAAGGCCACGGGTTTCTACCATGGCACCACCAGAAGAATCTAGATATGGTCCTTCAGCAAGAGGAAAGAAATGGGGAAGACCTTCAGTAGCTCATCAGAGTCGAGGAACAGCTAGTGGCAGGAGTGAAATACCTGAGTGTTCTCATTGCAGAAAAAGACATTGGGGTGAGTGTTGGAAGGTTAGAGGTGCTTGTTTCGGATGTGGAAGCACGGAACATTTTATTGCCAATTGCCCTCAACCACGTATAGCGGTGAGTAATCAACAGGAGCAAAGTAGAGGTGGTTCAAATATGCCTTCAGTTAATAGAGGAAGAGGTAGAGGACGTGGCAGAGGAAGTCAGTCAAGGTGGGCAACTGATTCTGAGGCTGTGGATAGGCCTGGTGCAGGGTCTATTCGTGCTTATGCCCTGAAGGCTCGTGAGGAGCAAGATGCACCTGAGGTGATAGCAGGTACTTTTCTGTTTAATGATATGAAAATGTTTGCACTTATTGATCCTGGATCTACGCATTCATACATATGTTCTGATAAGATAAGTGAAAGCATGCCTAAAGCTGAATGTTTAGCATATGATATCTGTGTAACAAGTCCCTTAGGAGGTTGTGCAAATGTGAATCGGGTGTATAGGAATTGTGCATTACAAGTTCAAGGTTATGAGTTTCCTGCAGATTTGATTGAATTACCCTTTGATGAGTTTGATTTGATTTTGGGGATGGATTGGCTAACAAAGTATGATGCGGATGTGAAGTGTAAAAGGAAGATTTTGATACTTAAGGATGATAAAGGGAATAAAGTGATAGTCAAGGGAGTTTGTACTAATCCTCTTGTGAATGTGATATCTGCAATACAAGCCAGTCGATGTTTAAGGAAGGGATGTGAAGCTTATCTTGCTTTGGTGTTGGATAGTAAAAGAGAGCATGTAAAGATACAAGATATACCAGTGGTAAGTGAGTTTCCTGATGTGTTTCCAGAAGAATTGAGTGGTGTACCACCAGTAAGAGAAGTAGAGTTGTCAATAGATGTGTTACCAGGTACAACACCAGTATCTAAAGCACCATACAGGATGGCTCCAACAGAGTTAAAAGAACTGAAAGTTCAGTTGCAGGAGTTGTTGGATAGGGGTTTCATTAGACCCAGTGTGTCACCATGGGGAGCACCGGTTTTGTTTGTTAAGAAGAAGGATGGTACAATGAGAATGTGCATTGATTATCGACAACTGAATAAGGTAACCGTGAAGAATCGGTATCCCTTGCCTCGGATTGAGGATTTATTTGATCAGTTAAGGGGAGCAGGTGTGTTTTCGAAGATTGATTTGCGTTCTGGGTATTATCAGTTGCAAGTAAAGAAGGAGGATATTTCAAAGACAGCATTTAGAACTCGGTATGGACATTACGAATTTTTAGTAATGCCATTCGGGTTGACTAATGCGCCTGCTGCATTTATGGATTTGATGAATAGAGTATTCAGGTCTTATCTTGATCAGTTTGTGGTAGTGTTCATAGATGATATTTTGGTTTATTCCAAAGATGAGAAGGAACATGAGCAGCATTTAAAGATGGTACTTCAGACACTGAGGGAACATCAGTTGTATGCCAAGTTGAGTAAATGTGAGTTTTGGTTACGAGAGGTATCTTTTCTGGGTCATGTAATATCTTCAGAAGGGATTAAAGTAGACCCAGCTAAGATAGAAGCTATTGTGAATTGGAAGCCACCCAAGAATGTGCTAGAAGTTCGTAGTTTCTTAGGTTTGGCAGGGTATTACAGAAGGTTTGTGAAAGGATTCTCAGTTATAGCTTCACCAATGACAAAGTTGCTGCGAAAAGGGGTGAAGTATGTATGGTCTGAAAAGTGTCAGCAAAGTTTTGATCAGTTGAAAAAGATGTTAGTAGAGGCCCCAGTTCTTACTCAACCCATGTCTGGTAAAGAGTATGTGTTATACACAGATGCCTCTGGAGTTGGGTTAGGATGTGTTCTTATGCAAGATGGGAAGGTGGTGGCTTATGCATCGAGGCAACTGAAGCCACATGAGCAGAATTATCCAACTCATGATTTAGAGCTAGCTGCAGTAGTGTTTGCTTTAAAAATATGGCGACATTATCTGTATGGTGAGAAGTGTAAAATCTACACTGATCATAAAAGTCTGAAATATCTGCTCACTCAGAAGGAGTTGAATTTGAGGCAAAGAAGATGGCTAGAGCTGTTTAAAGACTATGATTGCATAGTAGATTATCATCCGGGAAAAGCAAATGTGGTAGCTGATGCACTAAGTAGGAAGACAGTTTCAGCAATGCAGTTGAAGCATGTGAGATGGAGATTTACATCTGATGGAGCTTTGCTTGTTCATTTGAAAGCAAGACCGGTATTGATAGATGATTTGTTAGCAGCTCAAAAGAATGATCCTAAGTTGCAGCAAGTTTGGCAGTCAGTGGGCAAAGATGATAAGTCTGAGTATATGGTGGATAAGAATGGAGTACTGCGGTACAAGAACAGAATATGCGTGGCTAATGATAAGGAATTGAAGAAAAGATTGCTTTACGAGGCACATAATACGGTTTTTACTATGCATCCGGGTGGAAACAAAATGTATCAAGATCTGAAACCACTGTATTGGTGGCCAGGCATGAAGAAGGATATAATTGAATATGTGTCCAAGTGTTTGATCTGTCAGCAAGTGAAAGCAGAGCATCAAGTGCCTCAAGGGATGTTGAATCCACTTCCTATTCCACAATGGAAATGGGAAAATGTTACCATGGATTTTGTTACAGGTTTGCCTCTGACTTTGAAAAAGCAAGATGCAGTATGGGTGATTGTGGATAGATTTTCAAAGTCAGCACATTTTATTCCAGTTTGGATGGATTATTCTCTTGATAAGTTGGCTGATCTGTATGTTAAAGAGATAGTTCGTCTTCATGGAGTACCTTTGACAATTGTGTCTGATAGAGATCCTCGGTTTACTTCTAAGTTTTGGAAGAGTTTGCAAGCTGCTTTGGGGACAAGGTTGAATTTTAGTACAGCTTTCCATCCTCAGACAGATGGGCAGTCAGAAAGGATTATCCAAATTTTGGAAGATTTGATGCGGGCATGTGTTCTGGATTTTTCTAAAAGTTGGGATAAGTATCTTCCACTCATGGAGTTTGCTTATAACAATAGTTATCAAACTAGCATTGGCATGTCCCCATATGAAGTGCTGTATGGAAGAAAATGTCGTACTCCAGTTTGTTGGACAGAGTTGAATGAGAACAGAATTGTTGGGCCAGATTTGGTAAGAGATACAGAAGAAAAAGCTAAGATGATTCAGCAAAGGTTAAAAGCAGCAAGTGATAGGCAAAAGTCTTATGCTGATTTACATTGAGTTCCAAGTGGGCGATAAAGTATTCCTGAAGGTGTCGCCTTGGAGGAAAGTATTGAGGTTTGGCAACAAAGGAAAGTTGAGTCCAAGGTTTATTGGACCTTATGAGGTTCTGGAAAGAATAGGTGCTGTGGCATATCGTTTAGCTTTACCTCCAGCTTTGAGTAAACTACACGATGTGTTCCATGTATCTATGCTGAGGAGATATAGATCGGATGAATCTCATGTTTTGCCCCTACAAGAAGTAGAAGTGCAACCAGATTTCTCCTATGATGAGAAACCAAAGACAATTTTAGCAAGGGAAGTAAGACAGCTTCGGAATAAGCAAATACCGCTCGTGAAAGTACTTTGGCAACATCACGGAGTGGAAGAAGCAACTTGGGAACCGGAGGATGCTATGCGTGAGCAACATCCACATCTGTTTGACTCAGGTATGAATTTCGAGGACGAAATTCTTTAAGGAAGGGAGAGTTGTAATGGCCGCAAAATACCCTAGCTGTTTCGGTATGTCATATGAAGTATGTATGTATATTTATTAAGAGATAAATTCTGAATTTAAGGGTGTTTAGATAATTAATTATAGGGGTGGATTAATCTGAAAATAAAAGAAGGATTTAATTGTAAAAATATAAAGTATGTAAGTGAGTAAAATGACATTATGCATGGGTAAATAAATGGAGGATTAACTAAGTTAATTAACAAAGGATTAAGGTAGAAAATAATGGGTAATTAATTATATGAAGGAGCAGATTTTTAGTGGGAATTGATGGAACATTTGAGGAGTTAAATAAGAGTAGTGGAAGCTAATGGGGAACAACTTTTCTTAGTGGGTTTTGCTGTGGATTTATGAAGAGTGGACTCATCATCAATTAGCATTAAGTGTTTAGTGGAAGAGTAAAGTTAGTGGCTAGTGGAGTTTCCATTTTCTGCATCTTTGTACATAGATTGGAGCCTTCTTTAGTCTTTATTTTGTGAGAAAGAAAGAGAGAGGAAGAGCTGAAATTCGTATGTCTTAGAGAGCCATTCTTTTGTACTTGTTCTTCAGCAAATTAAGCTCTCTTCTCCCTTCAAAAACTCTGCCTTGAGTGAGTGTAAGTTGGAAGGGTTGAATGCATATCATTTAAGAGCAAAGATCAAGGATTTGTAAGGTAAAATGATGGTATAATCATGCATGTAAAATTCTGTTTCATCTACCTATTCTTAGTATGATTTTTATGAGGTTATTATGAGGATATTAATGCTGGAAATTTATGCTTAATAGCTGAAGAAAAGAGGAGGATTAAAGGCAAAGCAAAGGTTGGGGAAGCTAGTGAACAACAGCCCCATTAGGAGCTTAGGAGTGTGAGGTTTGGGAACTAGTTGCTTGTGTGTGTATTATTTGATTTATTATGTGTATTATGTAAATGGTTGTGTGGTGTGATAGATTGAAGGAATGAATATGTATTGTTAAAATGATGCTAAATGTGTCGGTTTATAACTAATGTGTTGGAAGTATAAAATAAAATAAAATGGAGTTGAGTTTCTGTGTTGGACTCTCCTGACCTTTAGTGACATTTTCATCCATATATTGAGTTATAATGCTCCAAATGAGTTGATTCAAATTTCATTTGAAACATAACATCCATATCTAAAAATGTCTAAGAGGAGTGTGGAGCAAATTCTGGCTTTAAGTGTCCCAAAATATTGTCACAACGTAGGTATTCCTATTCTGTCGGTTCATATGACCATCATTCAGTGTTTAGGGAATATATTACGTTATAGATGTCCAAATGATCTGATTCATGTCCCATTTGAAAGATAAGACATAGAGGAAGATATGTTAAGAAGAACGTTTTGCCCAGAAATGACCCTAGCTATGTCAAAAATGCAATACAAGTTGAATTATAGAGTCAGTCTAGAGTCTGCCTCAATTTTTCACCGCCGTGTAAAACCATTTTGCCCAGTTTTACCCATTTTTCACGTCCCACACGGCTGTGAAGGAATTCCTCACCGCCGTGTAAAATCATGCTGTCCAATTTTACCCATTTTTCACGTCCCACACGGCTGTATGAGTGTCCATACCGCCGTGTAACCTTATTTTGCCCTCAAAATGTATGTTTTCCTTCCCAAATTGAACCCGAACTTCACCACGAGTTCCCTTAGTTTGTTCAATACATGTTTATCATTATAAAATGAGTATCTTAAGCATGATAAACTATGCATACTAATGTTATATGAGCTATAAATGTTCTAAGTGTAATGAATCAAGCATGATGATAATGATTAGATGGACATGAGAAATATGAAATGTATATAAGGGAAGTGATTTGTTATGTGTTAAAAATATATGTAAGGTGAATGTGATAATGCATATCTGAGGTGATTAATGAATGAGTATGAGCTTGTCATGATGTGAATAAGAAATAAAATAACTTAAGCCTGCGAGTCAAATATTGGATAGGTAGGCATGCCTATAGAGGGTCTCTGAGCTGCAGCATAAGTAAGTTAAAGAAAGTTTGATTCTGATGATATGATTTTGATTGAATCCTTGCTGGATTCCAAGCTATAAAAGAATGAATAAGAAGGGTACCCATAAGTATGAAAGTTCTATATGATGAATGTGCCCAAGGGGTACCAAGATATATGAAAATTCTATCTGAAAGAAGTACCTTCGAGGTACCTATATTCTGTTTATAAGAAGTACCTTTGAGGTACCTATATTCTGTTTGAAAATTACCCGTTATCCATAACTTTGAATTGCAGGCAAAATAATCGAATAAATAAAAAGAAAAGAAAAGGGCGAAAAAAAAAATAATCTGATAAACATAAAATAAAGCTATGTGCATAAATTATTTGGATGGATAATCAATTGACATGATAAATATATTAAAGAAATGATGATATGCTAGAAAGATAAATATTATGAATTGATGCAGTATTAATTGGATGAAATGAGATGCTAGCATGTTAACCTATTTGTTGATGAGGCATGTTTTTGTATGTCATAAATGTTGTTGTATAATATTGCCTGTTATGTATGAGTTCCCCACTAAGCGTAAAACGCTTAGCACGGGTTTCTTTAATCCGTGCAGATACGGAAGTAGGTTCTCGAAGGACGACTCCGCAGGTCAAAGGTCAACATTAGGCTTTGTGTAGGTTTTTGGGGTTATCATTTTGGGATGTGTATGTTGTTCTAATTTTATAAAATAATGATGAAAAGTCTATGATGTACAAAGTATGTTTCGGCATGTAAGTCTAAAGATAATAACATAGTATGTGTAAGATGGATAATAAGTAAAGTGGTGTGCTCGTGTGATGTAATAAGTTTATGTGTGATGCATGTGGAATGGCTTGGGTAAATGTAAGAAGAAATTTTATTTGAGCAAGTTTTTATGATCATATTTAACTCAGTATATGTAAGTTTTTTTTGTGTGCACGATCATTTCCTACCGATTTAGCTGCTTCAGCTTTAACGGTTGGAAATGGGCGTCACAGTACCTTCACTATCCCGAATAACAAAACTAAAGCCCACGGCTCTCATATCTCCAAAGTAGGCTGCATCCACATTACACTTGACTTTACTAGGTGGAGGACATTGCCACTGGATTAAGGAAAAAGCAGTGCAAGTAACACCCATCCCTCCTAGTCCAACCTCGAGCATTGCACCACTCCGAAATAAAGTTAACAGATGTAGCAACTGTTTTAGTTGGATTAAGGCATCTCCCATTCCATAAGAAATCATTCCATTGCCTCCAAACACCCTAAAGAACAGCACAAATACTAATAAATTGCTCCTTTTCAAAAGAATCCATAAGAGCAAAAAACCAATCAGCAAATATGTCCACATGGATATTAGGAATAACAACACCCAAATGGTGCCAACAAGAAACAGCAAAATTGCAATCAAGAAAAAGATGCAAAGGATGTTCACCATACTGATCACAGAACACACAAACATTATCTATATCCACACCTCTCAAACAAAGTCTCCCCCTTGTAGGAAGGCAATCATAATAGACTTTCCAAAGGAACATATGAATTTTAGGGGGAATATTCAGTTGCCAAAGTTACTTCCAAAAAACCCGCTGGCACATAAGTTGTAAAGCTCCCCTCCAAATTGTGAAACGCATGATAGCCTGTTTTAACCGAGTAGATTCCATTGCGAGCATTGTGCCAAATCATCCTATCTAGGCCTCCTCTATAACTAAAAGGAATACTACAAATACGCTCTATGTCTAACGAATTGAAAAGGCTAGCCAGCAAATCCGTATCCCACATCTTCAAGTTATCTAACCATAAAGCACAAACTTTTAGCTGCTCTAAACCATCAATGGCGCGGTTGTAATTAAGAAATTAGGACTAGAGATAACCAAGGGATCTCTCCACACACTAATATCCTGACCTTCACCAATTCTCGAACGACAACCTACATCCAACACATCTTTGGTACTCCAAATACCTCTCCAAACAAAACTTGGGTTATTAGCTAGCTGGGCATAAAGAAAATCCCTTTGAGGGAAATATTTAGCTTTGAGAATTTTTGCTACCAAAGTATGAGATTTAGACAGTAAATTCCACCCGGATTACCCAACAAAGCAAGATTAAAAATTCGAAGATCTTAGAAACCAAGCCCACCAGCATCTTTTCTAGCACATAATTTACTCCAACAAAACCAATTAATTCTTCTGTTACCATCATCCTTTAAACCCCACCAAAAAGAATTCATCATTTTTTGCAACTCATCATAAAGTGAAACAAGTCAAAGGAAAGTACTCATACAATACATAGGAATGGCATGAGCTACAAATTTCAAAAGAATTTCCTTACCAGCCTGAGAAAGAAGTTTATTTTACCAACCTTGTAATATAATGCCCCATACCCATAATTCGTATGGATATCGGATGCCACCGCACTACTATCTAATTGATGCTTATAACAAATGCGGTAAAAAAAAATATTCTTTTTCTTTTAACTTATAAACTTATTGAATCGTCTATCCTTTTACACTTTCATGTCACTAATACATTTTATTCAATCTAATCCAGACATCACATTTAACACATCGCGTCATTCAATGATCATTATTAACATTCACCATGTCCATAATACTATTCATTTGATCAAAATTGGGCAGCATAACATCTAATACATTAACTGCCCAACACAAGCAAATCAAATAACCACACAGCCCAACTCAGGGGCACAACAAGTATATTTTAATATACATTAAAATCTTAATCTATTCTAATCTAATTCATGTAAACCAATTAAATACAATAATGTCATTCATTACATATGACTAATTCACTAACATAGAGCATTTACATACATTATAAGAACAATATCAAAATGTTCTTATCTTCAATCTACTAGTCTGGTCCAATCTCAAAGCTGATGGGACGCCTGCTCCACAGACGCTTCACTTGGTACCTACATGCAGTCAAAAAAACTACGTGCTAAGTATTAAATATGCTCAGTGGTGATTACAAATGTAATAATTTTCAATTCATGCTTATGCTCACACACATGTATAAAACACGCTACACTTAATCAATTCTCTAGTTACATTTAAATCACTGTAGACACCGGGTCCCGAGGCGGTCCAAGATCAGAATTACCCGATGATGAGAATGATACCGATCTACGGGCAGAGATGTCAAAAATGATGTTTTCCTTGTCGATATCTTTTTTTTATCATAAAAAAATTATTATTAATTCTAATTCCAAAAATAATATTATTGGAAAGTGTTAATTTGATAAAAAAAAATTAAATTAGTTATTTAATTGAACTGAATTAATTAATTAATTTAATTTTAAAAAAAAAGGGGGAATTAAACTAGTTTTCTTAATTTAATTGAATAAAATAAGTAATTGATTTAATTAAGAAAAGGAATTAGTTGTTAAATTAATTAATTGGTTTAATTAAAAAAAAGATTTAAAAAAAAAAGATTTAAAAAAAAAATTAAAAGGAAATTAAAAATTTCCTTTTGTTTTGTTTGGCCTCCTGCCACTTTTTTAAAGTGGCCATTTTGGTAACTTTATAAAAGTGGCAAGTGGTACCTCGCGTGGTAGCACTTAAAGTGGTACCACGCGTGGTACCACTTTAAGGAAGTGGTACCACGCGACCACTTCCTTAAAGTGGTCGCGTGGTACCGAGGGTACCACGCGCAGTCGCGTGGTACCACGCGCTCTGCTTTCTTCAGCTATTTTCTCGCTGTTTTGACCGGCTTCCTTTCATGGTTTTATACTAATTTGGGTTAATTAAAAATAAAGTTTTTCTGTCCCTTTCCTCTTTGATCAGAGACCAGGAAAATAAAATAGGAATTGAGGTTCATTTTCGAGGACGGCAATTTTTGGTTAAAAAAAAGGATTTGTTTTACTTTGCTCTCAAAAATTTTCTTCTCTCCAGCAATCTCTTCTTCAATTCCTTCTTCTAAATTTTCTTAAGTTCATTTTCCTCTTCTCAATCTTTAATCTATTTATTTTTCTTCATAAAAAATACATAATCCATTTTTTGAGTGATTTGAGCTTGGAAAATTAATTTCCTTTTGCTCAAATCATCCACCAAAAATATTTTCATCAAAGTATTTTCTTGATTTTATTTCAAGATATTAATTTCTACATTTTCTTCAAATATTTATCACCACAAATCCGACAAGAAAAATCGATCGAGACACCGTTTCCCCAACCTAAGAATTCTGAGGGTAAACATTCTTGAACTCATCCTCATTTATTTTTTGTATATTATTTATTATTGTTAATATTATTTTTTGCTATTATTATCATGTATATTGTTTATTTTTAGCATTTTAATGTGTTAATATCACTATTAATATATTATTGGCTTGCTTCAATTTGATATTTTGCTATCATTATTATTATTTTTGTGTTTATGTTCATTAATGAGTTCCTGCCATGTTTAATGCATTTAGTGTCTTTTATTATTATTATTATTATTATTATTATTATTATTATTATTATTATTATTATTATTATTATTATTATTATTATTATTATTATTATTATTATTATTATTTCGTTGTCATTATTTGTCCTAGAATTTGTCATCATTATCACTCTTGCAATTATTTGTTTTATTCACTATTTTATATCGTTATTGTTAGTAAAGATTTCATCTGTTTTATTATTATTATTATTATTATTATTCAATATCCTATTATTATTATTGTTATTGCTTATCATTATTATTATCATATTTGTTCATATTACACTCACAATTATTTATTATCATTGTCCATTATTATTATTATTATTATTATTATTATTATTATTATTATTATTATTATTATTATTATTATTATTATTTTGTTGTTGTCGCCATACCATGATTATTTGTTATGATTTTATTATTGTTATTATCTTGCCTTCATTCGATTAATTTTTAGAATATTTGCTAATATATTTTGATGTTAATTTTTGTATAAGTTTTAACTTGAGTCGGGTTATTTGAGCATCCCAGCGACTCCCCGGATGGGTCGCAATGCGTGGAGGGTCACTCCGGTTTGGTGAGATCTTTTCGACTCTCTCTTTATGTGTTACGTGTTTATTTGTAAATAATTATTTTATTTATTCACGCGTGCGATAAAAAATCACAAAAATATTTCTACAATTAAATTAGGATTTTTACTAATAAAATTGGGACCAATGTCCCTTATTTTAGCCCGACAATAAAAATGTCACAATTAAAACGAAGAGTCAACTTTCCTACAAAAATGGGATCACCCATCCCGGTTTTTTAATTCAAGCAATCAAAAATGACTCTTCGAACCCTCTTCAAATTAATACGAAGGAACCAATGTTCCTAAATTTCGAATAAGTGCGAATGAACCAATGTTCCTTAAATAATGCCCCGATTTATGTATGTTCTTTTATTTTAATCTTGGGTGAGTGTTTTAAATTCAAGTTCATTTCTTTTTTGGGCCCTTGTAATAATTTTTGGGCAAATTTATTTATTTTTGGGGATTGTATTCCGTCCCATTTATAGCTTCATTTCCTTCCAATGGGGGTTGTATTCCGCCCCTATTTCTCTTGTAATTGCGTGCTTGCGTGTTTACCGCTTTCATTTATCGCCTTCTCTATCTATTGCTTTATCGCTTTTATTTACTTCCTTTACGTGCTTGAAATGCGCTTTTACTTTTAATGCATCGCTCGTGTGAGATGAGAGATATAATTTTAAGAAGTTAAAAACCCATTTATAATTAACCAAGGCATAAATAAGAGGGAAGTCCCGGACACCGTATCTCTGGTTTAGACCATTAGAGGTGAGAAACCTTTTCCCAATTTCTTGCAAATTGGGTGGCGACTCCAAATACCTCAAAGGTGCCTTTAGGTGTCAATAGGCTAGGTTGTTCTCCCCAATGTTCTATTGGGAGGAATACACCGATGATGTCTCATGGCGCCCATGATCCAAAAGACGCGGACCTCCATACCTCGAATCCTAAAGCGGATTAAAAGCGAGGGCCCTTGCTGGGTTTTCGGATGGGTTCGGCGCGCGTCACAGTGGCGACTCCGCTGGGGACTTTGTGTTTGAGACTTTGCTCCGAAAGTGCTTTGGTTAAAATATATAATTGGGTTTTTAAAACTTAAAATTCTATCTCTTATCAAATTTGCATCTCATTTTAGAGCCTTAGAATTACGCTAGTTGGTCCCTTTCTACCTCGGTGCGTTCCCGAAGCACGACCCTACTTTCACTCATTGTAGGGAAGTGTTAAGGATAATCACCAGCCCAAGCCTCGTACCTTTTGGTATATCAAATGATGACCCGATCGGTCGCTATACTCATGACGAGTTAGACCCGTCGGCAGGGATCATGCTTGGGTAGCCCTAAAGTTTCATCACCTTGACCAAAGCCCATGTAATGGCAAATAGAAACTTCCACTAGGTGGTATGCTCCATAATACGATGCTTGTCATGTGGGCCGTCACGTATTAAGCAAAATCAACCAAATCAAGTAGTCTTTTATCAAAGGCTTTCATGCCCCGAAAAGCTCACCTTGACTAGATTGAATTGTCCAAATACGTAATGGCCAAAACCCATGCGAATGCGCATTAGATTAAGAGTGTCATGCTGCCGGTTTTTCACAGTGCACCATACGTGTCCAATGGGTTCCCTGTTAACCCTCGGACGAAGCCCACCTAGGAAAGAGACCGCACGACCTCGCGTGTGGAAGTGATAAGGTTGGGAGGATTTATCTGCTTGTATGTGGTTGCGAAATGCTGCATAACTCACGATCATGCATTATAACTGTCATCCATGCATCATGCTAACCATTTGAGCTTTTCAGCCATCATAGATTCATCCGAGTGGACTAAAGGTTTTGACGGCCGACTAGTGAGGACAGACTCGCCCTTTGGATTGCTAGAACTAGTGCCTGTTTGGGATTCTGAGTCACTCTCTACAGCTAGTAAATCATCCTTAATGGCAGAAGAGACCGAAAACCTAACCACCCAAGACCTCGCCAGGAGACTGGAGGATTTTGAACGGAGGATATTGGACATGATGGGAGCAATGGCCGAAAGATTTGCTCAGCCCCCTGCTCCACAAGCACCAGTTGCTCCACAACCGCCGGTAGCCCCTCCTCGGGGGCAAGCCGAACCGCCTGCTGGTGGGGAGGTTCCCCTCGTTGGAGTCGCTGCCCATCAATCTGTAAATGAGCCTAAAACTGATTCTGTGCCAGTTGAGTCAAGAAAAGCAAGGATCCCAGACCCTGATGAGGATTTCATAACGGATAGAAGGTTTGAGGAGCTTGAAAGGAGGTTGACAGCTATGATTAAGGAGAGAATAGACGCCCTTGCGTTAGTCCTACAAGCCCGATTGATGGCGGCTACCTTTAACCGGGTTGAGTCGGCCCCTGTCGAGATAGCCCATACAGCGACAACCACGGCATCTCCTAGTGCCACTAAGCCCCGAGGCAAGGAACCATTTGATTTACCAGTGGGACAAGGAGGTGGTAAGAGGCCTACTCTGGAACATGACAATATGCTCGAGGAGGATGGAGATCTGGTGAAAGAGCATGCTCTGAAAAATGCAAACCTAAATATCCGAGATAGCTGTAAGGGCAATGTTAAAAAAGCGGGAGAGCCATCAGTGAGAAGGAATCAAAGATGTTACTCTGATTTGGGTAGACCCTTGTCGTGGGTTTTTGAGAAGCTAGTGAAAAGGGGGTTATTGCAGCCATTACCGGCGAAGCCCGCCAGCAGTCAGGGGCAGCCCCACCATAGAGTAGATCAATATTGTGCATTCCACCAGCACACTGGACATTTGACAAACTACTGCCGAACTTTGAGAGACCGGGTTCAGGACCTCATTGATTCCAAGCAAATCACAGATCCCGAGAAAAGAGAGAAGAAGAAGGGAGTAGACTACAATGCAATCCTTCCACCAGAGATGTGATCGGGCCAATCCACTTCATCGGCATGTTCCTCCGAAGCCACAAGCAGAAGATCATGTTTTTAATGCTCACTGCTTTTCAATTCCAGTACTCTTTTAGGACAATTTGGTTATTGTAACATGTTGAACAATTTCTGTTTTGTTTATGCGATATTTCCTTGATTTCATTTCTCATGATCACGATGCATCCATTCATTTTGACATTAACCCAATTAATACGACTCCATCTAGTCTCGGAACTTTGGGGAATCCAAATAAAATCTTGATGGCATCTGTTATGACTCCTGAAGTGAGATAAAAATTTGAGAGATAATAATAAAAAAAAAGGAGCCTTTGCCCGGACCTAGTATGACACGCTGAAGATGGACAAGGACACCCTCAAGACCAACGCTACTTCCACATGCCAACATGACGACGAACCGAATTTTGAAAGCCACTTCTTCGCATCCACAACACCTGAGCTACATATGGTGTCGCCGAATAAAATCAAGCTTCGAAAGTTACGCCAAAAGTCGGACAAATAAAACTCAAAACCACCATGAGAAAATATGCAACCCATCAGAACTGAGCCATATGACCTTTTTTCTCTCTACCCATTCGGAATGTGTACCCCAAAACCGATTATGACTGACCCTTAACCATCTAAAACCCTCATAGCCAAATTTCTTACCAAAATCCTGATGCCCGACCGAATTGAACAACAACGGTCCCAAGGGATAAGAAGAAAAGTGCACGCATGTGTGGGTTTCAGGACTCGACCAAAGCTTGCTAAAAATTTTGGGGTGAAAGAAAATTGGGGTGAAAAAAAAAAAAAAAAAAACAATTGGGGTGTAAAGAAAAGAGAGAATTGATCAGGGGGCAAGGGAATGCTATTTGGGGGCAAGATTCGTTCAAATCCCGTTGATCTACACATGCCTGCACATTGCCATTCTTCTTAGCTACTGAAAAGGACCAAAAAGGCTAACCCCCGAGCCATCCATCCAATCCCGGCCGTTGAAAGGCCACTCCAAGGTTCGAACCACTGAAACAGATAAAACTACCCCAGATCATCCAAGCCCAACCTGTTACCCTAGCTCGGCCATTGAACAACCATTCCAGGGCTCAAACCGCCAAAGCCAATAAAAACGAAGCATGAAACTTCGCAGTCAACCCCCAAATAAGGAACCCATCACCTCAACCAGTCTGCATAAGGGCTAAGACCGAGACTTTAATACCAAGAAGAACCGCTCTCAGAAGCGGCGGTCTCTCCGGCTAACGAAATTGAAAGCCAACTCAATCAGCACCGACGAATTAAAGGAGGGTCTATGGCAAAGGCTTAATAAAAAAAAAAAATAATAAAGAAGAGAGAAAATATTCAATCAAGAAAACCCGCGAGGGCTGATTGATAATAGGAGTTTGATGCTCTCAAGATCTATCCTAAGATTAGATGAGGTCTCATATTTTTTGGAGCTAATGCCAAATAGTGATCATGTGATATGAAATCAGATTGAAATATATGCATTTATACAAAGATGTATTGATGTAACCAGGGCAGTTCATCTTGCATACCCAAAGTCGTCTGGGTCCAGCAATAAAACCAGCACACTGCTACTATCTACCCTCTACCATTCTCGCTACTCAGGCACTTCAGCCAACTCATCTTGCTACCTACTGTGAAGCCAATCCTACAGCACCTTCCTAATAAAGAGCCAAGCCCATACAACCAATATCTGAGACATAAGCACGTGCTAAATCATACCCAAAAGACCTTTCACAATAACTCCAACTTCTCTCACAAAAAAAAAAAAAAGCCGTTAGAGATGAAAACCGTGACTGGCGCTCTAAGCAAAAGTTAGGCCAAAGGGCAGGGTGAAAACCTGGCGACAGGCAGTCTGCCCTACAAAAAATAAAATAAATAAAAGCCGCTGGATTGGGTTGGGTCCATTCCAGGCAAAAAAAAAAATAAGGCACAGGGTTATGTGAAAATCCGACAAGGACGCACCTCCCGCTAAAAAAAGCTAGTGTGAAAATCCACGAGGGACGCACTACCTTCAAATAATGACTACAGGTACCAGAGGAGAACCTCATAATCCCTTAAAGGCATGAAATTCAAAGGCAATCCAAGAGGGCATCAAGTCAATTGCAACGGATGACCAAACCAGCTGACGCCCCCGATTCCACTCGGACGAATTCTTATCCTGCATTGCTTCACGACACATACATCTCACGTGCATGCTCACTATTTATACCTGCATATTTGTCTTCTAAATTTTGCAGAAAGAGAGACTCAACACTAACACCCACAAAAGGCGAGCGACGACATCAATCCAACATCAGCTCAATCGTCAAATCAAAACAGACAATCAAACAAAGGGCTCATAGACAGCACCACTACTTCAAATCACATAAGGGTTTGCACGCTGCCGGTACTACTATTCTACGGAGGGTTTGCACGATCACGACATTACCGCTACAACAATAGCCAACACACTGAAAACTGCAACAATGCCATCCAGTCCGGGAAAGCGACTGCCTCAGGCATACTTTATATGACGATGCCCAACATGCATTCACGCATGCATGAACTTTATATATATCTTGCACAAGAAATTCTTCGCACACATTTCGTGCCCATGATCTTTGCGTACTTGCAACACGTAATCCTTTGCACATGCTTAGCACAAGCACTTATCACGTGCATCTAATCTTCCCGTTATCCTTAAGTCCTTATCTAACAGGCATCCTCAATCTCTTTAAAACACTATCTTTAAGTCCTTCAAAAGGCATCCTCAAAACTTTATCTTCAAGTCCTTATTCACAAGGCATTCTCAGTCTCTTCGGAGCATTATCTCTAAGTCCTTATCTAACAGGCATCCTCAATCTCTTTAAAACACTATCTTTAAGTCCTTCTTCAAAAGGCATCTTCAAAACTTTATCTTCAAGTCCTCCTTCACGGGGCATTCTCAGTCTCTTCGAAGCATTATCTCTAAGTCCTTATCCAACAGGCATCCTCAACATCTTCAAAATATTACCTTCAAAGTCCTTGCTCAAAAGGCATTCTCAGTCTCTTCGGAGCATTATCTCTAAGTCCTTGTCCAACAGGCACCCCCAGTCTCCTCAAAAATTTATCTTTAAGTCCTCCTTCACGGGGCATTCTCAGTCTCTTCGGAGCATTGTCTTTAAGTCCTCCTTCACGGGGCATTCTCAGTCTCTTCGGAGCATTATCTTTAAGTCCTCCTTCACGGGGCATTCTCAGTCTCTTCGGAGCATTATCTTTAAGTCCTTTCTCAAGGCATTCTCAGTCTCTTCGGAGCATTATCTTTAAGTCCTTTTTCAAGGCATTCTCAGTCTCTTCGGAGCATCATCTTTAAGTCATTTTTTCAAATCATTCCCAGTCTCTTCGGAGCATTATTTTTAAGTCCTTTCTCAAGGCATTCCCAGTCTCTTCGGAGCATTATCTTTAAGTCCTTTCTCAAGGCATTCCCAGTCTCTTCGGAGCATTATCTTTAAGTCCTTTTCAAGGCATTCTCAGTCTCTTCGGAGCATTCTCAGTCTCTTCGGAGCATTCTCAGTCTCTTCGGAGCATCATCTTTAAGTCATTTTTTCAAATCATTCCCAGTCTCTTCGGAGCATTATCTTTAAGTCCTTTCTCAAGGCATTCCCAGTCTCTTCGGAGCATTATCTTTAAGTCCTTTCTCAAGGCATTCCCAGTCTCTTCGGAGCATTATCTTTAAGTCCTTTTCAAGGCATTCTCAGTCTCTTCGGAGCATTCTCAGTCTCTTCGGAGCATTCTCAGTCTCTTCGGAGCATCATCTTTAAGTCCTTCATCACAAGACATTCTCAGTCTCTTCGGAGCATTATCTTTAAGTCCTTTTTTCAAGGCATCCTCGGTCTTTTCGGAGCGTTATCCTTCGTAGCATTGAGCTCTTCCCAAAATATTCTAAATCCTTTCAATCCATGAGTATATCTGCATCAACAGGTTAGATGCCACAACAGAAGAGGTTAGACACCACATTAAGGTCAATTACAGACCACATCGACAAGGCTAGACACCGCATAGGTTAGATGCCAAAATAATAGGGGTTAACACGTCGATGAACAGACGGTAACTACCCACAGCAACTTCAGCCAGTTCGGGAAGACAGCCGCCTCAGGTACGCGCCTCTTTCCTTTCTTTTCTGAATTTTGGCTCACTTAGGCACCTAGGTTCTAAGTTCCCCAAAATTGGAGGCAACTGTAGACACCGGGTCCCGAGGCGGTCCAAGATCAGAATTACCCGATGATGAGAATGATACCGATCTACGGGCAGAGATGTCAAAAATGATGTTTTCCTTGTCGATATCTTTTTTTTATCATAAAAAAATTATTATTAATTCTAATTCAAAAAATAATATTATTGGAAAGTGTTAATTTGATAAAAAAAATTTAAATTAGTTATTTAATTGAACTGAATTAATTAATTAATTTAATTTTTTAAAAAAAAGGGGAATTAAACTAGTTTTCTTAATTTAATTGAATAAATTAAGTAATTAATTTAATTAAGAAAAGGAATTAGTTGTTAAATTAATTAATTGGTTTAATTAAAAAAAAAGATTTAAAAAAAAGATTTAAAAAAAAAATTAAAAGGAAATTAAAAATTTCCTTTTGTTTTGTTTGGCCTCCTGCCACTTTTATAAAGTGGCCATTTTGGCCACTTTATAAAAGTGGCAAGTGGTACCTCGCGTGGTACCACTTAAAGTGGTACCACGCGTGGTACCACTTTAAGGAAGTGGTACCACGCGACCACTTCCTTAAAGTGGTCGCAAAGTGGTCGCGTGGTACCGAGGGTACCACGCGCAGTCGCGTGGTACCGAGGGCACCGCGCGCGCATTTTTGCGTGCACCGTCTCTGCTTTCTTCAGCTATTTTCTCGCTGTTTTGACCGGCTTCCTTTCATGGTTTTATACTAATTTGGGTTAATTAAAAATAAAGTTTTTCTGTCCCTTTCCTCTTTGATCAGAGACCAGGAAAATAAAATAGGAATTGAGGTTCATTTTCGAGGACGACAATTTTTGGTTAAAAAAAAGGATTTGTTTTACTTTGCTCTCAAAAATTTTCTTCTCTCCAGCAATCTCTTCTTCAATTCCTTCTTCTAAATTTTCTTAAGTTCATTTTCCTCTTCTCAATCTTTAATCTATTTATTTTTCTTCATAAAAAATACATAATCCATTTTTTGAGTGATTTGAGCTTGGAAAATTAATTTCCTTTTGCTCAAATCATCCACCTAAAATATTTTCATCAAAGTATTTTCTTGATTTTATTTCAAGATATTAATTTCTACATTTTCTTCAAATATTTATCACCACAAATCCGACAAGGAAAATCGATCGAGACACCGTTTCCCCAACCTAAGAATTCTGAGGGTAAACATTCTTGAACTCATCCTCATTTATTTTTTGTATATTATTTATTATTGTTAATATTATTTTTTGCTATTATTATCATGTATATTGTTTATTTTTAGCATTTTAATGTGTTAATATCACTATTAATATATTATTGGCTTGCTTCAATTTGATATTTTGCTATCATTATTATTTTTTTTGTGTTTATGTTCATTAATGAGTTCCTGCCATGTTTAATGCATTTAGTGTCTTTTATTATTATTATTATTATTATTATTTCGTTGTCATTATTTGTCCTAGAATTTGTCATCATTATCAATCTTGCAATTATTTGTTTTATTCACTATTTTATATCGTTATTGTTAGTAAAGATTTCATCTGTTTTATTATTATTATTATTATTATTATTCAATATCCTATTATTATTATTGTTATTGCTTATCATTATTATTATCATATTTGTTCATATTATACTCACAATTATTTATTATCATTGTCCATTATTATTATTATTATTATTATTATTATTATTATTATTATTATTTTGTTGTTGTCGCCATACCATGATTATTTGTTATGATTTTATTATTGTTATTATCTTGCCTTCATTCGATTAATTTTTAGAATATTTGCTAATATATTTTGATGTTAATTTTTGTATGAGTTTTAACTTGAGTCGGGTTATTTGAGCATCCCAGCGACTCCCCGGATGGGTCGCAACGCGTGGAGGGTCACTCCGGTTTGGTGAGATCTTTTCGACTCTCTCTTTATGTGTTACGTGTTTATTTGTAAATAATTATTTTATTTATTCACGCGTGCGATAAAAAATCACAAAAATATTTCTACAATTAAATTAGGATTTTTACTAATAAAATTGGGACCAATGTCCCTTATTTTAGCCCGACAATAAAAATGTCACAATTAAAACGAAGAGTCAACTTTCCTACAAAAATGGGATCACCCATCCCGGTTTTTTAATTCAAGCAATCAAAAATGACTCTTCGAACCCTCTTCAAATTAATACGAAGGAACCAATGTTCCTAAATTTCGAATAAGTGCGAAGGAACCAATGTTCCTTAAATAATGCCCCGATTTATGTATGTTCTTTTATTTTAATCTTGGGTGAGTGTTTTAAATTCAAGTTCATTTCTTTTTTGGGCCCTTGTAATAATTTTGGGGCAAATTTATTTATTTTTGGGGATTGTATTCCGTCCCATTTATAGCTTCATTTCCTTCCAATGGGGGTTGTATTCCGCCCCTATTTCTCTTGTAATTGCGTGCTTGCGTGTTTACCGCTTTCATTTATCGCCTTCTCTATCTATTGCTTTATCGCTTTTATTTACTTCCTTTACGTGCTTGAAATGCGCTTTTACTTTTAATGCATCGCTCGTGTGAGATGAGATATATAATTTTAAGAAGTTAAAAACCCATTTATAATTAACCAAGGCATAAATAAGAGGGAAGTCCCGGACACCGTATCTCTGGTTTAGACCATTAGAGGTGAGAAACCTTTTCCCAATTTCTTGCAAATTGGGTGGCGACTCCAAATACCTCAAAGGTGCCTTTAGGTGTCAATAGGCTAGGTTGTTCTCCCCAATGTTCTATTGGGAGGAATACACCGATGATGTCTCATGGCGCCCATGATCCAAAAGACGCGGACCTCCATACCTCGAATCCTAAAGCGGATTAAAAGCGAGGGCCCTTGCTGGGTTTCCGGATGGGTTCGGCGCGCGTCACAATCACTCACTTATTGTCATATTACACTACGATCCTTCATTTAACTTTATTATGGGCAATTTATAACTTAGCCCCTGACTTATTCAAAACTTATCAAATTACCTTTCCATTCACTTAAACTACCTCTTTGCCATTTGGTTTCCATTTAATCACAAATATGCCTTTATTTTCTTAATGGCATGCTAATTTTCCATTTAGTCCTTAGACTTTTATTTTAGTCTTCAAACTCTCATTCTAGTCCTCATTTGACTATCACTTTATGCATTTAATCATTGATTCATATGTTTTACCATTTTCACACTAACGGTATTCTTTTAACATTTCTCTATATTTTTGACGTGTAAATTACAGTTTGGTCCTCAAACTTTTACTTTCATATTCATGTTACATATTAATTCATCATAAGCTTTTACATTGCATTTAATCATTCATTTTATCATTCTTATTCATTAATCTATCTTTTCATATACAAATTACCGTTTAATCCCTATTTTATCGATTTCAGGAAAAATTATATTTTTTGCTCTTCTTTGACGTTATTTACGGGAATTGCCACTAGTTCATTTCTCTTTTCATTTTAAATCATTATTTGGCTTACAAATTACGTATTAGTTCTTATTTTGACATTTTCATATCAGATTACATTTTACTCCCTCAACTTTGGTCTTTTTACGAAATGATCATTTTATTTTCACTTTTCATTTACATGTCACTTATTAGTGTACTTTTACACTTAATTACAGTTTTGCCCCTACCTTTGTCAAATTACAATTTAGTCATTCATTTAACGTTTAAGCACAATTTTCTCATTTATTCACTATATTTTCATATTTATTCACTTCTTATCTCATAATTTACCAATTAGTTTTACGACTAATTATCTTTACGGTAAATTACATTTTAATCCTTAAACTTTTATTTTCTTTCATATGAATCCTTTTTCATTTAAATTTTCATGTTCAATATACTTATTATATTTCCAGGTCATTTGTATCATTATGACCCGTCTAGCTTATAATTTGGGGTAATTTACCATTTTGACCTCAAACTTTGCTTTCTTTCATTTAGGTCATTTTTCCATGTAACTTCTCATTTTCGTGTTACTTTTCACACTTTCAAGTCGTTTTACTTATGTCATTTTACTTTTGACAGAATCATATCATTTTACGATTCTGCTTGTTACACTTAGGCTTTTTACATATTAAGCTTTTATTCATTATACATTTTACATATTATATCATATTACTTATGGCTTTGCATGTTATAGTTTGGCATGTTATGCTTTTACATAATATATAATATTACATAATGTCGTGTGACATTATACCATTACATGTTACACTTTTGCATATTATACCTTTACATATTAGGCTTTTACATGTTACACTTTGCCATATTACATTTCATTATTTTACTTTTCATCAATAATACATTTTATCATATTACGTTTTACCATATTACATTATGCCTCATTACACTTATAACATATTATATTTTATCATTTTACTTTTTACACTTTCGAAACATTTTCAATCATATCACTTTTATGCCCCTAGTACAATCCTGGCAGAAAATCTACAAACTGGATATACGGGATGTGGGCCCTAAAGTCCCACTGCACTAGGGAATGACCCCGAAGGATCACTCTATCATGTAACATATGACGTGTGACGTATGACGTATGACATATGACATATAACAGAGGGCTATGAGAGACCATCGCGAATCTGTCATAGCAAAGCAAGTTGGCATGACTTGCACTGCGGTATGGGTGTCCCTATGGCTAGCCAAACATATCCTGGTCTAGATTTAATCGCTAGACCACTAAGGGCAAATTTCCTCAATCATATTAATTCCACTTTTTCACATATTAGCACTTTCATTTTACATATAACGTATAACATATGACGTATAACTTATTAATGCATTTTCATACTTTTAACACTTTCATTTCCATTTTACGTTTCACTGTCATATCAATGCACTAGTTAGTTAACATTTCATCCTTTTTTTGCACATTTTATGAATTATCTCATCATAATTCATTATTTATGCACAATACTTTTTATATACTTATTTCTCCATAATAGGTATACTTAAGCCATTCAATGGCTAAAAATCGTTTCTTATCATTTCACTTTCAATTATTTCAATATTTATCATTATTTTCACTTTGAGCATAATGGACTATCATACTCAAAAATATTCATATTTATTCCATAAATTCCAAATAAATTTATGGACACTTATTTTTATGTCTAAATTCATTTTAAGTCATTAATCTTCAAATATATACAAAATATACCCTAGTACACACTAGGGTACCATTCGGTCAAGGTGAGTATTTCACCTTACAATTTCTTTTAAACATTTGATTTAAACATTTCAATTGTCATGTTAAAGGTTTTTAGTCACTTTTCTAAGCTTATTATTAATTTACACATACTTTTAACACAAATTCACTTAAATTAATCTTTTGCTTTTCATACACTTTTTTTCACTTAACCCTACATTTCACTACTAAATCACTCATTTATTCATCTTACACTCATATAACATATATATCACATCACATATCAAATTCCCCTTCTTAGACCCATTCGGCCCTACTTAAGGTTTGCCACTAACATTTTATTTTTCATCCAATTATCACTCATTTCACTAAATTAAGCCTCAATTTACATGTGTATACCATTTAATTTCACATATTCACTAGGTATACTATAAATATACCTAAGTATACCATTATGTCACATTATGTTTCAACTTACACTTAGTTCTCTTTCATTATAATCACTCTAATTAGCTTAGTTACCCTCCCTAAGCTCAATTATCAGCTCAATTTCAATTACACATGCATTTTGCATATAGTCACTATTTACACATAACATAAAACCCTAATTTTTTCAAAGGAAATATATGGATTAGGTAATCACAAACCTTAGATCCATGCTATACCCTTCACAAGCTCCTCAATTCTTGCCTTCACCCTATGAAAAGCCATTTCTCTTGACATTTCTCATCATGGCTGAAATTTCAACACAAACAAACATCATTTAATTTTCTTCTTTTATCAAATCTAATCTCATAAATATACTCTAGACACCCTAGAGTACTCATAAAAATCATTAAATCAATTTAAAACACTAAATTCCCTTACCTCCATTTGAGGGTATAACCTTTAATATTTGATTTTCCTTACTTTTAATCCATCAAATGGATACTAGAGGTTGCTATGATCTTGTAAAGGGGCTAAATTATATTTAGAATGCTTGAATTTAGCAAGAAATCAAGCAAAAATTAAAGGAAATTGAAAGAAAATGGAGGAGAGAGCACTTTGGCCAACTAAGGGAAGGAGAAGGGGTAGAGGGATAAGGACAACCCAACTAAAATTCTATCATTTAAGTGCTTTTATAGTGGCCCAAATTGGCTCAACGAATGGTCCAACCTATAAAGCCCAATTACACTTTTAAGTCCATTATGCAATTTTTCTATAATTTTCTCACTTTCCAACTCCAAATTTGATTCCATAATTTATATCATGTAAAAATTAGGTTGTACCCAAAATTTTAACCCAATCAGAGTCCGCTTTTAGTCCGGTTCAATCAAATCGGTTTGGCTCAATAATTATCAATGTTCTCGAAAAATTTTCGTTTTACTACCAAAAATTCTACATATTATTTAGAGCTTATCTACAAAATTTTCATCAATTTTGAAGATCATTTGCTATTTTTAAAGTCTCGATCAAACTTCTGGTCAATCGAATACTATTCAAATCGAAACTATACAGTTTTCTTATTTTCTAAATTCAATTCCTCATAAAAATGACTCCAAAATTCTTAACATTTATTCATTAGACTCCAATAATATTTTGGGGTCAATTGAAAATCATTTCTCGATTCAGTAATTATTTATCAATTCGATAACCCAATTTTTCAGTATCACCAAAATTTAATTTTTCATTACCATATGATTTTACTCATTAATACGAGTACATCTATATTCTCAAATTATTTTTCTGAGGTCCGTAGTACTCTCTACGGTCCGGTCAAACCTCCAGTCAACCTAGTTACTATTCACATCGAGACCGCCACTTTTTTCGTATTTTCGATTTTTGAGATCCTATTTGACCTTAATTTCATTCCAAATTTTAATCTCGAACTCATCGTGACTTATATTCTCTAATAATCAAATAAAATATTTTTCGACTCCGGGAGGTACTATTCACCTCGGCATCACTATTCACTATCGGGAAATACTATTCCCGGCTAGACCGATATCGGAGCCATTACATGTTACCTACGCCACATTCTATCACGCAGAAAAGCAAAAATAGATTTTTTTTACTTTTACTAATAAGAGAAGAGAGTCCAAGATGTCTGCCCATGTTTAAAGGAGCATGAACATTCAATGCTGAGGAAATAGCATTTTTAGTAGCATTATCCACATTAACACTAAAGAAGATAGCAGACTTTTGGAAATTGATAGTTTGACCTGAATCCCTCTCATAGACTTGAAAAATATTCTGCATACAAGCAACCTCTCACAAGTTTGCCCTAAAGAAGAAGAAGCTATCATTTGCAAATAGGAGATGGGTTACCTTTAGAGCACTTCAAGCTACACAACAACCATTAATCTGTCCCTGACCTGCAGCAGAATGAATCATAGAAGATAATCCTTCCACACAAAGAATAAAAAGATAAAGGGATAAAGGGTCTCCTTGGTGAATCCCCTTACAAGGGACAATTGGGCCAACTTCTTGCCCATTAGCCACAGAGTATTCCACCGTTAAAACACATAGCATAATCCAATCCACCCATCTTTAAGCAAAACCCATGCGAAGCATGATGGCCTTAAGATAAGCCCAATCAAGCCTATCATACACTTTATTGATGTCTATTTTCAAAGCCATTTCTCCAATTTTTCCCCTAGTTTTCCTCTTCATATAATGGATCAATTCAAAAGCCCTAATAACATTATCATTTATAGAATGCCTCGGAAAGAAAGCATAATGAACACCAGAGATAATATTGTAACACCCTATACCTAGACATAGGTCTGAGTACCGGGATGCTCTATTTGCCAGTGGTTAAACTCAAATTATCAGGCGGATGAACTTTGTTTTTTTCTTTAAATTAACACCACATATTCATTATTAACTTCACATATTATTTTATATCCCTTAAGTCATACTATTCCATCTGTGGTATATGCACTATTTATGGGTCGATTTATTGTGCAATTTGCAGAAGTTTGGGTAACATAACAACTGCACCAAAAAACTGCCTTTCTGCAAAAATTCAAAATTTACACTTCCAAAAGCATGAATTCACGATCCCAACCTTCGATTTCACAATTTACAACACATCCATATTACTTATCATAGCATTACATATATCCATACATGTACAAAACCATATCATCAATAATTTACATTTCTATTGTCACTTTTAAATTTATATAGATACAAGCCCAAACATACTATGTCAATACTAAATACAGCTATTACAAAAAAAAAAATTCCTTCTAAATGTACATGCCATTGGCAACAATCTCAAAATCCTTCACTTCTTTATCTTTGTGCTCCTGTCCCTTGCGCGCAGTGAACAAACTACGCGCTAAGCATACTATGCCTAGTGGTAGATACATTACTAACAAATTTCAGAATCTACATGAAATATATATATATATATATATATATATATATATAAATACAAAAATTTACTTATTTACATTCATTTCTTTGTGTGTGCACTTATATCACTTTTTATTCACTTTTTCTTTTTATTTGTTAAAGTCCTTATTTATTGTGGAAAACAAAAAGTTGCACTTTCATCCCTAATTTTTCTTATTCATGAAAAAATGACGATTTTACCCCTCATTACAAATTTTAGTTTATTATGACATTTTACTTCTTTAATTATCATATCTTACTAATTACTGTTTAGTCCCTTAATTTGTCCTTCTATTCCGAAATTACCCTTTTTATTTCCTTAACTTTACTATTTTGCTGTTAAACTTCATTTTTCATCATTAAATTACCATTTTATTGTCAAACTACCATTTCGGTTTCTTAGTCCCTATTCTTGGAAAAATGACCACTTAGTCCTTTAGTTTGTACAGTTAATTCACGTTTACCAATTTATCTCTTAAATTTACCATTTTGTCCTCTTTCTCTCTATTTCTTACATAATTACCGTTTTACTCCTCTTATTTCTATTTCATTACATATTTGCCACTAATATTTACTTTTTACTATCCAATTACCAATATACCCATAGTCCATCAATTTCCATTTTTCTTATTATATTTCTTCTGTCTTGGGGTAAATTTCGTTTAAATCCCTATACTTATTAGTTTTTACACAAATTTCATTTTGGTCCTCTAACTTTACACATACATTTTCATCATTTTTCCGATTTAAATCACATTTTCATCATTTATATTATTTTGCTCACATTTTCATCATTTTTTATTATTTTGCCCCTAGTATGATGGTGGAAACCATGTAGGTAAACTAGATGCACGGGACTATGGACCTTACATAATCTCAATTATATCAATAATCATATTTTCTCTTATTTTCGTTGTGGAACCTTATTCGATCCACTATGCAACTCGCCATGACTTGCTACTGCTGTTTCAAATACGTTGTCCCTATGGCTAGCCAACTACATCTCAAGTCTTGGTTTCTCTACTACTACTAAGGGATAAATTTACCATTCATACCAAAATCATCATTTATCTCATATCATCATTAATTTACAAGTTATACATAATATGACATTTCGAATGCACATTTTCATTATTATCTTATTACACATCTTTATATTTCTCTAAAATTCACATTTGGCCATTACATAACATTTGCCCATCATATAATATTCATCTAAATTTTCATTTCTTTCACATTTTCACATACCGTTTATGTCTATTAGTTAGTTTCATGCATTTTCTTCCATTAAACATCATTATTTCCTACATGAAAAATTCGGCCACCCAATACAAAAATTGGTTCATTCTACAATTTCATCTTTAATGAAGTTATACCTTTTTTTATTACATAATTCAATAATTATCTCATTTAATTTCATAAAAAATGCAATAACCCTAAAATTTTCCTTTGTGGCCGAATTGCATCTCTTGGCTACTTTGATTCAAATTTCATTTGAATGTCATTATTAACATCTAATTACATTAATTTAACTCCAATTTAATATTTTGGAGGCTAATTCATACAAAATCACTTAGTTACATAACCTAAAATTATGAAATAGGTGAGTAATTGTATCCATATACCTTAATTGATGATTAATTACTTCAATTCACTTGTTCCTTGCCTTTTTCTTCCTTTCTTCCTCACGTTCTCCAACTAGCCGATTTTGACGTCAAATTTCCAACAATTATTTCCTTTAAATTTCAATCTGAAAACACTTAAATTTATGTATTCTTACCCTCGCCAATCCAATTCTAACTTAAAAACATAAATATACTTACCTGGGTGCAATTTTTTCTTTAAATTTTCTTCAAATTTTCCACTATTCCTTAGCTTCTATTGCTTGAATTAGATGGAGGGAAGGCTAGATATGTGATCTAGGGTGGAAATTAGGATAAAAACTTAAGAAATTTGAGCTTAAAATAAATTAATAATGGAGGAAATTAGGGAGAGCACACGACATGAAGAAGAAGAAGAAGAAGAAGAAGAAGGAGAGAAGGTCGGTTCTTTTGGCCTCTAAAAAAAAAATTCTGCATTCAGCCTTTATATAGTGTCCCAAAATAAATGGCCAAGATGAGTTTAGTTACTATTTAATTTAAGGGTCTTGTCACCATATGATTGGCCCAATTTTTTTATTATCAAATTTTTACCAAAATTAGTCCAAAAATATGCAAAAATATCATTTAGGGTGTATTTAAAATTTTGGGTCAAAATGAGATCATTTGGAAATATTTTTCAGCCCGAAAGTGAAATTATCGGTCCGAAACTTGAATTTTCAAAGTTATTCAAAAATTCATTTTTCACTTCCAAAAATTCATTGAGATTATTTCTAATGGTCCCATGTGATCAGAATAATTTTCTATGGTCCAGAACATTTTTTTCTAGGCTGGTTAAACCCTAGTCAATTAGATCACTATTCACGCAGACCTGCTACTTATTTTTATTTCTGACTTTTAAGAGTCTATTTAACCTCATTTTTATTTCAAATTTTACCCCCTGACTCTTTGTGAATTGTGCTTTTTGATGGTTTAGAAAAGTACCTGTGGACCTCGGATGTCACTATTCACCTCGGTGGCTCTATTCACCGACTGAAAAGTACTATTCACGTAGTTCAAGATTTTGGGGCTTTGCATTTCTCCTCTAGTAATTAAAAATTTCATACTCGAAATTTACCTAGAGTAAATAGCTGAGGATACTGTTGCTTCATCACTTCTTTGGGCTCCCACGTCTCCTCTTCGACATTATAGCGAATCTAAAAAACTTTTACCAACAGAATCTATTTGTTCCTCAACTGTCACATTTCCTGGACCAGAATTCTCATCGGTTCTTCATCATATGTCAAATAATCTCTAAGTTGAATTTCCTTTGGTGTAATTACATGAGATGGATCTGATTTGTATCGCCTCAGCATCAACACCTAAAATATGTCATAAATCTTTTCCAACTCTGGTGGCAATTTTCATCCTATAGAACACTAGTCCCACACGTTGAAGTATCTCTTATGGGCCAATAAATCTAGGACTAAGCTTTCCCTCCTGCTAAATCTCAAAATTTTCTTCCCAAGTAAAACTTTTAGAAAGACTTGTCACCCACGTTCAACTTTATGTGCTTCATTCTCAAATCAGCATAAGATTTCTGTTTGTCTGTAGCTGCTTTCAAGTTATCTTTGATCAACCTGACTTTCTTTTCAGTTTCCTTAATCAAGTCTAACCTCACCAATTTGTTTTTGCTAAGTTCTGTCCAAAATAAAAAAAGTTCTAAGTTTCCTTCCATATAATGCCTCATATGGTGCCATTTGAATACTTGATTGATAGCTATTGTTATAGGCGAATTCCACTAATGAGAGGTACCTTTACCAATTGCTACCAAACTCATGTACACAATATCGAAGCATATCTTCCAGCACCTGTAATGAAGCTAAGTGAATTTAGTTTTATACTTTTATTTATCATATATTCACATTTATATATATGAATCGACTGGGTTACTTGTATTACTCATTCAGACTGCCCATCTATTTATGGGTGGAAGGCAGTACTGAAATGTAACCTAGTATCCAGTGCTTCTTGAACTTCCTTCCCAAATTTGGTGTTGAAACGAGGATCCATGTCGGATATAATTGAGGAAGGAACTCCATGGAGTCTCACCACTTCATTAATGTAAATTTCTGCTAGTTTTACCAGTGGATAGTCAGATGTTACTAGTAGGAAGTGTGTAGACTTCGTCAACCTGTCCACTATTACTTATATGGAGTTATGTTGTCTTTTAGTGAGTGGAAATCTTGACACAAAATCATTAGTGATTTGATTCCACTTCCATTTTGGTATGGTGATAAGTTGTAATAAACCAGAAGGAACCTGATGTTCAGCTTTTACTTGTTGACATATAAAACATTTAATCACAAAATCTGTTATTTCTCTCTTCATTCCAGGCCACCAATAACATATTTTCAAATCTTGATACATCTTGTTACTACCTGGATGCATCGCATAGCTGTTACTATGAGCCTACATCAAAATATTCTTCTTCAGCTCCACATGCATTATCTGGTACACAAATCCTTCCATTGTAGTATAAACAATCATCACTACTAAGGGAGAATTCATTACTCTTTCCCTCATGTATTTGTGCAATGATAAAAGCCAGCTAATCATCTTACTTATGAGTGGCTTTTACTTGCTATTGCAAGTCAGGCTTAAGTTGCATCTCTGCTATAATTGCTCCATCTTGAGCCATTGCCAACCTGACATTTCGCAGCCGTTTCCTACTAAGTGCATCGGCTACTACATTTGTAACACCCCTTGCTACTTGACAGAACATAACTGAAATATAGAGAACCAAAATCTATAGAGGGGTGCCACACAAGCAGAACTAGGCATGCATAAATCATAAAATTTATCTAAACCATATACATATTTTCAACAAGATAAGAACAAACTTATTTATACATAGTTTAACAAGAAAATACTTATTATTTAGTTCAATAATTACAGACTATATATTTATATTTATACATATCATAAAGCAATTGTTTTACAAACTTCTTATACAAAAGAACTCTTCAAAATACATTAATTTTGATATACCTAAATAAGTCTATATCAAAAATCTCCTTCCAGATCCTATGCCCGTGTTGACCTTGACCATGCGGAATAACCTTAAAAGAAGAACCTTCACTCACCTACACAGATTAAAAGAAAATTTGTGCTAAGTGTAAAGCTTCGTGGGGATTCAAAATGATAATGGATGACACCTCATAGGAATCATCAATGCAAAACATACGTATGCCATAAAAAAATCAAGAATTACAGATACAATTTGAAATTACATATATATACTTATGCAGAAGAATAATTTCATACATTAGGTGAACAATTAAATAACCAAATAAAACAGATCAATTTCTCAAATTCATTTACATGTTACCGATATTCATATATTTACATAATCAGAACAAATGCCGGTAACATATTAGGTTCATAATAAAACATTATCAGAGAACCTCGTTGCCTGCCTTTCTATGGGTGTGGATAACGGGTAATAAATCAACCATCCCCGAAGGGAAGAAAAAAGCATCCCGAAGGGAAGAAGATACAAGAATCCTCGAAGGGAAGATATCATAACAAGCTGTTCCCGAAGTAATAAAATATATATAAAGATAATCTAGAATCCCCGCAGGGAAGAAATCAAGTAGCAGTTGCTTAGGCCCCCTATAGGCATGCCTATCTATCCACAACCTAGACTGCCAATAGGCACTCAAATAGATCAGAATTCATATAATCATATAATGAACAATAATAACTTCACGTGTTATCAAAAATATAAATACATATTTAATCATATAATTAACAATAGTAATTTCATATGATTTCAGAGATATAAATACAGACTTCATTGTTATAACATCATCTATTTATCAAATAATGCTCAAAGCCTGAATCAAAATTTACTATCATATTAATTCAATTCTTCGTCACATATATTTGTTTATTTTTCATGTAACTTAATTATATATCCATATTGTTCAATCATTAATTACATATCATATTATTTTAGGTATAATTAGATATGAAAAATTAAACAAAAATCATGAATTATATATGCAGAAATTGAGGATCACACAGTGGTCAGAAATTCCTGACCATCGTATAAAATAGATGAAAACAGAATGGCAAAACACAAGCTATTTACACGATGGGGAGGATTTTCACACGGTGGGCAGGTATGCCACACGGTGGGCAGAAAACTTTACACAAATTTCATTTTGGACCTCCAACTTTACACTTATTTACATTTTAATCCTTTTTCTCATTTAAATCACATTTTCATCATTTATATTATTTTGCTCACATTTTCACCATTTTTCATTATTTTGCCCCTAATATGATGGTGGAAACCATGCAGGTAAACTGAATGTACAGGACTATGGACCTCACAGGTCCTCTATAATCTCAATTATATCAACAATCATATTTCTCTTATTTTCGTTGTGGAACCTCCTTCGGTCCACTATGAAAGTCGTCATGACTTGCTACCGTGGTTTCAAATACGGTATTGCTAGGGCTAGCCAACTACATCTAAAGTCCTGGTTTCTCTACTACTACTAAGGGCAAAATTTACCTTTCATTCTAAAATCATCATTTATCTCCTATCATCATTAATTTACAAGTTATACATAGTATAACATTTCAATGGCAAATTTTCATTATTGTCTCATTAGACATCTTTATATTTCACTAAAATTCACATTTGGCCATCACATAACATTCGACCATCACATAATATTCATCTCAATTTTCATTTCTTTCATATTTTCACATACCATTTATATAATGGCCCAAATTATAGCTTAGGATTGATTAGTGAATTCTATAGAGTATGTGATGTGATTTTGGTATGAAAATGACAGTTTTAGTACCTTTAATTATAGTAAAGTTAAAAGGCTGAACGTTCTAGAGGCCTAGCGATCCTAGGATGAGTAACCTCCTGGGAAGCTATATAGCTGAAAATGGCAGTTGTATGGAAAAAAAAATTTATTTGTCTATTTTAATTTGTGGACTGTTAGGAGTCTAGTGATAAAATTTGGTGCAAAAATGAGGTCAAATAAGTCTTTGAAAGTCAAACTAAAGTTGGCCTTTAGTTCGGTTCAAATAGTAACTAAGTTTGACTAAGTTTTGACTTAATTTTTAAAGATAGTAATGGATTCAAAATGATATTTTGAAAGTATAGAATGACTCTAGATGATATTTAGAAATTTTAGACAGTGAATAATTTATTTTTACAACAGTGCAGAAAAAGTGTCTAGTCGGACCGGTTTAAGTGAATCGGACTTTAAACGGACTCCGATTGAGCTAAAATTTTGTATGGAGGCTATATTCTATATTATAAAAATTTAGGAATTTTTTTGGGAAGAAAATGAATTGATAAAAATCATTTTGGGTTGAAAAATGGGCTTAAAAATTAAAAATGGGCTTAAATATATTGGACCACTTTGGTTGGACTAGGCCCAGCCCATTAAGCCACCTATAAATAGCCTAAATATCATAATTCTCTACAGAAAACCTGAAAACCCAGCAGCTCTCTCCTCCACCTCCTCGGTCGAATTGATCTCTATTGATCTTCCTCCATTTTTCTTTAATTCTCTCTTCATCTCTCCTCAAATCTTAGCCTCCTAAGTAAAGTTTGGCTCCTCTACAACATAGTAGTGGTGATTGGAGTCCATTTGAAGTGATTAAAGTGGGAAAAACTGATACTTGAAAGTTTGGTTGAAATTTGAGGTAAGTGATATAGGTATTTTTAAATTGGTTCAAGGGTTCCTATAGGTACGTTAAGATGCGTAGGTTATGTTTATATAATTATTTTGCAAAAAGAAAGCAAGATTTTGAGTAGATCTTAATGAATGTATTCAGCCTCCATTAGGTAACCATGGTAAGGAAGGTTCCTCTAAAGGAAAAGGCAAGGAAAAGGAGTACTAAGGAGTACTAAGCAAGGATCTAAGGTTTGTGATTGCAAATTCCATCTATTTCAATGGTTAAAGTTTGAGTTTAGGTTATGTTTAAGAGCAAAGTATGTGAAATATGCATGTTTAATTGAATCTAGCCTTATAATTATGCTTAAGAAGGTTAAAAATGATGTTTTGGATGGTTAAAATGAAAAGATAAATTTTTGGTAAGCATGAGTTAGTTTGGCCGAATGGTATTCCTTGAATTGCCTATGTTATACTTTGATATTATGACATATAAATGATGTACGTGTGTTGTTTGGCATGAGATTTAGTTAATTAAATGAATAAAGGGAAAAAAATAAACATGTTGGATGATGCATGCTTTGGCCAAATGGGATATATAGTGAAAAATGTGATTTTTATGTGTTATGATCTCATTTAATGGTATAACTAGGTTAAATAACATATAATCTTGCTAAATGAATGATAAATAAGGTAAAAATAATTTATGGTGAATGTATGTTATGTTGGTCGAATGGTATGTATGTGAATATTAATGTATACCATGATGAAATAATGAGTTTAATGGCATAAAATGGTATAATAATTGATTTGGATTGAAAAGAATGGAATGATATGGTGAGATTCCATAAATTGTGCCTATTGTAACATAAAAATGTATAGCTGGAATAATTAATTCCCTATGCAATATTCTGGTAGTCAAATCTAGCTCAGAATATTCTGGTAGTCAAATTTAGCTCAGAATATAGTGGCTAGCCACATGGACACCAAACCACGAGGGTGAGCATGACGTCACACTTATTGTAGGCCAATAACGGTCCTACTAAATGTATTGAAAGTTGAAATGCCAAATGAAATGTAGAGGTGGTCCTTCAGGGTCCCTCTAAAATGCATTGAACCTATTATTGGCTTTTTCGAAATAATTCAACATTATCGTGCAGCGGAAATAAACAAAACCCAAATAGGATCCATGTAATTCAATTGATTCAAAATGGAATTAAACAATAACGAACCTGTTGTAACGCAGAAAAAATCAAAATTAACTCCTTTAATTCACACTGTAGGCGGTGCTCCGATGAACAAACACCCTCTATGGTATCCATACGCACGAACCAATGAACAGATAATCGCAGGGGTGCTAGCTCCCTTACGTGCAATTGAATCTTAAAGAATTTTCTCTACCTTTTCTTTCACAAAGAAAAGTTGGCGGCTAGGTTATTATGTAACCCTTCTTAAAACGAAAATTAGGGTTAGGTTATCTTGAACATATATCCATATATATATGCATAAACTTAAACCCTAGAGAGATAAATTAGGGATATTATCTCTTATTCAAAATATATATATATATATATATATATATATATATATATATATTTTTTTTTCTTATTCAAAATAATAAGAAATGTTATATGTATATATATTTATATAATTTTCAAAAATAAATATAAATATCTATATTTATATAATTTTGAAATACCATAATTAAAATCCAATCTGTTCACTGTGGTCTTGGTGTGTGACCCAATAGGTTTATATTAAGTTGGCAGTTGGCCCAATTCCATAATAGGCCCACAAATCATAATTGATTTTTAGCAAGACATTATGACTACCCAAATAATATAAATATCATTAGTACAATTTTAACCTGACAACAGAACATGTTATTATCATTTTCTCACAAGATATCTTGTTTGAACATAAGTCATGGTCCATGTCAAACTTGTATTGTTCAAACATATAATTTCTCGATCACTAAGTAGACTTATAAATCCAAATGACATTGATCAAACTATCAATTCATGTGAGCACGGCCATGTCCAGACACTAGGTCCTGAGGTAGCCCAGACCAAAGTTACCCAGTGATGAAAATGATGCTTGCTCCTGGGCAAAAAGTTAGAAGTGATGATTTCCTTGTCGAAACTTTCTTTTCAAATAAAAAATTATTTTTTATTTCGATTTTCAGAGGTTTTCGGTGGCCTGCCGTTGCACGGCACCTCCAAGAGCCTACGCGAGGCGTAGGGCCTGCGGGCCACGTGCATGAGGTAGCCTAGCGCGCAAGCCCATGAGGCGCCGTGGGAAGGGTCTTACCTTGCACCTCGCGCACGCGAGGTGCGGCCCCCTCTGGGTGGGGAACCTCGAGCATGAGGTGCGGCCCTCTGCGTGAGGCCGCACCTCGCACACACGAGGTGCCGCCCCCTCTGCGCTGGGCACCTCATGCACGAGGTGCGGCCCCGTTACGCGAGGCTGCACCTCACGCATGCGAAGTGCGACCCCTCTGCGTGGGGCACCTCGTGCATGAGGCACGGCCCGCATCACCCGAGGCCACACCTCGCGTCTGCGAGGTACGGCCTCCAGCGCGCATGAACTCTATTTTTCCTGGTTTTTTCACCGTTTTTCAGTTAAAATCAAACTCAAATTCTTTCCTGATTTTTTCGGAAGGATAAAAACTAGATTTATAAAGGATAATTAGGACTTTAATTAGGATTAAAACTCCTAAAAACCTAATTGTTACTGGGATCATATAAAAAGAAAAGTAAACACCTAGAAAAAGGGGGGAGCATTTGAAAGGCGACTAAAAAAAATTCAAAAGGAGAGAAAATATTTTCTTAGGTTTTTTTGGGGGGGAGGGGAGCATTTGAACGGCGACTGAAAAAAAATTCAAAAGGAGAGAAAATATTTTCTTAGGTTTTTGGGGAAATTCGAAGACTGATTCTGGGGCCAAGAAAATATTAATTCTTGGTTTTTAAGTTTCAGTTCTCATCATTTGTTTTCAAAGAATAAAAGTTTTTAACTTCAACTTTCTTAATTCTTTTTTTCAAGCCATCGATAGGAAGTTTATCTTTCTTCTTTTGGCTGCAAACATCAAACCTCTGAGGGTAAATATACGGGCTTGAGCTAATTCTTCTCTTTTCCTATTTTTGTCGTTCACTTGTTTTCTCCACTGTATGTTTGCTGTAAATTGTTGTTAATTCGTTTATTGTTGTCTGTCATAATTGACATGAAATTTAGATTAATTTAACTAATTTATTTACATGATGCATGCAATGTAATTTAACTCTATAGAATATTTTGTAATAACTTTACTTTCCATTTGATTTTGTTTTTGGTCATTGATTCACTCTGTTATTTTTAGTTTTTTTGGTCAAATATTATTTTTCGTGCTAAATGCTTTTCTCAATTAGAATTGTTTACTGTATATACTTCATTTAATTGCTTTATTTTTGTTATTGTATTATTTAACATATTTGCCTTACTTAGTTTCATTCCATATTTTGTTTAATTGGCTAACATTATTTTATTCTTGTTTTTGTTGTCCGCTAAACTTGTATGTTTCGCTTTGAGCGACATTCTTGTACGAGCTAGAGAATCGCGAGACTAAGAGCCTTCAAGTTTGGTTTGCATTTTAATTTCCTTATTTTCCTTATTTTATTATTTTATTGTGTTGTATTTTGAACACGCTTATTTTGAGAGAAACTCACATTTTCTACAATAATAAAAATTGAGATTTTTATTAATAAAATAGGACTAATGTCCTGATTTTAGCCAATAAACTTTCATTTTCAAAAGGGAGTTAATTTTCATAAAACGGGATCCAATTGTTCCTATTTTCATCACCCAAAAATGACTCTCAGTTTTTTAAGTTAAAACAAAAGGGAACCAATGCTCCTGAGATCTGATAAATGTCCCGATTTATGTATAATGTATTTTATTTCATTTCTTTTTCAAGTATTATTTATTGTGAGCCCTTGTAATTAATTTTGCAGCAATTTTATTTCCTTTATTTATTTATACCTTTATTATTTTGGGAGATTGTTCTATCTCATATTCTTTACTTGTAATTTCTTTATTGTTTTCTTTATTGCTTTCCAATGATGCTTGAAATGCACTTTAATTTATTGTATGATTATGTGAGAAGAGGGATAAAATAATTAACTCTAAATTCAACCATATAACATTAACCAAAGGAATAAATAAGAGTGAGGTTCCAAACTCTCTCTGGTTTTGGACTCATAAGGTTAGAATTCATTTCCCAATGTTTTATTGGCTGGCGACTCCATGATACCTACCTTATGATTCCCAATAGACGCCCTCGTAGGTTGATTACCAACGATAGAATAGGGGTGATTCCCTGTCCATTGCGAAGCGACCGGCTTTCACGAGTCTTAATGAATCTTCATCTGGTCTCGGGTCCTAGAAATGGACTTTCAAGAACGACTCGAATACTTGAACGGGGTTCCTCGCGCATCACACCATGCATTTTATAGTCCTACTTATCGAGGGGCGCAATAGATATCTCTCTCATAAGAGAGGGACAAATTCCATCTTGATTATTCACTTTCCTCTGCATAATTCACATCATGCCCAATCAAAACCTTTGTTATTATCTGATTAAAGATAAAGTTTGATTATGTCAAAACACGATGTTCCTCATATAGGAATCTGTGAAAATTTCAGGTCTAAAGATTCAATAACATAACTATTATGAGATCACTTAAGACGCTATCTCATGTAGTGATCTTATAGTAGATTTGATTTATATCATCATATATAATTATCTCATAGTTATCGATCAAATCTACACTAATCTTAATTTATCTTTATGCCCTTTAGTGATAAATGACTAGTGATGACAAGAATAACATGGTTATTTATAAACACTACAATAATGTAACATGCCAATAATATTAATGCGAAGAAAACCATTATATAAATGAAATTTATAATCATTACATCAAGGTCCAAATATTTGGCCTAGGACATAACCACTAATAATCTCCCACTTGCACTAGGCACAATCATACATATATCTAATACCCATTGACCTAGTATGTCCATCATGTTTGGCTTGTGGGAGAGCCTTGGTAAGTGGGACCTGAAGTCTGTCTAAAATCTGCCGTGTGTTGTCAGGGAGAATAGGTTTACACGGCAGTAAGGAATTTCTCACCGCTGTGTAAAAGCATTATGCCCTTTTTAAACCCATTTTTAGTGTCCCACATGGCGGTAATGAATGGCTTACCGCCGTGTGACCTTAACTTTCAGCCTAAATTGTACTTTTTCCTTCCCGAATCGCACCCGAACTTTACTACAAGTTCCTATAGCTTAACCAATTCATGTCTAACATTATTAAATGAATATATGAATAGTTATCACTTAGAAAATACACATAAATGGGATTAAGATTAATAGCAAACTAATGAAGTAATGATGTGTAATTGTATCAAATAGAACCAAGTCGAATTTAATAACATCATTGAGGATTCTAATACCATAATCTATATAAGCATGCATAATATGAGCAAGTATACATAGTTATAAGTTGAGATTAAGTTATACACATATGCAAGATATCAAATGAAATGGTTTGGCTTAATGTGAATATGAACCATATGTATGTGTGTAATGAGGTTGGATT
Organism: Excoecaria cochinchinensis; assembly: GCA_947683425.1. Classification (NCBI taxonomy): domain Eukaryota; kingdom Viridiplantae; phylum Streptophyta; class Magnoliopsida; order Malpighiales; family Euphorbiaceae; genus Excoecaria; species Excoecaria cochinchinensis. The sequence continues at coordinate 2,997,988 of CANTUQ010000158.1, forward strand.
GTATATGAGGAAAATATGAGCATGATTGAAATGAATAAGATGTGTAAGAGTATGATGATGGGTTTGTAGTGATTATATATAAATGTGATTTAATGCTTTTAACTTAAGAATTTCTCACTTATATGGAGACCAATACTGTGGCAAATCGGGTGAGTATGTATTTATATAAATGTATAAATAATTTGTATGAATTACATGATGAAGTGTGAGATACCGTGTGATTGTATTCTATTTTCGAGGGATTGTGTAAGGCATACTACACGGAGGTATGACTTGTTCTTACCACCGTGTAGAATGTCTTACACGGCGATAAGATATTGTCATACCGCCGTGTAAATCCCTCTATTTTAAAGTTTGAAAGTTTTTGATTTTCTTCCTTTTTCATTTTATTTGAACTCGTGTTTGCTTTAAACCTTATTCGATGGCACTTCAGCCATTAATTGATGATTAGCATGTGTAAGAGTTGAATTTTATTATAGATATGTGATTATGATTACACTTACATGAGATCTATGTGATGTATTTATATATATATGCATATGATTTAATGCCTATAACATGATGAAGAAATTGTGATGTAAACAGCATTGTATATGAACAATGCGATGATATATATTTGGATGATATTATAATGCTAAACGTGCCGTAATAGTGAAATAACCGGATTAATAATTTAGCCTGCGAGTCAAGTAGTGGATAGATAGGCATGCCTATAGGGTTTAAGTGCTGCAGCCCAATGCGTCCGATTCCTCTAGAATCACAATGCTAGTCAAATCCCTACTCGATTTCCCAATGCGAAATTATGTTGATATTTTGTACCTTAGGGTACCAATGCGAATGTGAGGTATCCACGGATACCAATGTGATTACTATACCCATGGGATACAAATGCGATACTCGTTATCCACATTTTTGAAATGCAGGCAAGAAAACTATAATAATTGTGTTAATAAATAAGAAATTATTATTTTGTATTATACATATATTGATAAGAATGTGATGTGCATATGAAAAGTAAGTGACAATGCGAATCCAAATGTGATTATTCAACATGTACGTTATGTGTTAGGTATGAAGCATGATAGTTAGCATGAAACTTGATGAAAATATATTTTATATTGGCATGGATAATTGTTAGTAATTGTTTGAGCTTAATAATCAATGAGTATGGTATGTGGTATCAAGTAAACGGTTTTAATATGAAAATGGATTTGGCAAATATGTGAGATTGCCATAAAATGAATAATGTAACACCCCCTACGTCCCCGTTGGAAGGACGCCGGAGAGCGCTGCCGATGCTCACTCACAAACCTGCACACATACACTATGCGGAAGCATACATTCATACATAATCATACATGCATAAATACGGGATAATTAAAAACTTAACTTGCGGGCAAAAGCTGGTCATGCATTAACTCACACACACGCAGGCACTAAGCGGAAGCATAAGCACGTGCATATCCCCATTCACTCATTCAATCAGCGAAAGCATAAGGCAAACCATAAAACCGAGGAACAACTTTAAACTTAAATATAATAACATTTACATAGCCCAAATATTATATTCAGATCTTTACATATAAGCACATATACATAAGACTACAGAAATGCAAAATTCCAGAATACAAAAGCTGAGTACAAAATAACAAAACTTCTAACTCCTACGTGGCTGACCCCGCAGATGCACGACTTGAACCAAACCAAACCTGCCACCTGCATGAGAAAAGAACCCGTGCTAAGCGATAATGCTTAGTGGGGAGAACACACAACAAAATGGACGGCCATTCACAATGGCCGTCAAGGCATAACACATTCGAATGGCATATGCACATGGTCCTAACAGATAGATATACATACTTGCATATAAAAGCCATACATTCAAAAAATCATATCCACATTCAAAACTCGTGTTGACCAAACCAAAGTAGACAGAGTACTATACAAGATACAAGTATTATCATGCAGAAACACATCCAATCTCACATGCATATACTTACCGAGGTATCAGAT